>VZZY01020740.1:0-356716 GCA_013400335.1 Eurystomus gularis
GGGAGCCGGGCACGGGGTGAGGCGGGAGCAGAGCGGCCGGGAAGGGGAGAGAAGACCCTGGAGCCACAGAGGGGTTCTGGGTGGGAGAGACCTCTAAGGTCATTGAGCCCGACCGTTCCCCCAGCACTGCCAGGTCACCAGTAAACCACGTCCCTCAGCACCACATCTCTGCAGCTTTGAAACCCCTCCAGGGATGGGGACTTNTCCTTCTTGGAGCAAGGGACCCAAAACTGACCCCAGGATTCGAGGTGCAGCCTCCCCAGTGCCCCGTCCAGGGGAACAATCCTTGCCCCAGTCCTGCTGGCCACACCAGGGCTGACCCACTAGTGTTGGCCTTATTGGCCACCAGGGCACACGCTGGCTCATCTCCAGCCAGCTGTCAACCAGCACCCCCAGGTCCTTTTCTGCTACACAGTTTCCAGCCATGCTTCCCCAAGCTGTAACGTTGCAGGGGGTTGTTGTGACTTAAGTGCTGGACTCAGCCCTTGGCTTTGTTGAATCTCATCCCATTGGTGTCAGACCTTCAGTCTTGCCTGTTCAGATCTCTCTGTAGAGCTTCCTACCTTCAGTCCTGCCCTCCTACCCAAAGAGCATGGGAGATGTCTTCTCCCAGGTCCATCCATCCCACAGGAGGGCTCCCACTCCCAGCCAGGGTCCCCTGCACCCAGCACAGTGTGCTGGAAGGGGACACACAGAAAAGCCCTCAAGAGAACAGCCTACCTGGGATACACAGCCCCACCTTTTTAACTCACATGGCTGGTTTTCCATTGCTCAGAATGCCAGATGGTGGATTGTCACTAAGTTGTAGTAGTGGTAATTACAACAGGTAAGTTATGGTAGTAGTACTTCATCCGTTCTGCTGAGAACTTCAGCGCCAACTTCACTTCCATCACAAGCCAATGGGAATTAGTCACCTGCAATACTGACAGGGTGTTGAGGCAATTTATGACAGCAGGCTGGGACTCAAACCCAAACTCACTGCAATTAACCCCCTTCGTGTAGCAAACACAGGCACTCTGAAGTAACCCTTCCCATGAGGGTTCCTGGTGATCTGGATCCAGCGGTGGAGGAGCTGGCAGGGCCGCAGGGGCCGGAATTGCAAACCACAGCGAGGACCAGCGGGACCGAGGGGAGCACGCTCTTGCCCGGGATGCTGCCACACGCCACTTCTCTGCTTCCACAGCCCAAACTTGTGACTTCAGCTCCAAACATGGGTTACAAGTCAGTGCAGAAATCCAGGGATGGCTCTTCCAGTTGCTGGATGAATTATTTCTACACGAGGTTTTAGTTTCTTTTACCTCTCCAGAGCACTGAGCAAAGACCATTTTCCACCTCAGTCATTTGCAATCTTTCTGTCTTCACTGAAGTGCCTTCTATCCACTGCAGTAGAGGAGGATTAAACCTAATTTATCAGATGCATCTTGATAGCAGTAGAATTCATTTTGCTCATGGATATGATGGAAGAGCTTTAACAGCTGCATTACAAGTAGCTTTATGTTTCAAAGCTTTGTTGGAGCTTTCAATGCCTTGTTTAAAACAAAACTAAACAAAGCAGATTGCTAATTGAAATTCGAGTTCTAACTGTGGGTGATAAATAAGCAGATGGAACAGTCAACATTACTGGAAAAAAAAGGGACAATATAGGACAGAAAAGTGAGTAAAAAACCACAAAAATACGCCTACATCAGCCAAACAAAATAAGAGAAGGGCAAACAAGGTATTGCATGTCTTTGAATCACACCCAAACAGGATTTTAATGCTCAGTAACCCGCTCAAAGACTCCTCTATTTTAAGGTACTACTGTTCCACAAGCCCAGTATCTGAGCATCTCCAGCCTTTTTTCATCCCATGAGAAGACACCAAGTACAGCAACACAAGCGGATGCAGAAAGAGCTGTCCCTGCGCTAGCTCCGGGAGCAGCACACCCAGTTCTCCCCACTTCAGCAGAGCGTGGCAATGCCCAAACCACAGCTCCTGGAGGTGTTCAATGACCAAAGCTGCCCAGGGCTGGCATTTCTTCCCTGATACTTTGACCATTACTCCAGAAACCATCACAAAGCCAGTTTCCCAAGCCTATAAGGCAAGTTCAACCCAATGCTATCCAGCAGAAACACACAACACCTACACGAGTAGCTGTGGTTGGAAATAATTCTGTTTTCTTGCTGCTACTAAAGCCCTGCCAGCAGAAGCTGCTGACCCTTGGTGTGCCCCATCCAGCTGCTACTTGCCGTAAGACAACTCCAAGGATGCCCTGGACGTGATGCCTGTTCTTGTTTCCGCTCACAGAACGCACACCAAGTTTTAAGCCCTGGATGTTTTACAGATTTAGATTGGTCACACATTGGACCTTCATCGTATACTGTCCAGCCAGGGACCTCCACTGCTTTTCCTTTGGAGAAGGAAGGGATTGAGATCTTCTCATAGAAGATCTCTTTGAAATGAAGCTGACTAATTTATATGGGTTTTGTCGTTTCTGTTGCTTTCAGTGCTTAAGTCACACAGTTGAGAGTGAGCAGCACATGGCCTCGGGCCAGAGGGAAAAGTGGGGGTTCATCCAGCTCCTGGGCATAGGAGCATTCCCACACCCAAGTAAAACCTCTCAGAGCTTTCTCAGTGGAAGGAACACTGCTGAGCAAACCCCTCACAGCAGCTTGCCATACCTGTGCGGGACTGTGGGGCCCAACAGGCCAGATTCTCACTGCTGTAAATCAAAATAATCCTTTCAGAAAGGGAGCTCTGCCAGCCTGGGAGTTGGCAACAAGTGCTGAGGTTGGAAAGTCAATGCCAGGTACAAAGGGCATTGCTCTGCAGACACCCAGGTAAGTGGTCCTTTGGAGCAGAGATTAGAGAATGCCGAGAGTCCCCATTCACTCCTGGGGCAACTCCAGGCTGAACCAAACCTTTGTTACACAGAGGGGCTCCACAGCCCCCGGCAGTGAAACTCCAGCACCCTGACACAGCTGGTGGAGCAGCTGGACCCAAACAACACACTCAACTCAAACAACATTCCAGACCCCACACCTTGCTTGCACAGCAGACTCTAGCGAAGGCCAAAAAGGCGTTACTCATTTTCTTTTTAAGCCATCCTTGCAGCACAAAATAATCCGATGCATTTGCTAAGTGCCAGATGAATAAATTGCCTCACCTTGCCGCTTTAATCCATTGTAATCGCTTCCCAGAGCACTCTTTGAAAAGTGAGCTCCGTGTTTCCAGAGCAGCTGTGCTCCTAATTAAAAGGCGCTGTAGCAAGAAGACAACGGAACGTCATCCTAGTTGGCAATGCCTTTCTGCAGAGCTGGAGGATGAGCTGGGCTGTGAGGAGGGCTGGGGAGGAAGGAGCAGCTGCCTGTGCTTCTAGGCTCCTTAAGAGAGTATTAGGGGCTGGCTGGCACTCCGGGCTGCCTCCTGGCTAAACCCTCGTTTAGCAGATTGGCTCCCAATCCTCTGTCCCTGGCTGGCTGGACTGGGTTGTGCAGCTTGAACATGTGCTTTCCTCAGCATGGGCGCAAATCAGCTGAGCGCTGCAGTTAAGCAGTCTGCAGAAATAGCCAACGTAGAGGAAAAAAAAACCCACTGTGAGGTTTCTGGACAGAAGTCCTGGGCACCGTGGAGCTCCAGTACCACCTCACTATTTGTCTTGTGGTAAAGCTGAATCCAGCACAACTCAGACAGGAGTTCCCCACCGTGCCGGGGAGCTGCACAAGCAGCAGAGACACATGCTCCATCTCATCAGCTCCAGGAATAACAGGCAGAAGTTGAATTTAAAGAAAAGCCCTAGAAGCAGTGAGAAATAATCATTTCAAGGGGGATTTTCTAAGCTCTGAGTTATGTGCATAAATGTAATCCACTCACATCAGGAACATTTCCAATCTATGGGCTCTGCCATGGCCAATCAGACCAAGTTCAATCTAATACACCCCAACCAACTGCCAGAAAATGTTTAAGAGCAAGGTTCAGGCAGACAGAGGAGGTAGGGAAGTCAGGCGCTTCTTGAATCCTTCTGGTTCTGCATATCTCCAAATCTTTACACCGATATTGCCCAGTGCCACACTGAGACTGTCACTGAGCAAAGCCAGCCTGCAGCAGGCTCAGCTGGGTGGGAATTTATTGTTGTCCATTGTGTCAGAGAAGATCAAAGGTAAGAATTTTAGCTCCGAACCACTGAGACCTACTGTTTCCATAGGCTGGACACCACAGGATTACAGTCCATCAGTCATTTAGATACTTCTGGATTAAAAAGTTAATCAAATCAGAGAAATATAAGTAAACCACTGCAGCAGAAATATTTTGGTTTCATGCCATTGAAAAGCTTTGCCACTAATTAAAACCCGAAGTCAAAGCAATTCAAATAAAACACACGTTTTGGGAAAACATTTGCTTTAGACAAAGCTCTGGTGAAAAAAACCTTTCCAAGTAAGAGAAGTTTCACCCAGCTTTGCCTGCAGTGATCTCTGCACTGTGCCAACACCACGGAGCGGAACGCTGCATCACAGTGCCAGGCGATTTAAAAGCTGCAATCCTCCTCCCCTCTCCGGCAATTTCTTGCACTGACACTCTCTTGAGTCCTTTTTGAAATGCCTCAAAGAAAAAGCCACTTGCGTCACCAGCTTTTTTTTTTTTTTTAATGCCCAGCACAAATCATCTGTAAGTCACGATGTGGGCCTGGATGTTACGGGCAGGCAAAGCAGAGACTGGCTGAGGATCAGTCCTTGTCATTGCCTGGTCTCTGATTTGGGCACCCTGGCTGTTAAATGTCTCGGTGTATAAAGGACACAGAGCCTGTTCTTGAGGGTGGACAGTCCTTGGGGGTGAGAGGGGAAATCTCTGGAGTGGTGGCTTAGGCAACACCTGCAGAAGGAGCCAGCCATAGGGGTGAAAGTAATTTGCTCCACAGGACTGGGTTTATTTATATTAACAGTGGAAACTGTCAAGTAAATTGAATAACCTCATGCAGGTGAGCTGGGGTAGGACTTGCAAGATTTGCATGTGAAGTTGGAGGATTCTTTGACACAGGGGAGAACAGACTCTTTATAGAATCATAGAATGCATTGGGTTGGAAGGGATCTCCAAAGGCCATCTAGCCCAACCCCCCTACAATAAGCAGGGACATCTCTAACTGGGTCACGTTGCTCAGAGCCCCATCAAGCCTGACCTTGAATGTCTCCAGGGATGGGGCCTCCACCACCTCCCTGGGCAACTTGTTCCAGTGATCCAGCACCCTCATATTAAAGAACTTCTTCCTAATGTCCAACCTAAATCTACCCTTTCCTAGCTTCAAACCATCACCCCGCATCCTGTCACTATGAAACCCTTGTGAACAGATTTCCCCCTGCCTTCTTATAGGCCCCTTTCAGGTATTGGAAGGTCACTATAAGGCCCCCCCAGAGCCTTCTCTTCTCCAGGCTGAACAGCCCCAACTCTCTCAACCTGTCTTCATAGAAGAGCTGTTCCAGCCCTCTGATCATTTTCGTGGCCCTCCTCTGGACACGCTCCAACAGGTCCATGTCCTTGTGCTGGGGGCTCCAGAGCTGGACGCAGTGCTCCAGGTGAGGTCTCACCAGGGCAGAGTAGAGGGGCAGAGTCACCTTTCTCAATCTGCTGGCCACACTTCTTTTGATGCAGCCCAGGATTATCCTCAAAGTTGTCTTTATGCGTGACCCGGGGTCTACCTTGCACACGGTGGGTGTCATGGTACAACTCTCTGCCTCCAACCCTGAATCTTTTTCCTGCTGGGTACTTCACTTCCCCAGCCAAGTGGCCTAACTGGTCTGCACTCCTCAGGCAAGCTCTGCCTCAATCTTAGTGTCTGCACACCACAGCCTCCACTTCTCTAAGGAGCTATGGCTGAGGCACTCAAGCCAGTGCAGCACATCACACGAGCTGTGATGCTTACTCTCAGCAGTCCCTATGGCTGGAAAGTACCAAATGAATGAGAGGAGTGCAGTTCCTTTCTGAGGAGCTTTCTTAATACATCTGACTATTTCAGATACGTTCTGAACAGGGCTGAGTGCTGCAGAGCTCATTTGCACAAGTTCAGCCTCCTAGCAGGTGGGAAATTCAGGGGCTTCACTCACACTGAGAATTGACAAACTCACACAGAGCTAATCTAATTTGAAGGTATTTATCTAATTTTAAGACATTTCCCTAATTCAAATAAGTGTATCTGCATCTACTACTTGGGGAAGCCTGTCAGTCCAGCAGGATTTATGGGCCAACCTCCTGACCACATTTTCTGCAGGGGTGGAAATCCATCTGACTGCAGTGGTACACACCATCCCCATGGGCTCGCATCAGGAGCACGCCTCAGCCCAGCAAGGAGGATAATGCAGCTTCAAGGTCTGGTTGCATAGATGTGGGGAACAAACCTCTGGGGAAAAGCAGGAGTTACTCCTTACAGCTTCTCACAGACTATCTCTTTTTCTGTGCACCTATCACAATAGAGACTGTCCCATGTCCTAGGGGCAAGTATAACAACAAAAAAAAAAGTCATAGAATCACAAAATCATTGAATCATTTCGGTTGGAAGAGAGCTGTAAGATCACCAAGTCCAACCATTAACCCAGCACTGCCAGGTCACCACTAAACCATGTCCCTCAGCACCACATCTCCATGGCTTTGAAACCCCTCGAGGGATGGGGACTCCACCACTGCCCTGGGCAGCCTGGGACAGCCCTTCACAACCCCCTTCACAACCTAAACTTCCCCTGGCTCAACTTGAGGCCTTTTCCTCTTGTTCTGTTGCTTGTTCCTTGGGAGAAGAGACCAACCCTCACCTGGCTCCAGTCTCGTTTCAGGGAGTTGTGGAGAGCCAGAAGGTCTCCCCTGAGCCTCCTTTTCTCCAGGCTCAACACCACCAATTCCCTTAGCTGCTCCTTGTAAGGCTTTTCTCTCTTCCCCAGCTCACTCCTGCTGTGACAAACCTGAGACACCACCAGAGCACCCGGCAGTTCTCTCTTCCTCAGGCATATTCACCACACCAGAGGTTTTGCGCTGCTGAGTTTTCCTCCCTATTCTACTGTTAACCTGAAAGTTACGGCACTGAGATGTTTGCCAGCTTATGCTGTGGGAGCCTGGAGGTGAGCAAACCTTCCCATGAGCATCTCTCTCCTGGTGAGGATGATTTACACAGCGTTTCCTCCACTTACTCAGAGAAGTAATAGGGCTGCAGGGTCACATTCCTCATCAAAAGCATCAGCACTCATCTTCTCCAGCCTACAAACCCATCTCTGCCAGGCTGGAGAAGGATGCTCTGTTATTACAACACTTCAAGAAGAAAATCAAAAGAAAAGAAAAGGTTAATGAGGTACTAATCACTATTGATTTGTAGTGTATAGAAGGCAATAAATACCTGCTGCCATTATTAAACGTAGCAGGGCAAAGGCATCTAATCAATCACACCAGCCATTTGATTTCTTTTTCACAATTAGTTTCATACCGTCAGGGAAGTGCTGTGAGATGCCAGAGGACCCAACTCCAGCCCGAGAAGCACATCTGACTGAGCAGCTACAGCCTCAATTCCCTGCTGGCACCCACCACAGGTCAGTAGCCAAACCACTACTGTGCCAAATGTTGCTGATGGGGTCTGTGAGACGTCACTGAAAGGGACACAGTGAGGAACTAAGAGCATAGAGGGATAGGAAAACAAGCCAGCACAAGCTGGAATCCAGGATCCTTCCTCCACTTGTTTGCCTCCAGCCCCAAACCCCCCATCTTGTAGAAATCAAGCGTTTGGGAAAAAATATTGGCTTTGGCAAAAAAAAAAGCTGTTCTGACTGCTCAAAGTTCTCCTAAAGTAAAAAAAAGGCCAATAGAAAACTGATAAACTAGTCTCAGAGTTATCATCCCATTTCTGAAGCTCCCCAGAAGGGCTCAGATTTCTCTTGGGGAGACAAAGAAGCGAGAACTCCCCAAGAACTCGGTGTAGGCTCTGCCTAGGCTGGCCTGGAGCTGCGGTGGGCGGCAGCAGGGTGCTGTGCCAAAGCCGGCATAACTCCAGAGCATCCGAGGGTGTTTCTGACCAGCCAGGCAAGTGGCTTGGCTGCCAGGAGAGGATGAGACTAATTAAGGCTGTGATCCCCTGACTCACACACACTAATGCCCGTGGATAGATCTCTAATGCTCTCAATTCATGCTCATTAGCACAGGCAGCAGAGACAAGACAAGCGTGTTATGTCATCATTTAAACACTGTCACATTTCCCCAATCACTCTGATTACATTTTTAAATATTTATTCTCCTCCTCTGAGGCAGGGTTGGCTTGTTCTGGAAGCTCCAAACCCAGCAGATTTGCTCCAGGCAAAGTTCCCACATATGAAGTGATGAACTGAGCCCCAGCCCCCCCTTGCCAGTGTCCTAAGGAAAGCCGAGCTCCCCTGGTACAGGCTTTCAAGGCATCAGCTCATCCTTCCCTGATTCTCAACATGACTTTACATCTCAGACTACAGTTAAAATGAATATTTTCTAGTCACCTTTGCGTAAAAGTAAACACCAGTCTGTGGCTTGTCAGTGTATGAACAGTCACACTCCAGTTCAATAAACATAAAACAGCTCTGCAGGCACAAGAAGCCCATTTTTCTTTAGGTCAACTAGCAGAAGTGAGAAGAACAATATTTATGGCCCTAATCAGTACCTGCTGTATTTCTACCGATCCTCCTTGTTCCCAGAGGGTGGTTCCAGCCTTCTGTCCTCTTAAAACATAGAATGGTTTGGGTTGGAAGGGACCTTAAAGGTCATCTCATTCCAACCCCCCTGCCATGGCAGGGACACCTCCCACCAGACCAGGTCACTCAAGGCCACATCCAACCTGGCCTTGAACACCTCCAGCAATGCAGCATCCACAACCCCCTTAAGCAACCTGTTCCAGTGTCTCATCACCCTCAGGGTAAAGAACTTCCTTCTGATTTCCAACCTAAATCCCCTCTCTTCCAGTTCAGAGTCCTTCATGTCCTCCTTGCCTAGTGACCTCTTGGTGACAGGGCAGTCAGAGGGGTTATCACAACCCTGGCCAGCTGGTACCCTGTGGCTACTCAGCAGCAGCATCCTCCAGGAGGGCAGCAGGTAGGTATGGGATGTGGAATACATCTTCCTGCTTTGAAATGCTGGGGCAGAGCATCACAGCACTAGTCACAATCCCACCTGCTTCTATCCAAGGGGAGTGAATATCTCCCACTGATTGGGGTACAGGCTGGATTGGGCCCATTCACTCTTCCCAGCTATTTCCATAATCATTCTGCAGAAGCTACAGAGGGAGGAGACCTGGCCAATAGCACAAAGTATAGCCCAGAGCACCCTCACTAGCCCCCAGCCAAAGATTCAACCCCCCGGCACATCCATCCCACCCCACTCCTGCTGTGTGTCCCCAGCTGGGCTGGAGAATAGATGGTGGTATAGGTCCAAGACCTCCGCACTTGTGCTGTTCTCCCTGTAGCACCACAGGCTCCACCAGCAGGCACTTGGTGAGGCTTTTACTGCAGGATCTCCCAGGGGAAGGGCTGAATTCTACTTCTGTTACAGCAGAATGGTGGATTTTAGATCTTGCATATCGAAGTGGGGGAAGGAAGAAATAGCAGAAACCTGGATGGAGTCACATCTGCATTAAGAGAATGGGTTTACACCAGATGGCACCTGATCTTGTCATTTTAGATGCAAAGAACAAAGCCACCAGGATTGTTATACTGACTGATGTTATTCTTTTACTAGGAGCTGGCTTTGCGGCCCTCGCCGAGCGCCCGGCAGCAGTAATGCATGAAGTGCAGCGAGCCCGGCAGCCAGCGCGATGCTGTGAATGTTAAACACCTTTTGCATAACCCCAGCCCGTGTCTCTTGGAGACGCTGGAGTATGTGGGTTTGCTCAGCACAAGCTGCTTTCCAACAGCCGCTTTCAAGGGCTAAAGCGTGCCCGGTCTTCTTTCAGCAGCTTGCCAGCCAGGCTTCGTCTAACCTGAGGCACAACCTTGCTCTGTGGCAGCAGAGGCTTTTAGAAGGGCTCTGTCCCTCACCAATTGAAGTTGGTGTTAACAGCCAGCAAAGCTGCTACAGGGCCATAACATGGTTAATCCAGCAGCTACAAAGCACCCACCCTGAGCACGGCGTTACTGCAACAGGCACTCAGGCATGTGAGGACACTCCAGCTCCACCACAGAGCCTATGGTGTAGCACAGATACACCAAACCCAACTGCAAGCTCCAGCCTCTTATCCCAGCTGCTTCATCAAGGACATGGACAGCCCTGTGACAACAGCTGAA
This sequence comes from Eurystomus gularis, assembly GCA_013400335.1. Taxonomy (NCBI): domain Eukaryota; kingdom Metazoa; phylum Chordata; class Aves; order Coraciiformes; family Coraciidae; genus Eurystomus; species Eurystomus gularis. The sequence goes on from VZZY01020740.1 coordinate 10,245, forward strand.
GACACAAGAACACAGCCATGGTCTTTGCAGCACTGATGCACAAGCAGCCTCAGGGCATGTCTGCTGCTCAGAGGCATGTGTGGATGGAGGGCTTGCAGGAATTGCTGCTCCACAGTGCACAGGGAATGACTCACAGTGACTTGCTCGGAGAGAAGAGGGAAATGCTGCTGCCTGGAAAGTGGACAAAGGGAGACTCAGCCTCAGGCTTGCTGCTAACACAGCATCCTCTATCCCTCTGCCACCAAGAGCTTCCACTGAAGGTGGAAGCTGGTCTTAGTTCATGGGCACTGTTAGTGACCATTTCCTGAATTACCAAGCCCGAACCCAAGCTACGGCTGTTCACTCCATCCAGTTTCTGCCCCTAAACACTACTGATGAGATTCCCATCTAAACAAAAGCTGGTAACAGATATTTCCAGGTGAGGAAATGATCCCTCCACAGATTGGTGGCAGAGCCAGCAACAGGTCTCAGCCCAACAGCCCAGTCCCTCACCTGAACTATTCTGACTCTTGGAATCTACTCCGGGCTGGGGAAGAGATTTTTGCTCCTGGTAGCTATGCAGCACCTTTGCAACGAGTCTCAGAGTAAGGTTGCTATCACGCTGCTCTGAAGAGATTCATAGGGAAATTATTCTGTCTCTCCCAAGCACAGATAGTCATTGCTTCAGCAGGAGGCAGCAACTAGATTACACGAGGTAATTTAGTGGCTGACATTAACAACATCTCATTTAGCCTGGAATAAAAATATCCTCATTCAGCCTAAGCTATATTAAGACAACTGAATTCACAGTAAGTTCTGAATAGCTGCTCACCTGAGCGGCTGAATGAAGATTGTCTCCTCCAAGCCAACATCTCCCCCATCATCATGTCCTTGCTGGAAATCAGGAGTGACAGTAGGGACTGCTGGAGTAAATGGATCCTCACGTGGCCTAAATCTTCCTCTTTGGTACAACAGATTTAGTTTTCCAGCTTTCCTATATGAATTGGTTTTTACCCTCTTCCCAGTGTGGGCCCACAGCCTCCAGCTAATAGGAAGCAGAGATAAATTTTGCTGCATCTCAAGCAGCTGTTGCTCTATTTTGACTTAACGCTGTGCTGTAAGCAGAGCTACAACTAAAGCGATTGAGTTAATAGTATCCTGAATGAGACAAGCAACAGGGAGAGGACATGTAATGGAAGCAGTGAGGAGGGATATTTTAAGCACCGGTTTATCTGACAGATTCTGCAGTTATACATCCTGGGCTCTGCTTTCCACCGCAGCCCATCAGGAGACAGATGAAAACAATTTTTACATGGCATAAGCAGAAGAGAAGCAATCAAACCCTTGCTCCCAGTGCGAGACTCAACTGCAAAGGTGCCATTTCTTTAACCTTTGGAGACCTTCATAATAAAGGAACTACAAAAACCCAAAGACAAAATCCTTATCCAACCCCATTTTTTGGGCAGCAGCTGCTCCGAGGTGTCAGGGATTCATTCAGGCACTAGCCCAGGAAAATCTCCTCGCAGACAAAGCAGCTGAAGGTATCCTGACTTTCAGCAGCAGAACCCAGAGCTCTCTGTGCATAATAGTATTACAATCCCACCACAAAAAAAACCTAAAAAAAACAACACACCACTGCAAGGCCCAGAGCTTTGTGTAGCTTTAACTTGTGATTCCCCATCTCGATGCCTTTTGTTTCTAATAGCTGGAGCTGAAGAACCAGAATTTGCAAATGCCCTCCTCCATAGAGGCTGCTAGCAGATCAAGATGCTTTCACTCTTGTAACTGCCCCTGTAGAGAGGGCTCCCTGGAGGTGCACCCAAGCTGCCCCAGCCCTCTGCTCCCACCGCACTGCCAGCACAGCAGTGCCGGCTTCGTTGGGAGAAGAAACCAAAGCACCCAATCTTTAAAAAAAACCCTGCTCTGGATCCCAGCTCTGTGCTGAAGTCCACACACAGGTAGCAGTTTGGACACAGAGTTGTCTCCATTTAATTTTTTAGCACTTCTAAGCTAAAACCACTTAACACCTTTGGATCCTTTAGATCCCTTCCAGAGGTGCCTTGGTCTCTTTAGACCATCTGGGTACCCAGCTTATGGTTAGTGTTGCTCCAATTGTTAGCCATGTCTGAACATAACTCTTAGTTCTCTTCCACAAGGATTTGCTCTGACTTGATGCTTTAGTAGTCAGATGCTCCTGAAGGTGATGGCCAGATAGACTTCCAGGAAGAACAGGACAATCTCACCTGGTATCAATCACAACAACACTTTTGACTGCAACAGAGCTGCCTGATCTACCCAGCTGATGAGCTAGCCTGAAGACCAGACCCCAAAGGATTGCAACAGTGCAACTCCAAAGGCCTCATGAAACCCAGCTCTGTGTGTCCACAGCCTGCAAGAAACACTGACATACCACAAGGGACATGACCATCCTTCTGGATTTGCTCTCTGGAGCTCTGTAAGAGAAGTCAGAGGACATCTGTCATTTGAAGCTGGATATTAAACTTACATGGAGGATGTCTGGGCTTGTTTCCCAACTTTGAGACTGACACAGTTTGAACACTCCTCAGTTCACCTTCTTTTCCAGGCCTGATTTCTCCTCACTCTGCACCTTACAGAGTCATTTTGTACCTGTACAAAGCACTAACCCAACGAGAACATTTTGCTCACTTACACGGCTGTCACATTTTAACATCAACAGAAGAGTACTTTCAGCAACACTTAATCAGGCTTCTCTACTTTGCATAAAAACCTGGCAATAAAACTTGCACGGATGATGAAGATGGGGAGCTGCCAAGTGACGGGCAGTGCTCGACACCCTCCTTTCCCTTGGACAGGAGCAGGAGGGTTGTAAAGACAACTGCACTGCTGCACCGGGGCTCCAGCAGCCCTTGTGATGTGAATTCACATTCCTTTAAGCTTCCCACTACCCAAACAGGGTCTGTGGTGGCACTCAGTTCCTGTTCTCTGCAGCCTCCCTTCGGTGAGCCTGCCCCACACCCCAGCTCATGTCCCCAGGCTCTGGGCTCGCTCAGGAGTGGGCTTTTCCCCAGCTCCACCTCATGCAGCCAGTAGAGGTAAAAGAACAACAACATTAAGAACATAACAGTGCATTTCCACTAGCCACGTTTTCTCATGGCTTTAAAAAGACGTTGCCCTCATGCTGGAGTTCCCTACAAAACTCTTCCAGCCAACAAAACCCAAAGCAGATGCAACCACCACTCTCCTACCTGGGCTCTGTAGGAGTAGCTGACTGCTGCCCTCCCCTCTTATAACCTCCACGTGGCTTTCCCAGGTGCTCTTCTTCTACCAATAAACACTTTGCAGGGTTTGAGGTCTTCCACCCCTTGAGCTCCTTCTTGCTCTCCCTCATAGGATTTCTGTGGGAGATGCTGCTGTGTCTTGAGGGCTATGACTCTTGGAACAAAATATTCTGTGTAGATGAGCTGTTGGTGCAGCTGGATGGCCACTACTCCATTACTGCAGGGCCTGTGTGAGACATGGAAGTGGTTCCAGCTCCCTTTGCTCATTGAATTCTCGGAGCTGTGGAGGTATCTCAGATAGACTGGTCCCCATCTGCAGCTTGCAGGTCTCTTTCTGTGCTTTTACAGACACAGAGTGTGGAGTGCCCAGTGCCACCTTGGCTTCCTACCCTTCCTGCCTGCTCCTTATAGTGTCCATAGCCTTGTTGGCTCAGGACATGTCCTTCCTTCCCCAGGGAAGGGAGACTATGTGCTTCCCTGCGCTAGTGTCAAACAACAAGCTTCCTAGTGACAGAAGGTTTGCTGTGTTTTGGCACAAGTAGTTCCCACTGAAATCAGTTTGTCTGTGAGAGTGGTCTGGGCTGTAGCCGAGGTTGAGGACCTTGCTGGCTGGGTAATGCAGCATCCTGCATCTCCAGGAGCTGCTCTCCCTGCAGTATGAGCCCTGTTACACAGCTATTTAGCACTGGGTGTTGGGAGATGTTTCCAAGATGTTTGATCTAAGCAACGTTTGGGGTTTTCTTGTTTGTTGAGCATTTAAGTTGTAAATTAGATCCATTTGGGTCACATATAAAAATGCAGACAGGCAGGCCAGGAGGCTGTTAGCACTGTCAACCTTGGAAGCTCTGGATGACCATTTATTTTGTTGCAGACAGGGGATTTTGCAAGGATTCTAGCAAGAAATGCTAGAAACAGAAAGGCAAAAAGAAATCTTTCACACTATTGGAGTTGTCTGTGTCTCATTCTGACATGGGTGACTATGCCCTTCTGAGCCTGCAGCAAGTTGTAGAGGATTATTTTTGTCAAAACCATCATTTCAAACGTTGTTGAACTTCCTTTGGTCTTCCAAGAACAAAATCATTGTCCTGATTCATATAGATCAGGGACATACCCTCCAAAATAAGGATTGTCTGTAGTGTTCACACTTAACTCTGCACCTCCTGCACCACAGATCTGCTGTTTTCTGCAAGCACCAGGCTCTACCACCTTTCTCCCGAAGGCACAGATAGGAAGCCCAACACTGGAACAGGCTGAGTGCTGACTGCTGCTGTAAGTAGCAACCACAGCAGATCACAGAATCATCAAATCATCGAATGGTTTGGGTTGGAAGGGACCTCAAAGATCATCTAGTTCAAATCCCAGAGATCAAAGCTCACCTCTGAGTTGTCACTTCAGGACAGTGCAGGAGGACATCCTGAACACCATGGCACTGTGGCACAAGAACAGCAAAGGGGACCTTTTATTTGATGTATGGTGTACACTGCTTTAGGGCAAATTTGAGAGAGAAAACACTTAAAGCCCTGATGTAAGTGGAAAATAGCATAAAAGTCAACGTGGCCAATGATCTGACAAGGAACATGCAAGGCTAATCTAGTACTTCTTTAAATGGGATGCTTGATTTAATAGGCAGCAGAAAGGCATTAAATCATGTAGGTGCTCTTTGGTAAAAGCATCTGTAATGAGGCTGTGGTGGAAAATATTTAGTGAAGTTGAAGTAAACAGAGACAAGGAGAAAAACAGAGAGAGGGTCTGGTGAAAGAAGAGATGGCAACAGTCACTGACACCCATCATTGCAAGGAGCACAGGGGTGGAGCTCCTTTAAGGACTGATTTTGCTTAGTAACTCCATAGTTACTGGGTAGGACTGTGTAGATGAGGTATCCTCCCTCACTGCTCTTCCTCCCAGTGCTCCACATGGTTCTGATTGCCCTGGGCAGCTCCATCTGGGGTCTCCACCCACCAGCTTTCACTCATTGGCTCAGGAGATGTATTTAAGCTCAGTCCTTTGCTCAGGTTGTGTTGTATGTCTGGTGTATGTGGTTTTGTGCCTTGGGTTCTTGGCCCTTTGCATATGGACTTGTCTGGAGGTCAATGGCTTACTAACCAACCTGGAGCTCTTCTCCTTGCACAGGTACTGTGGCACTGCACTCTCCTTGGTGAGGGCACTGCCCTTTGCTTCCACATTCCCCTTCCCTTGTGCAAGAGTCAACTTTGGCTGTTCCCTGGCAGTTGCTACCACGGCTATAGCAGCAACCTCCTGCTCTGAGGAGCTGTGATGCTCTGAGTGGTTTCTATGGTCATGGTGTACTAGGATATGGCAAAAAAGGTAATGAGTGATTATCAATGAACTATGTTGTTTTGTGGAAGCTCTGGAGGCTGGGCAGGGTAACAACAGTGGTTACTAGAGAAGAATAAACAAGCTAAAAGTGTATAAAAAATGAGGTGTTGTTCCACAAACTTCCTTCTTATCCTTAATGCTGACCATAGAGCTCCATTATGTGAAGCCCATGTCCTCAGTGTTTGCCTGAAGCAAGATTTTGTTTCGAAGAAGAACCTTTGGACCTTTGATGCTAGGTGAAATGCTGCCCAGCAACTTGTTAGCTGAGACTGTTGCTTTGCCCATCTACACAGGCACCAGGAGACAGCTGCTGTCTCTCCCCTTGTTCCTAGTGGCAAGGTGTTCGGTGTGAGGTGGGGGATTTCACTTTGACTGACCTTCTGTGCTCCCAGAAGAGGTCAGAAGCTACCTCTGTCTGGTGGCTAATGCCTGGAGCAGCACGTGGATTTTCCACTGCTCTATTCTGTGGTCGTGGGATGGTGACAAAATCCTTCCACAGCAGTGGCTGCACTTGTTTTCACTTCACCCAGGCAGTGTCGGATCCTCCTTTTGAACAGCCAGTGTATGATGAATAACCTTGTGTTTGCATGTGTGATTACAGTCTTCGTAGTCTCAATCAATAAGTACAATGAGCTTGAACAGTCCAGTGCTGCAAGTTCTTTAAAAACATATCCTCCATTAGAGACCACAATCGATAGTACTTATTCCAGTTTAACAGTGATTATCTGCCACTTACTGCAGAAAGTCCCTAGCAAGCCAGGAAGGGGGACTGTTACATTCTCCTGGTGAATAGCACATCTGCCTTGCTCTATAAATATTAGTTTTTAATTAAATGCTTTGGAAGATGTTATGTGCTTGTTTAAATACCAGTCATCCTTCATGGGGAAGGGGTTTTCACAGGAAAGTCTGGGTGTTCTGTAATGAAATATGTAGCTGACTGCATAAGGAATCTCACTTCTCTAGATGCAATTCATTCGGTGTCAGCCCCAGACGATGTGTACTCCCTGCATCAGGGGGAGAGGAGGAAAGCGATGTGTGTGTATATGTGCTATATGTGTATATTAAATGTTTGGGGTTGATAACAAACCTCTTTATTAAAGATGCTGGAAATCACATGGAAAACAAACACAATTGGGAGCTACCCCCCCTTCCTGGCCAGAACATTGCCTCCATCTGAAATGAGGACCACCAGGGAGTTGGAGTTGTCCATTATTAAACAAAACTGCAGGAGTGGGTGTAGCAGGTCAGTGCGTATCTGTGGCTTTGGCTCTTACCTGCTGGACCACTGTAGACAGACAAACTGCATTCCTCCTGGGAAGAATTCCACGATTTGGGGCTCCTATGCCAATAAACTTGGGCTAGAACTGAAGGAGCGGTTCTACTCATCACAAATGTATTTTTCAGTACCAGTCACAGTAGCAAGACCAGGTTTCCTAGAGCTATGGACAGGGTGTCTGTGGTAGGAACAAGCAACACTTTGACCTACTCGCTCTTGCTGGGCTGGCTGAAATGGAGCTGGAAACTCCTCTGCCCAGGAGTGGAATGAGATTGCAAGGAGAAACTCCTCATGGTTTTTTTTTCCTTTTTATTAAAAATTCATTTATGTTGGGCAGAACAACCAACCAAGCAAGCAGTGCAGCAGGAGCTGTGCTGCTGGTGCTGGGTCAACTTGATATGTACTGCTCCAAAGAGACTACTTCTGGCTGCATCAAGAGGTGGGTCGTGAAATCAATGTGATGTGGATGTGAAGAGGCAGAGGTCATGTAGCACTGCATGTTGATGGGCTCTGCCTCTGTTTATCACTAGGAGGGAATTTGAGGCTCCTGCACCACTCGAGGCTCAGTTTGCAGAGTGCTAGTCCTAGAAGGATGTCAATTCTAGCAGTGCTAGGTGCTCATGAGCACTTTCTTGCTACACGAAAATGCATTCATGGATGTATTTGGAGAATTAATATGTAAAAGTTGCAGCCAAGTACCAGAAGTAAGTAACTTTGCCTGTTAACACTGCAGCAGAGCACAAAGGCCCTAGTGGGAATCAGTCCTTAGTTAATGCTTCACGTATGCAATGAAGATGCAAACAATCTGGGAAAAAAATATATTTTATGTATGTTTGACCTCCACTTGATTGTGCTGTTTGGCTACATAAATCAAGCAGAAGCTCCCACTAAGCCAGATGTGGCTCCTTGCCTAATAATCCAATGTGTTCTTACCATGCTGAGACTTCTGTCTTGTCACCCTGGTGACTCACCAATATTGTGTCTGGGGCATAAAGGTTACTAAGCACAGAAGTGAAAGGCTGTAAAGGCTTAATTTTAACAAGGAGCAAAGCGTGGGTGTTCCAGACTTTGCTGGTATGCAGATGTCACTCAGACCCGGGATTAACATGTGGCAGACTAAGATGTCAGTGTTTTGAAATGCTGTGGTAAACTTACCCCCAGATGAATCAACTGCACTTAATATTTTTTCTAGTGCCTGTCTCTGGATGCCCAGGCACAACCTCCTCCTTTGTAGGCAGCTGTTGGGATGAGCATTGCTCCAGTTCTGCACCTTGGAGTTAATTTCAGGTGTTCACCTGAAGATTGCCCTGATTGCTTCTTTAGTGATGCTGATGTAAGGTACCATTCTTGAGTGAATGCAGCTTGACCTGTATAAAGATGCCTTTGCTGTTGGAGAATCCCTTCTCAGTGGCAATAGCTAGAGCAGAATGAGCAACCTCAGCTGTATTGCTACTACTAAGAGTAGGTGTTGGTTTCAGCATGGTTAAGTCTTTGTGGCTCTGGTGTATGGGCAAGATCCAAGGGGTTTGGGCTCTCACTTCTTTGTGATTAGGAGTTAAGAACTGTATTCTGAGAGTCCCAGAAGTGAGATTGTCACTAAGTGGCACTTAGTGTCATCTGCAGATACATAAATGGCTTTAAAATGTGAAAGGTCTAGAGCACAAATCTTATGAGGAGCAGCTGATGGACCTGGGTGTGTTCAGCCTGGAGACAAGGAAGCTCAGGAGAGACCTTGCTCTCAACTCCCTGAAAGGAGGTTGGAGCCAGGTGAGGGTCAGTCTCTTCTCCCAAGGGACATGCAATGGGAGAAAACAGCCTCAGGCTGCACTAGGGGAGATTTAGGCTGGACATGAGGAACAATTTCTGCCCCAAAAGGGTTGTGAAGGGCTGTGCCAGGCTGCCCAGGGCAGTGGTGGAGTCCCCATCCCTGGAGGGGTTTCAAAGCCATGGAGATGTGGTGCTGAGGGCCATGGTTTAGTGGTGACCTGGCAGTGCTGGGTTAATGGTTGGACTTGGTGATCTTACAGCTCTCTTCAAAGTAAAATGATTTTGTGACTCTAAAAGCCTAGTCTTGCATTGTTTGAATATTTCAGCATCTGTTTATGAAGATAATGTATTAGATGCATTTGATAATCCCACAACTTGATCACTTTGGGGAAGCGGGAGACCCTCTTAAAGCCATTTAAACTGCCACTCGTGCAAACCCTTGGAGTCTGTTCATCCACAAATGGAGGTGGACACAGACCCAGCAGCAGTGCTCCTGCACTGCCAGCCCCTGAACTCCCCTGCCTTCCTTCTAAGCCTAGATGTATTGAATGCAAAAGGAGACAAAAGATCAGTTTGAGAGAAGAGCCTTGCATGGGGAAAGGGCAAGCTCATGCAGACTGGTGAAACCCAGGTGATGCTTTTAAACCCCAGAGCAAGCAAAGAAGTCTTCATAGGAGCTTTGCTCTGCCACAGGCATTAGGATTGCCATGAAACCCCCCTGAAATCAGTAGGGTTTGTTGATCCATGCTGTCAGGGCTTGTATCAGGTTGAAGAGGAATACACAGCTACATCGCAGCTACAAGGATTCTGCTTGTCAGGCCAATGGCCTGGTGTTGTCTAACAGATCACATCCTTCTCTGAGTAATAGCCTGTGTTCATATATCATGTTATCTGTAAGATGAATTTGTAACATCTTGGGATCCTGTGTTTCATCACTGGCAGACTGAAATAATGGATCACTCTTCCTTCCACCTCCCTCCTCAGTTCCTGGCAGCAAAAGGAAGCTGCAGGGAGCCCTGTCTGTCGGGAAGTGCTGGGGAAACTGGATCCACAGCTATGTAAAGCATCACAGATGTCCCAGAAGCAGCAAGACATTCTGTCCATCTAACCTGCAGGGTCCTCCATGCGAGAAGAGTGCTACAGTGACTTGGTGGCTTTAGGAATGGCAGCAGAGACAAATCATTAAGCAACTGGAAGCTATGCTGCCAGAATATGCTGTGGGAAGGAGTGATGGCTTCTTCCAGAGGTGAGCCTTGCCTCTCTGGGAACATTACTGCTGAGGCTGGAAGAGGGCAAGTTCTCCCACCTGCCATCTCAGTCTTTCCATGCCCTGCTTCCATCACCGCTGCAATGTGCAAATGGCTTTGAGATGCCCAATCTGCCAATTTCTTTCTAGTTTCCTGGCTCAGGAATCTCCCTATAAAAATCACCTTCTGGGAAGGAAGAGGTTGTGAATGCGGTGCTGGTAACCTTTGCTGCACTTCCTAATGGGTCTCAAAGCCCACATGGGTCACAGGCTGTCTTTCCTCTGATGCCACTCTTAATACAGGTCAACAGTGTGATACCAGCTTACCCTGGCTCAATCCTGCAGTGTCTTAGTGATCTCCTTGGCTTGGATCTAATTTTTGTCACTGGCTGTAAATTATTCTCAAATTAAAGCAGTGAGCTGTGGCTCAGCAATTTGGTTTGGACGGCCAGATTGGCTTTGACTTATTAAGAGCAGCAGTTGGCACTTCTTGTCCCTTCTGTGTGAAGATTCCTGCTCAACTCTTAGCCTTGGCCCAAGGAGCACAGAGCAGCTGTGTAACTTGTCATGCACCAGAGAGCCTGCCAGGACAGGAGGGCTGTGGAGGGGTCCGTTATCTGCTGTTGATGGCAAGGATGTAGACAGTGGGGTTCTGAGCTACAGCAGTACCTGAGTACCCTCCTACAGATGTACTACAGTTAAAGTACACTTGAGAGCACCCAGGAGGTACCTGGAAGTGAAATGAGCTCTGCTCTGCCCTGGGTCAAAGCTCTGCTGCTGTTTCTACACCTGTGGGTGGCATTTGCAAATTCACCCAAAATGTTCTTGGGTGTTATGAATAACCCGCATCAGAAGCTGAGGCACGTGCTTGTTCCCTCTTTGCTATGCTTGTCTCCAGCTCCTTGGATGTGGATCTGTGCGCTGCGATGCAGCAGTGGCTGGGTAATGAACCTCTCCGGACAAAAGTACCCTGACCATGGCAAGACAGTAACTCATCCTCTCTGTGTAAGAGCAGGGCCCTTCTCAGGGCTCACTCAGTGTTTCCTTTCTGGATCAGGAGATGTGAGCTGATGACTTTATATTCCATGCGCAGGAGTTATTCACTTGTGTCTCAAAGGAAATGAGAGTTGAGTTTCCATCTGTGGCTTACATTGAGTGAGGCTTGGGTGACTGATGCTTTAAAGTGCTTCAAACATAACATCACAGCGAGCCTTGCTGGACCCCTGGCACTGCTGGTGAGAAGGCAGCCGGATCAAGCCTTCAGCAATAGCCCCGAGTCTACATTCAGAGGGTTGCATATGGAAAACAACACAAGCAAATCTAGGGAGCTCAGGGCTTTGGGATGCAGGAGGGTCCAGCCCATCACTCAGCAGCTTGGTGTGTCTTCCAAGCTCTGGATTGCTTGATGCTGGAGTAGCTACACTGCCAATGTCCTTCATGCCTGGAGCATTCACACCTTGCCCTGGCTCCAGACCCTGTAAAGTCAGTCCCAAAGCCTTCTGAAAAGGACTGGGGGGTGAGGAGGGGCAGGAAACTAGGATGAAAGCTGTCTCATTACTTGTGTCCAAACCCTAAAGATGTAAAAGCCAGCAGCCTTCTCCTTTTGTCTTTTGCATTCCCAAAATAGTTTGAGTGGTGTTTGGCCTTTTCCTGTGTGTTCTGTGCTGGGGGTGGTTATGGCTCTGTAGATAGATTCATGTGTTTCCAGTGCAAAACTCCGCAGGCTACCTGTATGTGTAAGAAGGTGATTCATTGTTCTTGATAATCAATTTGTTACTTTGGTTGTTTCAGGTTAATCACACTATTAATATCCTAAAACCTACTGAACTGCAATTTCATTACACAGAGCCCAAACTCTGCTTCCGTGCCCTGCACATAACACCGTCAGGAGATGACTGAAGCCTCTGCACCAGCAGCTCTAAAACAGCAAACCAAATGGCCCTGGGCTTGTTCAGTGGTGGCCAGCTGCTGGAGAACTGATCTTGGCACCAGAAGGCTTGATGCTGGGCGAAGCATGAAGCTGATGGATGAGGGAGTGGAAAAATAGATTGATTATATTTTTTTTTTTTCCCTGCAGCTAAGAGCTGTCTGGCAAATTGCAATGGAAACAAGTGAGATGGAGGAGGGTTTTGATCTGGGGAGGGAAGAGCAGGGAGAGAGCAAGGGGGTAATTCAGGTAAATGGGTTAGACTTGATTCTGCAATGAACGTCACTTTGATAATTAAGAGTCAGAAAAGGGTACACAGCATTGCCCAAGCAGGCCAGCAGTCTTCGGTTCATGTTTGGCAGACACGTCAGGAGCACGGGAGGGTTGTGCAGGCTGTTAGTTTATTGTTGGCCTTTTCCCATAGCCCCACGTGAGTGGATGGGACCAGTAAGCACAGGCATAGAGAGCTCAGACTTTCAAAAGCATTTAGTCTAAATATAGAAATTGGTTATTAAGATTTTTCCATGAATGTTGTAAACAAATTAGTTCCACTAGGTAGCTATCTGCATGTGTAGGTGCTCATCTACCTCTGAAAAAGCTTACTTGAGGTGCTGTGTGTTATCTGACTTTAGAATCCAAACTGATCTGGGAGTGAGGAAAGTTCCCCTTCCTGGGGCAATTCAGAGCATTTGGTTGAACTTCTGCTGTGAAGGGTCTATTGCTCCACTGACTCTTTATGGAGAAAATCTGCTTTGTTTAGCAGGCAGGAGTCCTGTAGCCAGATGATGTGAGCAGTCCCGTGAGGAACCTCCACACCAGCAACTCTTGTTACACATCTCCTCAAGCCCCAGAGGCAAGCAGGATATTTGCTGGAGCCCCAGATGCTGTCACTTGGATGCTTTCCAGCACTGCTTTTGTTTGAGCAAGTGTTTGAGAAGGATTCCCCAGCACCCGCATCTTCTTCCCTTGCAGCCTAGAAATACACCGGCTCTCCACCACTGCTTGGAGCTCGTTGGCATCACTGCTGCAGTGCTTTGTTATTGTCACATATTTCCATTTCTCTAGAGCCTATGACAAGCATCCAAATTAAACTGAGGCTTCAGACATTTTTGATACTTCCAAGCAATATTGATAGAGTCTTATACTGTGGTGTGTCATTTATTCAAACATCTCTCAAAGCGCTAAACAATCTATGTATGCAGGAATTATTTCATCCATCACTGAAATCCAGCCACCCAAAGCTGTGGCTGTACCATGGTGCACAATGACATTACTCAGTGGTTAGGGGAGAAGAAAGCTGAACTGAAAAGCCAGGAGACCTTTTATGGTAGGGAAAAACAATATTGGGCTGTGCGTTTCTTCCCAGTGGTGCAGGAGTAATGTTCTTGTAGAATGTAATGTTCTTGCAGAAGCTGATGAAGAAATGGTAGTTGCCTTCAGCAGTCAAAGCTTTGGTGCTGCATATTACAGGAGAATCAGAGAATGGTTTGGATTGCAAGGGACCTTAAAGATCGTCTCATTCCAACCACGCTGCCACAGGTAGGGACATCTTCGACTAGACCAGGTTGCTTAAAGCCCTGTCCAACCTGTCCTTGAACACTTCCAGGGAGGTGACAGGGACAACCTCTCTGGGCAGCCTGTTTCAGTGTCTCACCACCCTCAGAGTAAAGAATTTCTTCTCAAGGTGTAACCTAAATCTGTGTTCTTTCAGGTTGAAACTTACCCCTCATCCTACCCCTACACTTCCTGAGGAATAGTCCCTCCCCAGCTTTCCTGTAGCCCCCTTTAAGTGCTGAAAGGCCACAAGAAGGTCTCCTTGAAGCCTTCTCCAGGCTGAACATGCCAACTCTCTCAGTCTGGCCTTGTAGGAGAGATGCTTCAGCCCTCCTATGAAGAACAGCCCTGCTATGAGAAGCTACTTGTTAGTATATAACAGGACCTGCCGTGTTTTGCTGTCATATCTGAAAGTCCTGGCCCAGGCAGCCTGTGTGCTGTCTGGATGTGGCTGAGTCCATGACAGCCACCACAGTTGTGCTGCCTAATGCTGGGACCCCCAGTGGCTTCACAGATGTTGGACAAACCATCAGCTGGTAACTCAGCCCATGGGGAGTGTTCAGTCACTCAAACAATGGATTAAACTTCCCAGGCACATCCCTTGCAAAGGATGCTTGACCTCTGATTAAGAATGGACACCAGTAGATGTCAAGGAAATATGGAGATTTCTTTTGGCACACAAGGAATTAATAAGGTCTGCTGACATTTCATCACCACAGAAGAATATATAAACAGTTTCCAGTTTCCCTGACTGAAAAAAACCCTGATTTATAGGAAACTGAAACCTCAGTTGGTGGCTATTGGTGGTGAGGCAGGTGTGGGTTTGTGATGGGTACCAGGGATGGGGCCTTGCAAGAGAAGGTGGCTTGCAGCAGAGCTGTGCTACAGCCCAGTGGCACTGCTATGACCTAGTCCTTGGTACAGTGCTCCAAAAGAAGCTGGTTAGTACTGGTGGAACCTGTTCCTCAGCAGCACAGCTTGATGCAGTGGAGATGGGGCTGTAGGAGCACCCTGCTCCGTGGGTGCAGCTCGGGGAGCCCCCGGCTGCCTGGCAAACCACTGAGGCACACTTAGCACCCCAAAGCAGCATGTTTTTCCCAAGGAAAGAAAATCAGAGTTGACATCAGAAGTATGGCTTCTTGAACTGCTTTAAAAAAAATAAAAATCAATTCTTACAATGTACACCATTCTTCTGGTGTAATTTCATCACCGCACTTGGGTTACTCTGGGCTTTAAATTGCCCTGGATCAAAAAGAAAATCCAAATGAAAAATTCTTTCTTATTTTGGGATATTTGGAACAAATCCTTGGTGTAGGGTGGGTACAGTCAAGCTTGGGTGAAGGCTTTGTTGTTTTTTCCATGTAAATTTTACTGCTATGTTGTGCTTAGATTTCTAACACTCAGTTTATAAATTTAAAATATCCCTCCAGACTATGAATTCTAATTAATAATTATTCATTGGTAGTCTTTTAATGACCAGCTAACAATCATTTATCAACAACCACCAGCTGCATCATCTTGATGCCTTGAAGTGATTTGTGTTAATGAATTAAACCTCGGAAGAGAGAAACCAGTTTGGTTCCCAGGCGTTCCACACAAAACCTTTTCAAAGAGCAGACAACTGCACAGTGCAACAGTTTAAGCTGGGCACTGGAGAATAATAATGTATCCAATGGAAAGTACAGGGGAGTTTAGAGAGGAAAAAAATGTAATTACCTGCTTTGGAAAGAAGCCAGACACTATGTTTGAAATCTCATTCCTGGGGAATGTGTCTTGGAATCCTGAATGAGTGCAGGATCATAAGACATGGCACATGTTTTCTGTGCTTGGAAACTATAAAAGGGAAACAGACAAAGGAAATCTGGTTGTTTTGTTTTTTTTTCCTTCCTGATTCCAAAAACATCCTCTGGTATTTCAGAAACTAGCATAACATACATGGAGTTCTGACCCAGTGTAGAACAAAAGCAGAAGGACAAAAGACACCTCTCCAAAGTCAAAATCAGTCTCCAATGCTTGCAAGAAAATAAAGGCTTTTGGAAAAAAGAAAGAAATTAATAAAGAAATATGTTTAATTTCACTTTCACTGATGTAATCCATGGAAACAGCTGAAGAAAACCAATCCACTTCTGTTTCCTCCAAGCTCTGTAGGACAGTTGTCCCATTGTGGCAAGAACCAGCACTGAGCTGTGGGACACCCCTTGGCCCAGTGCTGCTCCTTGCTCCTCAGACATGAGGATGTTTCAGATCCCGACAGGCTCCAGAGATGGAGATTAGCATTTTAGAAATACTCACTTTTCCTGTTGCTTAAATGTCTTAGTGTCTGTCTATCCAGAGAGACTGGAGCAGGGTGAGTGGAGAGAGCAGGCATGTGGGGAAGCTGGAAAGGTTTTAGCAATTTCTTTTCTCATGCCAGAGAGCAGAACTAGCCCTTTGCCTTCTAAGGACATTCTTCCTATGATCATAATTGAAAGTGAGGTACAGGAAAATTGGGATTGGTCAAGTTTATGGTATAAGAAATCAGCACTGGACAAATAATGGGATGCTTGTACCAGTTTCAGCAAGAGCTGATTTCTCTGTAAGAGTGAGCGACAAGCTCATGTCGTCTGGGGGAATAAAAGCCAAGTTCAGAAGTACTTGTGGTGCTAAATTAATTACAAATCCATTACCAATAGAGTTAAGGCTGTACAAGCAGCTGTCTCATGCAAATATAGGTTTGAGGATTGGAAATGCATTTTTTGCAATAAGTGAGAAGCCCTTTCTCAAAATTTTAAGTGAATTGAAGAGTTGACCAAGCAGCTTTCAGATTCATGTGTGTTTCATGTGATATGCGCAAGGTTTCAATTAGCCCTGGAGCAATCTTAAACTGAAAAGCAACACAACCAGACAAAAGGTTGTTTAAAATACAAGCTATTACTGTATCATTTGTCAACCACCCAAACGAGATCAGTGAAAACTCATCATGTCAAATGTTTTTGGTCAGCCTCAAGCTGTACTTTGGGAGGGATTTTTGTCTGCAAATTTTGTGCGATCACAGCCAGGGTATTTCCTAGGGGAGAAAAGGGCATCGTTGTCATCGTTATCTCACAGACTGAAGCAGCAATTCTGAAAATTGCAATCACCCAGGAGGAAAACAACCCCCCGGTGACCACTGTGACTTCAGGGCAGAACTGGGCCCATTTCAGGACCGTTTCAGCCCCTTTACCACAAACCTGGCTTGACGCGTAACTTGGCCTTCAGAGCACCCTGCTGCGGGGCTGTTTGTGGGTTCAGCTCAAGTGCTTTAATTAGCAGCAGATGAACAACCCTGAAAAACTGGCAGCAGCTAATGAGGATGGTGAGTTTCTAGATGGGAGCAGGACGGAGGCATCATCCAGGGCTGCAGGAATCAGGGGGAGAGCGTAATTAATTAGGTGGCTTTTGCAGAAGATCTGAGGTGAGAGGAGGGCAGAGGACTCCTCAGATTCAGAGCCCGATAAGATTACTTCAATTTTGGGGCCATTTCTCTTGTAGAACAGCTTGGATCTGGCCCAGCTGAACTCCGCCACCTCTTGAAGTGCGGTGGCATATTTTGAATGGGACCTGCATTTTTCTGCCCTTTCTGCACTCACTGATAACCAGCACAGCCCCATCCCCTCGGCCAAACCTGCCCCGTTTGTGTCTTAGGACCAGATTTGCTGGGTTTCCCTCCTGCCAGCACAGTCCCATGCCCGATGGGAGCAGCTGATGCCACCTCGGGTGCCTGCTCAGCCCTGTTGCACCCGCGGCTGCTCCTGCTCCCTGTGCACGAACCGCCAGCTCCCAGGCTTGCTTCAAACCCCAGATTTATGATCAGAGCTCTTTTCCCCATCTTTCTTTTTATCTTTCTTTTACTGAAGCAAATATAACACTCGGTGGACAGGCCTGCTGAGCCCATTTAGTTAATCACTGGGCCCAGATGAAGGTCACCCTGCCAAACACTCATAATTCCTATTCAGGACTATAAATACACATTTGATTCATCACAGGGGACGGAAGAGGCGCGTACCCACAGCCCCCCATCCCTCCCTGCGGTGATGTGAGTCACGGCCATGGCTCTGATGCTTCATCAGAGCAGTATTATTCTGCAATAATTGTAATTTATGCTCCAAAAGTGTTGGGGGAGCTGTGTTCAGGGCTTTAAATTGTCCCTGGGACATGATGGCCAAGGATTGGGCCGGAGTCGGGGCTGAGGTGAAATAGGTGTGTTTGTTTGGAGGAGAGGGGCCTGGCTTCCCGGGGAGCCCCAAGAGAAGGTGGCTCTGGATGATTATAAATTCCCCTGTGTATTGGTGGCTCTGTGCTCGGGGGTGAGACCCCACATCCCATGCAGTTGGGAGGAGATGCTACTGCCTGGAGGGGACCAGAGCTTCTCGTGGTGGGGGGGGTGTATGGTGCTAAAGGCAATGTCCATTCTGGGTTTGCTGCAAGGCCAATGATTAAATGGGAAGGAGCTGGCAATGTGTGCTTTGTAGGTCAGGAAGCCAATGTCCTCCTGGGCTGCATCCCCGGCAGCAGGGCAGGGAGGGGATCCTGCCCCTCTGCTCCGCTCTGTGAGACCCCCCTGCAGTGCTGGGGCAGCTCTGGAGTCCTCAGCACAGCAGAGACATGGACCTGGTGGAGCGGGGCCAGAGGAGGCCCCAGCAATGATGGGAGGGCTGGAAGCCCTCTGCTGGGAGGCCAGGCTGGGAGAGTTGGGCTTGTTCAGCCTGGAGAAGAGAAGGCTCCAGGGAGACCTTCTGGTGGCCTTCCAGTACCTAGAGGAGGAAGTCTATAAGAAAGATGAGGACAGACATTTCAGCAGGGCCTGTTGCAACAGGACAAGGGGTGATGGTTTTAACCTAAAAGAGGGAGATTTAGACTAGAAGGATGAATTTTTTTGATGCTGAGGGTGGTGAGCCCCTGGCCCAGGTTGCCCAGAGAGGTGGTGGCTGCCCCATCCCTGGCACCATTGCAGGTGAGGTTGGCCGGGGCTCTGAGCAACCTGCTCTAGTTGCAGATGTCCCTGCTCCCTGCAGGGGGGTTGGACTGGATGACCTCGAAAAGTCCCTTCCCACCCAAAACCACCCCAAGCTTCCAAAAAACCACGAAACGCCCCAAACCCGCCTCTAGGGGGCGTGGCCACGGCGCAGTGGGCGTGGCCGGCGTGACGCAGTGACGTCGCTGGCGCTGAGGGGAAGGGAAGGGCCGCGGCGGGCTCCATCATGGCGAGCCAGTCGCAGGGCATCCAGCAGCTGCTGCAGGCCGAGAAACGCGCCGCCGAGAAGGTGGCCGAGGCCCGAAAGCGTGAGTACGAGCGGCCGCGCCGGGCTAGGCCGCGNCTCAGGCCTGGCTGCCTCCGGGAACGGCGGGATTGAGGAGCTCGGTCCCAGGAAGAGACCCCTTGGTAGAGAAGCAATGTCTACCGGCCGCTGTGCCGATGGCCAGGGGGCCTCAGGGCCCGCTACGGGAGTGGCCGGGAAGTGCAGGGCCCAAGGGTTGCTCGATGCGGTGTGGGGGTCCTTGGGCCTGGGCCTGGCTGCTGCGTATGGAAAGGAAGGTCGGAGGGGTTCTGGCAGCTGTGGGGAGCTTTCGTGCTGGTAGCTCTTGGAGGAGGCCAGAGAGGCCTGGGCTAGTGGGGCTGCTCTCCAGGAGGATAGCACCACGAAGCCCGGCCTTCGTGGCAGCAGGGTCTTTGGTTGAGGTGTGCTTGTGCTTCTCTGCATCTTTTTTTGCTTTTTTTTTCTTCTGTATATTTCTGTGTTGGTGATTAGAATTTGGTGGAGCTGAGAGAGATACTGCTTGGGGAGACAAGATACCTTCTGTTAAGGTGGAGAAATTCTGGTTACGAAGATGCTCATCTTTACAAATCTTTAATATTTCAAGCATATATATTTATTTTTTTTAATGAAGCTGCCCTGTGTTGCAGTTCTGCCCCCCGATAGCTTTGCAAGAAGTAGATTGTTGTAGCTCCCTCTAATGACGTTAACAATCTCAGAGGGGAGAATGTGGTGGGAAGCCCAAGAGGGGAAGCTGATGCAGTAGACAGTTTTTCCTATCAGTTGCACAATCAGCCTGAGGCAAAACTACGACCTAGTATTCTTTCTGCTGTGCTCCTTGGGATCACTTGGGGATGTTGCATGCTCATGTGAACAAGGTCAGACCTGCAGGTTGCCTAATGCATCCCTTGGCTCAGAGAACGTCCTTCTGGTGGAAGCTCATTGCATGGTGAGCGTGATGATGGTTCAATGCCACACAAGGAAACCTCGTGCTCCTGAGGTTGGCAAACACTGCAGAGCTGGAGGGGCTGCAGGGGTGTGTGATGCCCTGCTGAGGCCTCCTGCAGAAGGATCTGCTGCAACAGCAAACAGTGTAGAGATTGTTGTGCATCAGGTAGCGGGAGAGGTTTGAGGAAATGCATGCTCAATACTTTCTCTTCTTTATTTCATTTGTCATGTTCTTTGGAAACAGGGAAGAATCGGAGGCTGAAGCAGGCAAAAGAAGAAGCCCAGGCAGAGATTGAGCAGTACCGCCTGCAGAGGGAGAAGGAGTTCAAAGCCAAGGAAGCAGCGGTTGGTTTTCTAGATCATTCACTGTTACCTACCCAGCCCCTCAGCCTTGTGCTAAGGGTTAGTCACCCTTAGAGAGGCCTCTGGGTGGAACATGCTGCCAGAGCAGTACTTCCCCAGCTGCCTTCCTCTGATGCACAGCCACATGTCATGGAAAAAACAATGGAGGTGAATCAGAACATGGTGTCTTGCATCTCAACAGGCAGAACTATTGACCTGCAGTGAATTAGCTTAACGAGCTCATATACTGGCTGGTGCCCTGATGCGTGGCAGCCTCCCGGAACCTGCAGTGTCCAAACCAGACCAGGCTCATTCCTCGTCTGACAAGCTGGTTTCTACGATGCTAACATGGAGACCACTTGCCTTGTAGATGCTGCTCTCTTGCTGGAGCAGTTGTAGGGCTTGTGTTGTGCTCAGCAGTGCTTCCTGTGTTCCTGTGTTTTCCTCATGAGCAAGAGGAGATGTTCCCAAAAGGTGCAGAACCAGAGCCCTTGCCCAGCTGAGGTTGCTCCCACTGCCTGCATGCCCCTGTCAGTTGTGAAATCATCAAAAAATGACCAGGCAGCCCTTCCTTCTGTCCATCTTCTGGTTAGCACAACACAGCCTCCTCTGTTCTCCTGCCTTTGTGTCAGTAGCTCAAGATGAGCTTTTTACAGTTGATTATTAGCTTGGTTCGCTGGTGTTTGATACCAGCCAATTCCAGGCTAATGAAGTGGACTTCACTGCCTGTTGGTTGGTTCTATTTATCCTTCTCCAGAGAGAGAAGCTCTTTGAACCCGAGTCCCAGGGTGCTAGTTTCTTTCAGCCCATTTTTTTCTGTGCCTTTCCCCGCCCCCCACTTATACTGGGAATTTGCTCCCTCTGCCCTTTCCTGTGGGGCAAGAAGGGCATTGTAAGCTGTGAGCATCCCGTGGCCTGCGGTCCTGGTAGAAAGGCAGAGATTTTAATAAAGACGCCCCAAGGATAGAAGTGCTGGGATGATGAGAAGGCTGTGCTTAAATCATGGGGCTTGCTTTTCTTACAGTGTCTAGTACAGTAGTGCCCAGGGCTCCTGGTTCAAGTTGCCAGTACAGCAGTACCTTTATTTCAGGCATTCTTTAGAAGCCCACGCTCTAAACTGAGAGATAATGAATAAAAGAGGATAAAAGCTGCGGGTGAAATATGGACTTGGGTGTGTTCAGTGGGAAATTGAGCAGAGAATCCAACAGTACTTTGGGGTTTTTTCAGTGCAGCTCTTCCCTCAGCAAAGATGAACGGTTGTGATGCAGTGGGACAGTCCAGAATAACAAAGATGGAGCTTTGTTATTGTCAAACTACTCGCCCGTGAGCTTCCTCTTTCCTTTGTTGTTTGTAGGCACTTGGATCTCATGGCAGCTGCACCACTGAAGTTGAGAAAGAGACCCAGGAAAAGATGAGCGTGATCCAGCAGAACTTCCAGAAGAACCGCGAGGTGGTCCTCTCCCAGCTGTTGTCACTAGTGTGTGACATCAAACCTGAAATCCATGTGAATTACCGCATCAATGGGTAGTACTGGGAGAAGGAGTAAACATACTGGAAATGCTGGTAGTAACGTCTGAGCTTCAGGTGGAATGTACAGCTCGTAGCCATACCTTCAATGTTCTTGTACACGTGTTAAATTATTTCAGTGAGTTGTAGGTCATCAGTATCTCGTTGGGGTTCTGTTAGTTTTTCTCTCAACACGGATTCGGAGCTTATTCAAACATTAAATGGTCACGTCTCGAATGTGTGCTAAGTTATTAAATATATATTCAAGCTGGCCCATGAGCGCTCCCTTTTTCTCTGGATTGTGTTCGGTGAGAAACTTTCCTCTGTGAAGTGGAAAAGGGAGAGAGCTGCTGGCTGGGGTTCAGCGGAGAGCCTGCGCCAGTAGTTTAGACCTGTGTAACTATTTTTGTTGACCAAAATGCATTTTTAGGTGTGTTGTTAATCTTCGTACAGGGGTTGTGAGGAGAGTTCTCTGGCTGTGCAGTGCTGGCTGGTAATTTTGAGGTGCTTTAGTTCCTCTGTATTGAAGATCCTCTGTATATTCTACTGTTAGCTTGAGTTACAAGTCTGGCACTATGACAGTTGAAAGTAAAAACACTTATTTAACTCCAAAGTCTCTGCTGAGCCTTGTTGTCCGGGCTGACCTGTGGTGAGAGTGCTGGCAGGTCCTGCTGTGAGAGTGCGGGCTCTGAAGAATGACCGTCAAGTATTGATAAAAGAAAGAGTAAGAGATGCAGCAAATGTCTGAAGGTTGCAGCAGGTGAGTTTAAAAAGCCATTACTGAGCTCCTCCTCTTGGCTCCAGTCTGTGCTTTACCTGCCAGATCATTCCAAAAACCTTCAGGAACAAATGTTCTCGTGATCATTAGGGGGAAACAAAATGTTGCCAGTTAACTAGAATGGCTTGATAGCTGGGTGCTGTGCAGTAATTACCCCTCCTTTAGTCCAGTGTGGTCCCTGCTTGCTTGTACCAAGGTCAGGCTGTGTCCTGCAGCGTCCTGCCAGACCTGGCAGCAGTGGGAAAATAAGTGTGTTGAGGTCGTGCATCGCTTTCAAGCTCTTGAATCAAAAGTATGCATGAAGGGAGACCTTACTGTGCCCTGCCAGTGTCTGAAGGGGACCTACAAGAAAGCTGGGGAGGGACTTTTTACAAGGGCTTGTGGTGATAGGGTGAGGGTGAACTGCTTCAAACTGGAAAAGGGGAGATTTAGATTAAATATTAGGAAGAAGCTCTTCACTGTGAGGGTGGTGAGACACGGGCGCAGGTTGCCCAGGGAAGTTGTGGATGCTCCATCCCTGGAGGTGTTCAAGGTCACTTTGGACAGGGCTTTGAGCAACCTGGTCTAATGGGAGGTGTCCCTGCCGTGGCAGGGGGGGTTGGAACCAGATGGTCTTCAAGGTCCCTTCCAATCCAAACTGTTCTGATTCTATGAGTGTATCAAGAGGTTTCACGTTTCAGCTGTTTCTTCCTGTCCCTCTCACCAGCACAACATTAAATGTGGCTTTGCTTTTTAGATGAGCTCTGTTAAAGGCTTTTTGCAGAAGAGACCTCGATCAGCAGGTACCTGATCAGACCCAAGAGTCAGGCAGTTGGGGATCTACACAAGAAACCTCACTGATGCTGTTCCTCAGGCAGAACATCCTCTATTTCCACAGACCCTCAGCGCAGGATTGAAAAGAGCCTCTCAGACCTCCAGAGTTTGATTGGGAGGGAGGAAATTGGGATCAATGGAAGCCATAAGAGGAACGTGTGTCTGCCTGCAGTCACACCGGGCAATGAAAGAGGAGACTGCCGCGGGGGCTCCTGTTGTAATATTTTTATGGCAGCTCAATGTAGTTCCGAAAGGATCTCTTCAGGAATTCAAGGTATTAAACGGGTTGTAAAATTCAGATAAAAGCCTTCTGCAAAGTCAAATGTGCCAGGCGGGGGAAAAAGCCAGGTCGGTGCGAGGAGAATGAGATCAGAGGAGTTTTAATCAGCCTGGTCTAGTGACTAGCGAGGTGCTGTGGCCTCATAAAAGGTTGCAGCCGAGCTAATTCCAGTCTGTCCTCTGGAGATGAGACATTGCTTCCCACTGAGAACAGGTGCTCCGACCCCAGCACGATGCTCCTCGTAAAAGCCCTCCTAGCTCAGGGCAGTAATTAGCAGTTTCATCCCGTTTGCTTATCGGTACGAGACTGTGACTCTCTCCAGGGAAAACAAGTGCTCGCCCCACTTCTGTTAGTTCCTAACTTCCCTTTGTCCATGAGGACTTTCTCTCCTTGCTCTCTAAAGTAGTAAGAAGCGGAACAAAAGGAAAAACTCTTCCCTGATTATTTCCTCTTGGCAAAAGGTGGTGTGAAGATGCTTCCTTTAGAATGGTGTGTTGCAAGAATATCACTTTTTGTAATGTTTCCCTGAAACTCAACTCTTCAGAGTCACCAGGCTCTATAACTTTGCCCTGGGGGTGAGTATTTCCAATTAGCGCGCTCCTGGAAGGCTGGCTTCACTTGTGGTGTAGATATTTTGTTTTAAATTGAGATTCCCTCATCTTAGACTGTGATCTGGTAAAGATTCATACCTTCATGCCTAAGCCGGGCTGTGCCAGAAAAATGCTCTGCGGGGAACAGTCTTCTGCTGAGAGTGGTACAGAGTTGGACGCGTGACTTCTTGCCTCTGAAATCGGATTTTCTAGACTTTCTGCAGTGAGTTTGATCAGTAAGAGTAAAACTTGCCCCAGCTGCTAGTACAAATCCGTCTCTGATTTCTCCCTGCTGCTGATCTGCCTCCATTATCCCTCGTGGATGTGGCTGATGTATATGAGCCGTAGCTTGCTCTGATACCACAGAAAGGCCAGAAGCTGGTTTGGGACCACAGGCCGCTGTCTGATTCCCTTAATTTGAGCTCTCATCTCTGGAAACACCAGCTGGTGGCCAGAGTCTTGCTGCTGTGTGGAGGTAAGAAGTGGTCAGAGCTCGTGTCTTTGTTCACGCGATGCCAAGTGAGTGGCTGCTGCTGTTGGTTTCTCCCAGTTAAAGCTGGTTGCAAATCGGCGCTTCCCTAGGATCAGTGTGGGCATAGTGGAATTTACACAGGGTAGTTTCTGTGGAATTCCTTTTGAGACATTATGTGCTTACAGAGCTGGTAGTTTTTCTCTTCTGAAGTGCCATTGAGAAGGTGTCACCTGTACAAGCACCAGATGGACAAATGGCTTATTAACACCAGAATGCGAGTGTCATCTGGACGGCTTGACATGTGGCACGAGGCACAATTAGGACAGGCGTTCGTGCTGCTGGAAGCCAGAGTTCAGCTTTAAAGGCATGTCTGTTTACAGAGCTCACTCCCCGCTCAGCTCACGCTGTTTGGTGTGAAGGTCAGTGTCTCCTTGCTGTTGCCTGTTTAAGCAAGGTGTTAGAGAGTACTTACAGAGCTCAGCACCACTGTGGGGCAGGAGGCAGAGGGGGAAATGGAAGCCACTGATCCTGCTCAGGTCCAGCAACTCTGCTCTATCTAATGATGCATAGAGTCATGGAATGGTTTGGGTTCAAAGGGACCTTTCAAGCTCATCCAGTCCAGCCCCCCTGCAGTGAGCAGGGACATCTGCAACTAGAGCAGGTTGCTCAGAGCCCCGGCCAACCTCACCTGCAATGGTGCCAGGGATGGGGCAGCGACCACCTCTCTGGGCAACCTGGGCCAGGCTCTCACCACCCTCACCATCAAAAGATTTCTTCCTAATACCTAATCTAAATCTCCCTCTTAGTTTAAAACCATCACTCCTTGTCCTGTTGCAACAGGCCCTGCTGAAATGTCTGTCCCCATCTTTCCTGACAAGAGTCTGGCCCCATCCTCTTGCCCCCTGCCCTTTAGCTATTGATCAGCATTGATCAGATCCCCTCTGAGGCTTCTGTTCTTCAGCTCAACAGCCCCAGGGCTCTCAGCCTTTCCTCAGCACAGAGATGCTCCAGTGCCCTCAGCATCTTTGCAGCCTCCACTGGGGTATCTCCAGTAGTTCCTTGTCTCTCTTGAACTGAGGAGCCCAGAACTGGACACAGTACTCCAGAGATGGCTTCAGTGGGGCAGAGTAGAGGGGGAGGAGAACCTCCCTCAACCTGCTTGCCACACTCTTCTGAATGTACCCCAGGAGACCATTGGCCTTCTTGGCCACAAGGGCCCATTCTGGCTCATGCTGAACTTGTCCACCAGCACTCCCAAGTCCTTCTCCACAGAGCTGCTTTTCAGCAGGTCAACTCCTAGACAACCTCTAGACCTTTTGTGAGGTCCCTACCCAATTCCTGATGGTCCTTATTAAAGGTAGAGGGGCTTTCTATGCTACGTATAAGCCCATTGAGCTGCTGACAGTCCCTCTTCCTTCCCTTCTACCCACAGCTTTGGGCTTCTGCTGTTTTCTCCCATACTGGTGCCCATCTACCCTGGAGCAAGCAGAATTCACTGGCAAAAAGTAACCAAGAAGTTTCTGGCCTGCAAGGCAGGTCCTGGGGGGTTTGAACAGCAAGATGGTGTGTCCCAGCAATAGCTGCAGGTAGAGTAGCTGGGCTCAGGCTTAAAAAAGCACACCCTGATTTGGACTGAGCTAAATACTCCTGTGCTCTCTTGGGAGTAGGTTCTGTAGGTTACACGTAACAATGCAAAAAGAAGGACGTTCCTCTTCCTTCTTTCTGCCTTTACAAAACCTGCTCGTTTTTCCTCTTTGTCTCTATTTTTCTCATCTGGAATCTTTCCCTTGTATCTGACATCACCAGTTCTTGCATTAACGCGTAAGAAGAAAGGCAAGACTAGAACCCACTGATCCCAGCTGAGGTTTTGGCTTCAAAGTACTGAAAGACCATCAAGAACCCTTAAGATGGATGTTTTGTTGAAAAAAAATTCCCCAAACTAACCCAAGAAAGGAGCACAGTGTGATCTTTCTTTCAGGTTGGGAGGAGGAAGTACTAATTTCACGCAGAAAAGATTATATCATGGACTGGCATAGGAATAGAAAATAAATAGGTATTAAATTACATTTGGCTGTCTCAAAATAATCTAATAAAGCATCTTCTGGATCAATAGCGGGATCATTATCCAAGGCACATAGCAAGCTTTCCCTCGTTTAATTTGAGATGCAAGAAAGAGGGTTTTACATTACCATAATAAAAAGGATAATACTTTAAGTCCTCACAGGAAAAAGGCAGAAGTAGGGCGGGGGGGGGGAACACCAAGAACCACACTTTATGCCTTAAGCAAGTGTCATTTTTCATTTGAAGCATGTAATTTAGTGCTATTGTGGAATAAAGTTTTTATATTTAATGACCGTCAATCTGTCAGCATTGCTGAGCCGTTTGACAAAAGACAGAGTTCGTGAATGAAGACTTTGTGTGCAGGCAGAGGGGAAGGGCAAGACGAGGCTTTCAGCAGCTTTATTCTCCTAATTAAGGCTCACTGGAAAAAAAACCATCATGATGGAACAGTTATCCACTGAGAACGCAGTTTCACCAAAACAAGGTGAGGTCTGTCTGTGCCGGGTGCTGCTGCAGTGTGTGCGACCACGGCTTGCGTGGGGAGAGGCTGCCGTGGTGCGAGGGGCCATGGCAAATGGAGCAGGACTAACAGGGATGCGCTATCAGCCTTTCAGACAGGGCCAAAAAGTGACGTTTATCTACCTGTGTAGTCAGTAGAGAGAGAATATGGTCTTAGGGAGTCAGCACAGGAAAAAGCAGAGTAAAGAGTGTACATCTGAGTAAAGCAGTTGGACTTGAAGTAGCAAAGAGCGAGCTCAGAAATGATACTCAGAACGTGGCAGAGGATGAGGTTATCCCTGAGGACAGGAGGTATCGCTGTTACTGTCAGTCTGGAAAAACACTTCAAATGGCAGATTTATTTTCTTTTTCCTGGCACCAGGTTCCTTGTAATCTATTCATTGATGCAGCCTGAGGGAATAGGGAGGACAGTCTCAATACATGCCCAGCGCACCGAGCTGGGAAGAGATACGACCAGTACAGAAACCATTCAAAACGATCTTGGCAAGTGGGAGAAGTGTTCTGAAACCAACAGCATGAGACTCCCTGAAGAGAAGTGTGACTCTGAGCTCAGAAAGGTGCAATCAAATAGACAGACCCCAAGAAGCCACCGCCAACCAGCTGCACGGCACTGCAGCAACGGTGGAAACACGGGTGGGCTCCCCCAGCGCCAGCAACTGGTTTGGTCTTGAAATGAAGCTACTGCTGTACAACGGATTGATATGAGTGTCCCACGTAAGATGGAGGTGAGAAAGAGAGTTGTGCTCGTGAGCATGATGAGGTCTCTGTGTCCTGGTTGGACGCTGAGCTGTGAAAGAGATCAGAATAAACTGCATCGAAGAGCCTGGGGAGGTTTGGCAGGTGTGGCTCAGAGCGATGGTGGTGGGAGGTGAAGGATTGTTTAGTCTAGAGCAGGAGTCCTCAAACTTTTTAAACAGGAGGCCAGTTCACTGTCCCTCAGACACTGTTGGGGGCCAGACTATAGTTTGGAAAAAAATGAATGAATTCCTGTGCACACTGCACATATTTTATTTGTAGTAGTGCACAAAAAACAGCAAAAAGAATGCCGTATCCGGCCCGCAGGCCGTAGTTTGAGGACCCCTGGTCTAGAGACTCCGTGACGGTGGAGAAGTCTTGAAAAACATCAGCGGTTCAAAGCAGACCAACATTTTCCACCAGATTCACTGAGGCTAGAAGAAGCACTTGGCTTCCTTTGAAATGGGAAAGATGTAGTTTAGAAGTGCTTTATGTGAGGAAGATTGCGAGGCTGTGGAGGCTCCACTGAGTCCTGCTGTCCCCGTGTCCTGGGTTGTGTGGTTGGGTTTTGTCCCCTAGTAACTGTTGACCCCAGCAGCTGATTTCATCGTGTTGGGAGGAAGGTCTCATTTGGCAATGGGGTGAAAAGTGTCCCTCTGTGAGAAGGCTGCAGTGGGAGCACGTCCCTCAATTGTCAGAGAGGTAAGATCAGGAAGCAGAAAATAGGCCAAGAGCAGATAAAGTGAGAGAGGGAGGCTTTGCAAATAGCTTTGCCGTGGGTTTATGTTAAGTCAGGACTTGCTTCTTCAGAGATACCTGTGAGTGAAGCTCAAGACAAGCCTCAAGCTGCCTTAACTCTGATTTGTGTAAAACAAATTCCCTTCCAGCCGACACGGTGCTTCCTGGAGCAGAGATCTGCGTTTTCATTCATTTTCAATTCATTCATTCCCATTTCAATGTTTGGAAGACCTTCATTTTTAATGGGGCCAGTGTCAGAGCATGTCAGCTGGGCTCGGCGAAGCAGAAGCATCTCCAATCTGCTTTGGGGTCCTGCCAGTGTCCTCTTGCTGGTTTGCAGTCAGATAGTTCCCTATTTCTTGTGAGCCTTTGCCTCCCTCCAAATGTCTTTCTAGTTTACTGATTGACCTTGCATTTGCTGTTCATTATAGTTCTCCCTGTTGGCTTTAAGAGGGTTAAATTTCTAAGGCTCAGGTTCAGGTAGGACCATTAATAGGTGGGATAGGAATGTTACAGACACATCCCTCATTTCAGAAGCCCAGATGTAAATGCACGTACGCAAATACAATAGCAGCTTATTGTCCAGCTAGTATCTAAAATGTGTTGTTTATTGGAAAACATTAATCATTGAATATTTTATAGGCTATTCTGTGGGACCTGTGGCTACAGATACATGCTTGGGTTGAGAAGACCCCTGGTAGGATCTCGCCTGCCTAACAAAAGCATCAAAATTATGCCCCCAATAAGCTGATCAGAAAACTGCCACCTGCCAAAGGTTTCTGAGTATGTGGGCTGATGTCTGCTTTTGAAGTTGGGCTGGGAGACCTTGAGTCCTTACAACCCAACCTGCAGATCCATCATCTCCTTTGGGCCAGAGCTGCATCTTCAGGGAGGTGGTGGGGTGGAAAACTATCTCAGAAAAGCAACTAGATCACCTTGCCTCCGACACTGGTTGGTTTAAGCTGCTGTGGAGCTTCTTCCTTGGTTCCTTAGGTAGGTGTGAAACAGGTGCCTTGAAAATGTTCAGAGGGAAAGCCTGTTAGTCTTAAGTGATCCTACAGATTTAATGGTGTGTTGCCTTTTTCCTGCTTCAGAGCAGCAAAACTGGAATCGTTTTAAACTTGAATTTTCCCTTTTTCCTTTGAGGCTGTGAATTTGTTTGGGGCTTGGTTTTTTTTTTTCCTTACAACACCCCTCCCAAACAAGCAGGCTTTTTCTGCTTGTGCTGGTGGGATGAGGTGTTGATGCCAAGACCAGCCCATACGCGCACACCTTGCCAAACAAGAGGTGCTCGGTGTACGTGCTGCAGGGAATTAGGACTGTTGCTTTCAAGTTTATTGCCCCCAGCGAGTTTTGCCTCGGGTGTTTCTTTGCAGGGAGCTGATGGTGCTCTCTAAATACTTTGGTCCTCATCTTCTCCTGCTGTCAGGATCTCTGCGTGGGTGAGAAGAAGGAAATGAAGCCAAAGCTTTTGATAAGAAGCATTTGCAGAACAACCTAAAGCTTTGCATGGCCCTGTCTTGGGTGGAGATTTGAGCTGGGCCTTGAGCTGGTGACAACAAGGAGACTTATCTGATTTTTCTCAATACCTGGACCATGTTCCCCTGTAAGTTGCCAGTTTCCAGTGTAACAAGATCCCATGTGGGTAAGCAGCTTTGGAAGCAGTTCTGCGGCCTGTGCAGCCACGTGATGCAATGAACACATTGCTCAGCAATGTCTAGAGCAAGCAGGGCTGCAGAAATTCATCCCTCCGAGAGAAGAACGGCATTTTCTCCAGGAAGTGTACACAGGCACTGCAATGAACCTGCTTCTTTTTTTTATTTAAACCGTTCTCGAAGACTAACAGTCCCTCAGATACTTGCTTCATTCTGTTTCTACTCTCCATGGACCCTCCAGCTTTTGGTGGGCCATGAAGCCACGATTCCCAGGCGATTGAGTCATCTTCCCTGTGGTGTTTCTCAGCGTTGTATTTTTGCATGAAAGCAAATGACTTCTCCAGCATGTGAAGCTGTTCTGCAGGGTCTGTCTGACCACGTGTCCCAGCCTGCTTTTCTTCTGAGTCCAGCAGCTGGAGAGGAGATGAGGAAGCTTGCACCCGCCTTCTGGATCAGCACAGCCTCCTGTTTTTGAGGAGGACTACAGTTCCCACCCGGCATGTTGTCCCTTTTTCTCTGTGCTTTCACATGACCTTGTGCTAAATATAGCGACCTGTTCTTAGCCTTGAGATCTCCAGTCACCTCTTCTGGTTTCCTCAGCCCTGTCATCAATGCTTGGCTTTGGCTAATATATTCATGGCAACTAATCTGATGCAACCTTGCAATTTGTACTTCTTGAGTCCTGCCTGACTGATCGAGGAGGAGGACACCCTTCTGTCTGTGCTGCTCTTCACGACCTTCAGGGTCCAGCTCCAGCCCTGGACCCCCACCCTGCAAAAGGTGAGTATAACTCCTGTGGTGGGATCTCCTCCCATGGCTGTGCCTTCAGTGGGGAAGCACTTTTGAGGAACTCTAGAGGGTTAAAACCACAGTTCTGAAACCAGCCTAGGGGAAAAGTCACATGCACAAGGGAGATTTTGCAAGTTGGTGCTTGCAGCTTGGGGAAATGAGAGGGAGAGCGGGGGCGAAGGCTTCTTGTCTTGCGTGAGCTGCGCCTGGTTAGTCTGAGGTTCCTGGGAGATGCAGGGAAGAGAGTGACCTTCCCCACCACAGGTTGGAGCTGCGGGACCAGAGACGTCCCTGCTTGGTGGTGGCACATCGTGGTGCCTGGACAGTGCAGAGTGGGATGATGGCAGATAAGGGACAGTGAGGAAGAGGAGGAGGGAGCTGAGCTGGGTCTCCAGGACCAGGAGGTGAGCAGGACCAGGTAAGTTCCATCAGCCACTCCGGAAATGAAGCAGAAGGACTTGCTGAATGTTTCTCTGCTGTTTAGCTAGGACTTGGAGGCGTCCTAAAAAGAAGGTACATAGCCTGAAAGAGGCAAAATCACCAGAGATGCTGGCATCGCATAAAGGAATAAGAAGAGATGTAAAGAGACACAGAGCCTGGGGAGTGCAGGAGATGAGAGGATGCCGCTCACGTTAGCACAAGAGGTGGCAGAGGAAGGCTAGGGTGGGGGGGTGACACCTTTCTAAAAACGGGCAGTTTTTCTACAGTAAAAGGCCACAGAACCACGTGAGGTCTACACTACGTGGGGAGGTGAAAGCAAAGCTGCTCTTGCCGACAAGCTTGTCCTGGCTGGGGAAGGCTGTTTCCCTCCTGCAGCTCCTTGACAGGCTGAGGCAGCCGAGCTGCCCTCACCCTGCTGCACCCTCCGCTGTTGTCTCCCAGGGACTGTCCTCCAGAGACTCCAAATTTTCAACATCTAAGCCAGAAAGCCTTGATTAATTTCTAACTTAACATGGCAGCAGCAACAACAGGGCGGTAGGTTTTAATTAGGTCTTCCTTTTGTTCCCTCTGGTTTTTCACTCTGCTTTGCTGCTGGTTTGTGCGGGGCGTTCTGTCTTGTTTTTCATTTTCTTTTCTGTTTGATGCTAACCTGAAGGGATCGAGGGCGAAAGGGAGAATGAAGTGAGAAATTCACTGTCTGAATCCACCTTTTGGTGCTGGGAGCGGTGCTCTGTAACACATGGCAGCCCATGCTCAGCAAGGAAATCACACTGGAGAGCTGCTCTCAACCTACAGCAGGATTGCTCCTCAGCCATGCTGGAGCACAGCGGGTGCTGTGCCCGACCCATGTAGACACACGCACACTCTGCACCCTTCTTGTGCGGTGTCCACCATGGCTTCACGTGTGAGTTTCCAGCCTTCTGCAAGTTTTTTATGCAATCAGAAGAACCTTTTGTGTTGTTTCTCTTGCCTCAATTTCTGACGGGGTTATCCTGGCTTTGTGCGAGGGGGTGATCGAAGCAACACCTGTCAGTCAAACCAAAGCAATTCTCTTTGGAAGGAGAGCAGGTGGGCTCCGAGAGGGACCCTTACACCAAGAGACGGCAACAGGCTCCTGGTGCAAAACTAAGACTGAGCAGAGGTTAAAAAGTAAAGGATAGTTTTTGAGAGCTGGGGTGGATGCAGCTGAGCCACGTGAGCGGGAGATAATTGAAAAGTAAACAACAGTCTTCCAAGCATTTGCTTTAATAACCACCCACAGGTCCTGGCAGTAGGTTGGAGACTTACGTCAGCAGCATTTGCCTGGAAAACTTGTGGGCACGGTGCCTGCTGTGAGGACGTGCCCCGTCGGCTTCTGGCACTGCCCGTGGCAGAGAGGAGCGGGGACAGGAAAGCAGAGACCCTGAAAGGCTTCGCTGCGGCTGGGTGAGAGCTCTTGCTTCCCTCTGCCTTCAGCAGATCCGTTTTTCTTCCTTATCTGCGACAGTTCCTTCATGTGGTGGGGAATTATCCACCGTGTCAGGGGTGGTGCTTCCAGGGAGGGGTGTTTACACCAGCTCCACTTCTGAGAGCACCCGCTGAAAGCAATAGCAGAAAGCCTGTTGGCTTCCCAAGGAGGAGTCCTGCCTATTCCTTCACTAATCATTTACAGAATACAAATGTTTAAGGATGTTGGGATATTTTAAGGAATATTTAAGGATAACTTTTCTACCTATTAACAGAAAAATAAGGCAATTGCTGCAAAAAGGTGAGGCCGTGCTTACGGCACTCGTGGCTGGCCAACACCTACCTGGTGATAACATCCACAGAGAGTGGGGTCCAAAGAGCAGAGTACACCCAAGTGGTCTGTGCTGCTACCCTTTACTTGCAAGGTGTGGAGTTTTCTTTTCCTCTTTTCCTCTTTCCAGGGTTAGAAAATGCCTCCTTGCTCGTGGAAAGCAGGACCTCGAGGAAGTCGCCAGTGGGAGTGTGAATGAGGATTTCACAATCTGCTCCCCGAGGAGGAGGGCGAGCCGGCTGCTTGGGGCTCAATCCCTGTGTCTTAGCAGTGGAAGATAAGGCAGATAGACCAAGTGCTGAGTTTCTGACAGCCTCAAGGTGAGGCACCTTCAGCATGGCCCATACAAGCCAAGCTGATGGAATTGAGAAGAGCGGGTCATTCTCCTCCATCCTCTACTGTAAGAGCGATTTAAAGGAAGGATCCCTGCAGTGGGCGAAAGGTGAGTGAGCAACTCCAGGGAGACCTTGTAGCGGCCTTCCAGTACTTAAAGGAGACTTTACAGGAAAGATGGGGAGGGACAATTCATCAAGGAGTGTAGTGATAGAACAAGGGATAATGGCTTCAAACTGGAACAGGGGAGACTTAGATTAGATAAGGAAGAAATTATTCACTGTAAAGGTGGTGAGATACTGGAATAGGTTGCCCAGGGAGGTTGTGGGTGCCTAATCCCTGGAAGTGTTCAAGGCCAGGTCAGACGGGACTTTGATCAACCTGGTCTAGTGGGAGGTGACCCTGCCCATGGCAGGCGGGTTGGGATGAGGTGAATTTTAAGTTCCTTTCCAACCCAAACTGTTCTATGATTCCATGGACTTGATAAGGAGAAAGGCCACACTGAGTACAGTGCCCTTAAAATAACAGAAGACAGATTTTTCAAGGATGCTCATTAACAGCAGCTCATTTGCAAAAGTAAGTGAACATTATGGATGTTTCAGCATTTTGGGGATGGGATGGAGACGCTTGGACTTTTTTGGAAAGCCTGCTATATAGGACTGAGTGGGTATCCACCTATAGAAAAACAGGATCCTGGAAGTCCGCTTTCTTTGGCCCTCAAAAGTCAAGAAATCCTTGGAAAACTTGACCTGTGCTCCAAGTGACTCCCTTCCCTGGTAACAATTTTCTCCCTCTCTGCAGCACCACTTCTGACACCGCCTGAGGTGCTGTGCAGAGACAGGAGGCAGGGCCATGGACGGCTGTTCTCACCGAGGCCTCCACACACCATTCAGCAGGGCCCCCTTTTGCTTGCTCAGTTCATGGCACCTCCTTAGGGCTCAGTTTTGGCAGGGGTGAAGCAGCTCTTGTCACCCCAGCAGAGCTCAAGGAGCTGAGCCCCCCTGCAGATCTCTGGTATCTCAGCTTGGCACCCACCTTACTAGACTTTGTGCTGAGCAACTTGACCAAAGCCATAGAGAACAGGAAAGCCAAGCCCAAGGCTGAGGCCATTTGTTTTTATTCTTGCTTTATACTTACTGCCTTCACTGCTCTGGGTCAGGAGGGGATAAACCTCAGCAAACAACAGGACCTTGTTATCTTGAAGGTTTCAGATGCATCTACTCTTCCCGTTTTGGCTAGATGCAGTCATGCCCTATTGTAATGTAATTGCCTCGTTTCACTTGGCATCTCCTGTTCCTGAGCAGTGAGGAGATGATGAGGATGCAGGATGTAAGTGGGAGAGAAGGGAGAGGTGAGTGCAGGCTGTGCTTCAGCCAGCACTGGGACACCACAGAGCAGGCCATGTCAGCAGGAGCAGCCCCAGGGGACACCTGGCTGAACTCGGATCTGCAAAAGGGAAGGAAAGTTGGGTGAAACAGTTCAGTGAAACAGGATCTCGGCTGAACAAGCCACTTCCTTTGACCTGGTCTCTTCCTCTTGACGTGGCACAGCTTGTGTAAACTCTAGATGAATGCCAGATGGGATGCCTGGAGATCACAGCTCTCCTGTGCCACTCCAAGGTTGCTCTGCTTCAGCTGCAAGCAGCCTGCTCTTCAAATCTAGGACACGCTGTCCTCACACTTTCTAGGCTCCTAAGTGCAACTTGGTTCCTCTAGATTACTTCTTAAATCGTAGCCCTAGCTGAAACCAGGATGCTGAGCAGAGCCATGCTGCCCAGGAGCACTGTTGAAGCACTGGAGGACCTATGGGGCTCATGCTCCAGGACAGCCCTGCCACATCCCAGACAATGTGATTATTGGAAAGCACTTTAATTGGATTGCTCAAGGTTTTTCTTGTGGTGGGTGCAGTGGGTAGGCAATGGGGGATCTTTCCAAGAGGTAGAGACAACACCAGGCAGCTGGAGTCCATTGTCCTTTCAGCTAGGGCTCAGTGAGGCAAGACATTGTCCTACTGAAGATCAAAGCATGATGTTATCTCTGACTGACTGCTCACTCCTGGAATGCCTTTGGGGTTTCCTCCCTTCTTGTAGGTTGTTTCCTTGCAGGGGACATCAGGCTGCTTCTGAAGCTGCTTGTGATGTTTTCATTAATGTCCAAGGGGGGATTCTGGCTCCAATTAAGACATGTCAGGGTGGTTGGCATTCCTCAGCCTTACCTTTGCCATGTGCTCCTTAGCTGCTGGGAGAAAAACCCATTCCAGAGCCATGCTCATGACTCCTTTGGACTCTTGCAGAACCCATCAATGGCCAGGTGCTCATGGTGCTCAGCATGGACAACAACTGCTCAGCCACCTCCTTTGACATGGAGCTTTGCGCAGAGAAACTGAAGTCCTTTGGGGTTCAGGTAAACTCCTTATTTCTTATCTTCTCTGGGGACCCCATGAAAGTGAACACTCCCTAGATTAACATCACCTGCAGCCCCAGCACAGACAGCTTGGCTTTTTTGTTGTTTGAGAGTCACTTGTTTCAGTTCAGCTTCAGTCTATTCCCTGTGGCCTCCAAGTCAACTGTAATGATCTTGGCTTAAACCTCTGTGAAGAAACTCATTCAAAACAGGTTCTAGTGAATCGCTTGAAAGTCACTCTGATGGGATGGAGCATCCCTGGGACAATCTGTCTTGTCTTGTCCTTGGTCGTAAAAAAGATTATTTTTTCTTATGACTTTCCCTGCACTTTCCAGGGAGATATTACTCACTGCAAATGAGGCAAAACCACAAGTGTTTGGTCCGTGACAGCTGTATGGATGAGATTAGTGGTGTGCTCTGCGGGAGGGTGCTGTGAGACACAGCTCTCAGTTGCAGTGCCAGCCTGGCCCCATGATGACTGCTCAAACTGGTTCTGATGGGATTAGAAGCCCAAAACTGGAGAGTGCCTTTAGCTCTCTGTTTGCTCCCTGAGCAGGTGCCAGAAGATCAGTGGAGAAGGTTAATCCAGGACGCTGTCCTGAAGCCTGAAGTGAGGCGGTACATGTTCTACAACTCCAGGGTGTTCCAGATAGCCATCGCTGTGGTAAGGACAGTGGGATCTCATGCAGGCTTCCCATAGGCATCTACTCACTGAGATGCACCAAGACTTACACCTGGGGTTCTGGTGCACAGGGAGGGAGGGAGGAGGTACTGGCACACATCCTGGTGGGCTCCTTTGGAAATCCCAGTTCACAGAATTTCTGCAGCTGGAAGGTATGGCACCTTCTCCAACCCCTTGCTGGTAGTCCCACTGAAGTGGGCTGTCCGTGGCTGGATAACCAGCATATGCTGAGGTGGTAGTACCTACATCAGACTTTATTTAAAGTTGATTTTAAAAACCTGTGGATATTGTGGTCCTGACGTTAATTTAAACCAATGGACCAGCCAGCTTTGGTTACTGAGGTGATTGTCTAGTCTTACTTGTCATCTTCTCCAGAGACACCAACCATTAGCATCTACTCTAAGGCTGATACTTTGCAGTGGGCCAAGGGTGTGATAAAATCAGATTCCCTCATTGTAGTTGCATTTATTTCTTTGGATAGCCATTATATGTGTCTTCTCCTCCTTTCACTAATATTGTAGGAACTGGTCCTTGGTGTTTTGAGGGTTTTGGTGCTTGTTTAGTAGGAACGAGTTATATTGTTGCAGGATGATGCTGTGACCTGCTGTGCTGTACACGTCATATTTGCTTCTAGGCAATGTCCTGCCCAAATGCTATTGGAAGTAAGGGCCAAATTAAGTTTTGCCTGTCTTTATGCAAAGGCCAAGTTTGTCCGTCCTTAACATAGTCCTTGAGCCCAGTGTCAGTGTCCATCACTTGAGCATTATCGTAATTGAGCGCTCTCTGCACCACCTTGAGTCCTTTGACACAGGAGCTTTCTAAATACAGAGACTCTTGGAAGTATTATCAATATGCCTCAGTGAGTGCATTTCTTATCGAAATGGAAGAACTCAGTGGAAATCCTACCTAGGTATGAATCATCGTTAATAATTCACACTCTGTCTTTGACAACCGGTAATTTTTTGTAATAAACTAGGGCTCACTCAGTCCTTCTAGTCCTTTCTTTTCCCTATTTATTATTGGAAAGAACTTCTGTCCTTTCTCACCCTCTGAAAGTCTCATGTGGCTTTAATTTATTGCCCTGGGAGAAGGGACTGGTGGTTTTCTGCTTCCCTTGACTTTTCTTGCTTTTGTAGTTTTGTATCATCAGTCTCTCTGGGGTTTTATAGGTTTTCTACATATCTCTCTGGACAAACATTTACTCCACAGTCCAGCTGTGTTCCTTCGGCCGCTACTGGGAGGCCAGCGTGCTGGTGACCCTGGCTGCCGTCACAGTCACCGTGGTGCTGATACTGGTTATGGACTGTCGCCAGAGGAAGGTAAGAGGAGACTGCTTGTGTGCAGGGGTGCAGGGAGCAGGACTCCCTCCCACCAAAGTGCTGTGACCC
Organism: Eurystomus gularis; assembly: GCA_013400335.1. NCBI lineage: Eukaryota > Metazoa > Chordata > Aves > Coraciiformes > Coraciidae > Eurystomus > Eurystomus gularis. The sequence continues at coordinate 48,113 of VZZY01020740.1, forward strand.
AGCTCATCTCCTGGGTGCGTCCAAAGAACGCAGTTATCTGGGGAGGAATGAATATTTTTACAGCACACTCGGAGATTGGGTTCAGACAAGGGATGTTTTACAGCCAAGTCTGGTGTCGTAATGCCTGAAACGTAGGTGTTGGAGCCCGGCAGGCTGGCTCGAAGTGCCTGCTGTCGCTGGAGATAAAGCAGCTCTTGCAGAGCATGGTTCACACTCCCACGGCTGGTGGGAAGCCACGAGGGCTAGCAGCAGAGCCAGCTCCTGCCCTGCTTCTGCCCATGGCTCATGCAGTCTCGGCTGCATGCAGCCATTAATAGCATTTTGTGTCCTTCACTGTGACCTTGCAACAGGTCCAGACTGAAAAAGCAGTTCCTAACCCATAGAAGTTACAAGAGAATTATAAACCTGAGGTAGACTGGGCAGTAGAAGGAGGCAGGGCAATAACGGTAGCACAAGAGGCAGCCAGCCCGCGGCGTCCACTGCGTGGTCCTTGTCAATGTTTCTTTGTAGGAATCACAGGAGTATGGGAATTTCGAAGGAGTGGTCTGAAGAATAATCTTGGAAAGGCTTTGGTTCGTAATCCAGAGGGGTATTTACACTGATTTTAACAGATTTTGGAGCAAACCTCTACTGACAGCCATGCAATGATTCTTCCAAAGGGAAACTTGGCAAATGTGCAAGTGCGCAGAGGTTCAGGAAAGGAGTTCTTCACTCAGGGCCTTCTTGGAGAGGACGAGAAAACATGATACTAGAAGTCAATTCCACTTCAGACATTTTGTCTGTAAGAGAAATAATCCTTAGTGAGACTTCTGGCTGCAGAGCCGTCTGCTAGCGGTGGCTTGGCCAATGCTAGTGGCTGGTGACAATCCCGCCTGATTGCAGACTGCTCTTGTCACCACTTTCCTTTCAGAGACGTGGTATTTGGGATCATCCAGCTGCAGTTTGTAGCTGTAGGCCGGCCCAACTTGTGCTGTAGAGTGTGTTAATTATTTTGTTTTTAATTTTTCCTGCATTCTTCAATAGATAAATATGAATACAGATGTGAGGCTGGCAGCTGTCAATGAAATCTTTATCAAACACCGTTTAATATTGGGGATTACAGATGCCCTGGATGGGCCACACAACATCCTACAAGTATCCTTTTCATAGGGCATCATTTGTACATGATGTGGAGGTATTTATGGATGCCATGATCCGTGAAGGTTTCCAGTGGGTGGGATTTCTAGGATTTGTTTTTTCTCTATTGGATGGCAGGAGGGATGGGGTATTTCTTCTTCTCCTGTAAGTGGGGATTGAGATATGCCCAAAGGCAATTAGATATAATGAGTCTAAAAGATTGTAGTGGGATTAGTCCTTTGGGCAGACAATTATTCCTGAAAGGGTATTATACTTACACGACAGTGATGATTCTTATAATGAGCAGAGGGACAGCAAGTGCCTATGGCAAAAAAAACCTAACATGGAGGAAACCAGAGTCCCCATCCCTGGGAGCTCATATTCTGCTAACCCAACAGCATCTGAGGGCCTCTGCTCTCTGGGTGATTTGTAGCCCTGGGTCCTCTCCTTCAGGCACATTTGAGAGCTTGATTTCAGGGGCACGTGCCTGGCTGCCAGGTTTGTAGCTGTCGAGCACTTCTGACCTTCATGGCCTTTTAAATGTGCAGGTTGAAGAATCATAGAATCCTTTAGGTTGGAAAAGACCTTTAAGATCACTGAGTCCAACCATTAACCCAGCACTGCCAGGGCACCACTAAACCACGTCCCTCAGCACCACATCTCCACAGCTTTGAAACCCCTCCAGGGATGGGGACTCCACCACTGCCCTGGGCAGCCTGGGACAGCCCTTCACAGCCCTTTCGGGGAAGAAATTTTTCCTCAAGTCCAACCTAAACCTTCCCTGGTGCAACTTGAGGCTGTTTCCTCTTGTCCTATCAAGAAACCAGGCCAGGGAAGGCTCATTTCCTGCTTTTTAGAGATACCTTTTCTGGACTAGACAGAGATTTAGGGGAAAGAAGCAAGTTTTAAGACAGCATGAAAGCGTTAAAGGAAGGTGAGAGAGATGGTCTCCCAGATCTGCTGGTGGACCTCCCCCCACCTCTCCGTATACAGACAGACACGAAATACAAATGGAGAACGAAGCAAGGCGGAAACACAGGGCAGAGAAAAGGACAGGGAATACTGCAGAAGGGCTGGCAGGGGTGAAGTCATGCAGAATGAGGAGGAAACGCTTAGGAACCTAAATTACATGTTTGTTCAGAGCAGCGTAGTTTTACACCTCAGTATTTGAGCACTAATCCAACCAGCTGTCACCTTTACCTGTGTGTCCCAGAACTGTCTCAGAGCAGAAAACAACCCAAGTATTTAGGATTTCTCAGTCTGCTCCCATGTCAGACCCTTTTTAACCCTCTAGCTTTTACGCTGTTCCTGAATCCCCTTGATGATCACAACTTGACTAGATAATCAAGGGCAGACCTTCGGCTGCCTTCCGAGGGGGCTGCTGCTCCCAAAGCTGGCAGGACTCACATGCCCAACATGTTGCTCTTGGCAGGCTCTTTGCAAGCAGTGCCTCTGTCCTGCAGACAAGCACCAAGTACAGTAAATTTTGTGAAACATAAATGGAATGAACCCCTAGAAAGAAAGTAAAGAAATCAGGAAGGAGTTTAGAGGAGCTATGTCAAGGTCACCCACCAGTTTTAGATGCAAGGCCACTGAGATGAGTGATGGGTAATGGTCCTGGGTTATCCTGGTTGCCACCCTTCCAGGGAGGTCTGTGAGGAGGACCAGCTGCCCTATGGGGCAATGTCCCCTTTCCCTGCCATCCCTCTTTTCTTCCCCTTTACCTTGAGGTTTTGCCTTAGCCGGGACCTTCTTGGCTTAAAAGTAGCCCTGTGATGTGTTATGTGGTTCCTGACCGTGTCCTGAGCATTCTGCAGGCACCAGCTGCCTCAGCACCGCTTCCTGCGAGGTCAGTACTGTGATCTGCAGGTAGGGAGAGGAGAAAGCATGGACAGACCCCTTCCTTAACCCTGCCTATCCCAGCTGTGGTTCGTGCACTTCAGCCCAGAGTGCTGCCTCCAGTCCTTGTCAGCCCACATCATGGACCTGCAGCGGACACGAGAGGTAAATGATGGTGGGCACAACCCATGTGGAGGTCCACCCTACGCCCTGGCTTTGGTGGGATGGAGGTGGGCAAGGAGAACCAAGCGTTTGAGTATCCTCCTGGGCATCCCCTGCTGTGAACTGGGAGCTGGACAGACTGAGAGGTGGGTAAACTGCGTCTGTCGGTGCCCAGTTCAGCAGGAGTTTGTTTTGGCCCTGTGGTACGTGTGTGTCTGGATAATTAACTATACAACTTTAATAAAGGAATGTCATCAAGAATCAAGGGCAAATTTTGAAAGCATGTGTCACAACTTGAAATAGCTGACACCTTGGGCTGTCCTCCTGAATTAAATGGGATAGCCTGAGGAATAACTAAACACTGTACGGGGTTAATGGCATAAAAATGTTGTGCTGGTGGCCTTCAGAAAATGTTTTCCTCTCTGTGGGTGTATAAATGCACAAACACCACACTCTTCTGCACTGAATTGTCCTTGCTGACCATGGCCATGGGGTGAGAGGTGAGGGGGTACAACCTTCCGAAAACCTCAAGGCTGCTCATGTCCCTGGATGAACTGACAGATGCAGATCGGGGGATGGACAGTAACACACCATTCATGTATTGGCTGATGTATAGTTGTTAAAGACAAGATTCTTCATGCTAGGCTGTCACCATTGTGCTGTGAGCCGTCACCAGCACAAGGGGCAGCTGATGGCAGCAGGGCTGTGGGATAAAGTCACTCAGCTCCCAGTGCTGGGCATGGCTCTTGGCCAATGTTGAGATGATCACTCCCAGGAGTAAAAAAACATGTCGGAGGGAATCATGCCCTTTATAGACTGTCCTCAGGACACTGCTGCTGCCTGCCTTTGGAGACCCCCAAAATCTCTTTCTTTTCCAGTTGAGCTTGCGGCACAGCCTGGACCATCTCTGTGTGGTGATGGAGGCAGTGGTTCGGCCCAACCCAGGGACGGAGAAGGAGGCTTCGCGTGAAGAGTCCCCTCTTTTAGCCAGTGGAGCGAACCTAAATAAAGAGCCTGTGACATGCAACGAGCTGCTCCGCCTCATTCCTGAGGGCCCACCAGAGGTAATGAGAAATATCCCTCCCCAATGGACTGAGGCACCAAATCACCTCCCCAGGCACCTCAACTCCAGAACTTGTTCCAGCAGCTGCCAGCCATGGGAACACCTCCTTTTTCACCAGTAGAAGAATGTGGAAGCCTGTAGGTCCACATACACCCTCTCCAGCCCTGACACTGCTCAGCAGTTAGTGATTCCCAAGCAGCTAAATCTTAATCCATGAGGAATTCATGGATTGGGCTTTTGCTTGCTGGTGGTGAGGAGTCCCTGTTGGGAAGACAACCTCTCCCAGGGTCTGTGCAGGGACTCAGCGCCTCTGTCTGGGCTGATGATGAGGCAAGGCCATGTCCCCTCCATGGAACATACTTTCAAAGACTTGTGCCGTGCTGGGCAACAAATGTGTCCTCATTCCTGCTCAGCAAGAAGCTTCAAAAGGGATTATTTTGATTTATTTTACAGTTTTCTGCTTGCTGTTACTAAGCAAATTTGGTGCGGGTGACATGCCTGCAGATTGAAGCTCTCTGGCTGTGTACAGGCAAAAACAAACACCAGGAGGCAGTGACAGAGCAGGCAGGTCCCCAAGCAACCTGGCTCCCCAGCCACCCACCGCTGAGTGGTCATTTCATGTCACTCCCCCATGGGGATAGTGTGCCAGCACTGCTGACCAGAAGGGGATCTGGGACAGTTATGTATGCCATTGGCTCCTGTCCTGTTCCTTCCAGCTAAGGACAGTCCCTGAATGAGGGAGCAAATGGTATTTAATGCACCATCCGCTCTTCCTGCGGGTAAATGCTCTGCTCTGACACCTCTCGTGCTTGTTCCAGGTGATGGCCCAGCAGCTTCTGGTGATCTTCAGTGGATGCTATGTGCGGCTCCTGGTCACTGGCCAGCTCCCTCGCGCTGTGGCAGGGGGGCACATGGGGCACAGCAGCGTGCCCTGTCTCTGCCAGTTCATAGAGACCACCACCCTCAACTCACACCAGAGCTGGTTCACGGGCAGGTGACTGGAGGGGGCTGAAAATTTTGAAATAAAAGCTGTCCATACACAACAGTGTGAAGAAGCCATGGGGCAGAGGAGAGGCTGTAATCACTCATCTGGATGAACAAGTGGATATGACTCTAATAAAACATGCAAAACACTTGCTGGAAAGCTGCTTACCTTTGAGACCTTCTGCCTGCCCAGTGGCTTGGTGTGAAGGAGCTGCTCGGGGTCAGAGACAATCCAGGGACAGCCTGGAGCTCCCTTGGGAAATTTCCCACTGCTCTTACCTGGGGCCTGGGAGAGCGATGGGGAAGCCCTGCAGGTGCCAGACCCATGCCTTCAAAATGAAGGACGTGTGGGGTTTAGTACAAGGAGGACAGGAAAAACCTGTGCATCACAGTGTCACAAAAGTGATGTTTGCTCTGGATTGTGTTTGTGTCACGTAGCTGTCAGCGGTAGTGAGCTTTGTCCTGTGACAGACGTGGACTTAAGACAGACATAACTTAAGAACTAGCTCGGGATGGTGCTTGGTACCTGCTGCTTCTGCTGCCTCCCCTGGAAGGATGGTGATGGACATCTTGATGATCCATAGGATTAAGCCTTCAGGAAGGCACTGGGCACTAGGTAGGGCTTCCTGGAGCACATCTCTTTTCAGGCTCCCCTTTCTGCTCTGTTTTGGGACAGGCTGATTTAATTTGTTTTTCCTTCCCTCCTTTTTCCCCACGGCGTTTGCACACAGCATATAAGATGAGCCAGTCACCACCAAAGGAGACTTCAGCATTTGCATGGAGTCCAGGAGGGAGTGGGAAACAAAGTGTTATAAGCCTGCAAGAGGTGGTGTGCTTAGGTCGTGCCCGTGAATGGAGAGCTGCAGGATGGCTCAGGAGCTTCTGGTGTCCTCCTCTGTCCACAGAGCCAGGCCTTTCCATGAAGTTCAGAGCATGACTGCATGCTCTGATGCTTACCTCATCCCCCAACCACACGGTTTGGCGATGGCAGCTGTCCTAGGAAGTGGCAATGATCAGAATAAAGAGTCCTAAGGTTTGTGTTTTCCAGCCTTGCTGTGGCTGGGTGTACGTGAGAGATTTGGGTCTGTTTTCCACCTTCCTCCCTCCCCATCTCCTGCAGAGCCCTGCAGCCCCTGGGCAGGGCTTGTACCTCTCCAACCTTAACAAAGCCCAGGGTGGGACACCTGCCCCACACAAAGCCAGGAGGGGTTTAAAATTAAGATCACTAGTTTGTGCACATCCCTTCATTGTGTACAACCCATCCTGCCACCAAGCATCACCCCTCACATGTACCAGAGAAACTTTGGTACCAAAGGCTAAACCATTGCTCCGGGCAGCAGCAAGAGGCTGAGCCCTGGAGACCCAGGAACTTGCAGCCAGCTCTGCCCAGGGGTGCAGAGTGACTCTTTCCCTCCCCTGCTGTGTTTATCACAAACAATGGTAAGATAAAACCCATCTCTTCCTACATAAGCCTCAGCAGTGAGCCCTGGTGCTGACAATGCACGACCCAAAGCACCAGCCTGGTCCAACATCATGATGACAGCAAACCCCTTATAGGAGAAAAACCACCATGTTCCCAACCATTCTCTTTCCATCCACCTTTATTTCCATCTCAGCTGTGCTGTCACAGGAAGGGGTCGAGCAGATCCCTCCCCGCAGGTGTGGGGTTTGTGACTCTGCTGTCGTTGCTCTCTGTGACAGCGTGGGGTGGGTGTGTTGGGGGTGTGTGGGGGGTTGTGCTGCAGCTCCTGCAGCCCCCTGCTCTGTGGGTGCTGTGCATCATGCCTGGGTGCTGGCTGCCCAGTAAGGACAGCTCCACCAGCTTACTGGGCATGGGAAAGGGTCTTGAGCAACCTGGTCTAGTGGGAGGTGTCCCTGCCATGGCAGGGGGGCTTGGAACTAGATGATCTTTGAGATCCCTTCCAACCCAGACCATTCTATGATTCTGTGATCATGGGATTTCCATGGACCTAAGCTCTAAGACTCCTTACTCCAGCTCAGGAGCTGATTTTACGTTCATGGAAATTGTCTGAGTGTGTACCAATATTGCTGGGATCACAATTTGGTTTCATGGCATAAATCCAATTTGCTGCTAGGATGCAGTGGCTCATGTTCGTCCCTGGCCCCAGAAGTGCCAGGAGCATTTTATCCACATTAGCAATTTTTGTTTTCTGTCAGCTAGAAAGTTTTGGTAACAAGAGACCAATCACGACATTCTATCGTTGTGCTTCTGAGTTGAGAGCAGATGTAGGAGGGATCTGCTGATATTTTCCAAACCCTGGATTCCCTGGGGAAACTGGTGGGAAGAAAACTTGTTGCCTTCAGGGATGGACCATGAGGACTTTTACCCTCAGGACCTGCAGGGCTGGTCTTGGGTGTGGTCACTGCTCCTGGGAAGTGAGGCTCTTGCTTGGGGGGCTGCGGATACCTCTGCCTTTACACCTGCAAATGCACAAGCATTGGAGAAAAGAGGGCGTCAGGATTAGCCAGAAGGAAAGATTATTGCTGATGGGACAAGTCTGGGGTGTGAACTGGCAAGTTGCTCAGAAAACCTCCTGATGGGAACCGTAAGCAACATTAGGTAAGCATGAGGGAGTCAGGCCAGGTTTACAACACAGAGAGCTCTGCAGCAGAGCCTACCTGGCTGCAAGGAGGGGATAAAGCTCTGCAGTTTCCACACTGCGACCTGGACACCACCAGTGCCTCCAGATCATCCCCATTTCCCAGCCAGATCTGTCCTCTGCTGAGCTGTGTGCTCCTTGAACCCCATCCTGGTCCAGCTTTCCCTGGGGTGCTGCAGAGGTCCCAGCCATGGGCTGCTCCATGCTGAGGAGAGCTGCAACCCACCACTGACCTCCTCACTGATGCAGCTCCTGCATCCATGGCAGAAGAGAGGCCCATGTGCCTGACCTGCCAGAGAGACGCAGGACCAGACCCTCTGCTAGTGCCAACCAGGCAGCTCCCTGATTATGATTAAACACCCAGCAATTAACAGCAGAAGAGGAGCTTACCTTCTTTGATCAAAGGAGGACTTTGATTCCTCTCGCTAATACACCCAGGTGCCTGCACTGATCTTACCAACCAGGGCCTCTGAGAGCCCTGGCTCCCATTGCAGGCCAGATAACTAACGCTCTGCTTTTCCTTCATATGCAGTCAATTAAGGCATTAGCAAAGACAGACATCCCCTTTCCCTCACTTCTTCCTCCCATTAAGGATCCAGCTGTTATTTCAGGGGAAAGGTGATCTCCTGGAGATGTTATAGGACCTCCCAAGCAGTTCTCTTTCCTCCCCTCTCACACAGCACATGGGAGCAGCAGAAAGGGAACGGCTCAGCCCTGCTTCTTCCCTGTGAGTCTCCTGTGAGAGCCCTGAGCTCCTGGCAGAGGTAGGAGACCACGGGACGTGTCCTGACCGCCGTGGCAGCTGCCCGGGAATGTGCTCGTGCCTGGGTGCAGCTCTGGGCACGTTTGCAGAAGAGCAACCAGGAGTGACGCAGCTGAACCAGTGGAACAGGTATTGGTGTGGCAGAGCTTTCCCATGCTGAGATTCCTCTGTCTGCTGTTCAGAAATGATTGCTTTTTGAGATTTGATGCCTGAGCACACAGTTGGGAGATGCAGGAGCAGCTCCCTGGTGAGCCCTCCTCATCCAGAGCAGCTCCTGCGGCTGGGCCAGGGACCAGGAGCCAAGAAGGTCTTTGGTGGGTATGTGCTGAATTGGGGGCAGCCAGGAGGAGCAGCTGCTCTTAGGGACATCATATAAGTAATCTGCAAAGTCATAGTGAATTGTATGTTTTAAATGGGCCAGGAAGGGGCCGGGGGAGGATTGGCAGCAAGGACAGAAATCTCACTGCCAGCTGGACGCATGGTGACGCATTTGGGTATTTAGCAGGGTGCCTGAAATAACAAAGATTGCCCCAAGGAGACGTAGCTCTGGGGAAGTGGTGCTTCAGCAGGTTACATCCACTCGCCCCCCGAGTAAGTCTGTCCTCCCTTCCAAAGCTGCTCTTTGCTCGTCCTCGCTGCCAGGGGCTGGGATGCAGCCGTGATATTTAAAGGCCAAACCCAGCAAGGGAAGATAAAGCAGGGAAGAAAAGAAACTTTTGCAACTTCTACCTGTTACGGTTCTTCCTCAGACAAAGTGCTCTGTTCTGAGGAAGACTGTGGCCACTGGAGCACAGGCAGGGAGCAATGGGGACCCGGCACATCTCCCCGGTGAGAAGGGCAGCAGCTTGCCCCAGAAGTGTGCAGCAACAGGAGGTGGCCCCTTGTTCCCACTAGCCTTGAGCCCAGGCAAGCCCTGGCCCCTCCATCCCCGGTGTGTAGATGTCCCCATCCCCAGCGAGCTGCAGACTTACTTGGGTGGTGGCTTTGGGGGGCTGCCTGTGCCGGGCAGGGTGGTGGCTCCCGGTGCTCCCGGCGGCACAGGGCCCCAATCTTCCTGGCCACATAGCGGCAGGCTGGTGGGAAAAGACAGATCTGTCAGCTCACTGCAGCAATGCAAAACACCGACTACCCTGAAAAACCCTCCCCAGAGAGCCCAGAGAGGGACCTCTTCGTGAGAGATCCTCCCGGAGGGGGATCAGCTGGGGGCTGCGCTGGACCTGTGGTGGGTTATGGCCAAAAGTAATGGGGGAAATGGAGGGGACTCGATTTAACGGGGTACAAGGGAGGTGCTGTGTCTGGTTTCCTGGCTGTGTTTCAAACCACTCCTCCCCCCACAAACCGAGGCCATGAAATATGCAGGGTATTTACCATGCAGAAATCGCTCTAAGCTCTCTCGCCTCAAACGAGAGGTTTCCTTACCGTTAATAATTACTCAAACCATTTTCTCCCGGGCTCAGCAAAGCTGTCCTTTCCAGCCAGCCTGTCTCTTCCTCTCTCCCCTCTTGCAGTCAGCTCTGCAGTGGTTTTATTTCTTTACGGCTTCCTTCTTCCGTGCCTCCTGTGGGGATGTTGCTCCAGTAACACCCGGTCACATGCGGGGAGGCTCTGGGCAGGGCTGTGTGTGCTGGCTCTGGGATCTCTGCACCTCCTGGAAAGGAGAAAGTGCTCAGAGCATTGGCTGCAGGCAGAGGTATTGAGACCTGGGCTGACCATGCCAGAAAAGTGGCTTGGCATTGGCTGGAGGAGCTGCTGTTGATGTTTTGTATGTGATGGAGGACCTGGATTGGAGTTGTGGGAGGTAAACTTTGTGCTGTGGTCTCTAGGCTGAGCTGGAGAGGATCACTGCAGCATGTACTGTGTTTGGATGGAGCAGGGGTGAGGAAAGGGATGTTCCCTTTCCTCTTCTGCTGAACACTGCAGGGATGAGAATGTCCTTCCCTCCCCCAGCCAGACCTTCAAACCCCCTTATACTGTGTCCCGTTGCACGTAGGGGAAGGTAAGGGTGATATCCCTAGCAGACAAGAGGCAGGCATTAGCATTGGCCTTGGTTTCTCCGGGGTCCTCCTCCCATCCCACCTCTAGAGGTTGATTTTTGTCCTCAAAGTCACTGTAGCCAGTTTCTGAAGAAACGCAGGTTTTGTGCATCCTTTGCAAAACCTCCTTAATCTTGGAGTCAGGTGAATTCTGAAAGCTTCTGCTTCACCCTTTGACCAGGGCAATGTGCTTTCTATCTCCAGAGCAACTACTCACTGCTTCAGGCAGGTTGGACTTTGGTTTCGATGGCTTTGCCTTGGGATTGTATAAGGTTGGCTAGAGACATGGTTGATGGAATGCAGGTATTGCATGTCACAGCACTGCAAGTCAGCAGCCTGGGCTGCAGCAGGAGAAAGTGTAAGATCAGTGTGTGAGACAGAGAGGAGCTAAAACACCATTTTACCCCACCTTTGGTCTTCTTCTGGTGTTCCATGTCGGGAGATTTGAGTAAGCTCTGATGCGCTGGGCTGAAAACTCTAAGATGCAGCACAGCAGCCATTATCTGAGCTGGTGTCCTGTCGTGCTGCTCCATGGTGTCAGTGAGGGGTGAAGGCTTGAACAGACTTGAAGAACAACCTCTGCTCTAAACCACAGAGGACTCCCCATTACATCATCAGGAGTCATTGAAGTCTGCAGGAGTATGTGATGCAGGATCTGCAGGTGTTTAAAAAAAAAAAAAATGCAAGGAAAAAATCCCAAACCCTGAGCATCCCCCTCCAGATTTCCCTCCCTAAACCCCCACAACCTCCAATCCTCGCTGGAGGACCCATCTTTCCATTTCATAGAAGAGCCCACCATGACAAGGGGAATGATTACACCACAGCCTTGTGCTTCAACAAATAGTGAAGGTGGCTGGAGGAGCCAGCTGCTCTTTTGAGGTTTTACCTTCAATTGTTTGGTTTCCCCCAGCTCCAGACTCCCTGTGTTTCAGGTGGGTGTTACCTCCACCACTGCAGAGCTGACACCTTGGGTTTGCAGATGCATCCCTCTAGATGGTGCTAAGCTAAAGAGAAAAGGCGGGTCGTGAGAAGCCTTGGAGGAGAGGTTGTCCTGCACCACACAGCTCTGCACATCTAGCCCTGCATGAGGTGTCCTGGGTTAGGAGAACATCTCCACTCTCTGCTTGCTCCCAGCGAGGTGCTCCCACATTCATTCAGGTGCTCCCTTACGGTGTTCATTGTGTGTGTTTGCAGCAAATACTTCTCAGGCCCTTCTTCCACTTCAGATTTCCCTTGCTGATGTGTCAGACTCCACAAACATATCATGATTTTCATGAATGCATCTGCTCCTATCCATGCCCTGAAGTAGACAAGTTGGTTTCTAATGGCTAAAATCCATCTTAGCTATTTTTTCCACTTCAAGCGGTTTTGCTGAGCAGCACAACTGAGTCCTCATCGATCTCATGCATCATTAGCCAGAAACTTTACCAAATCCAAGCATAGATGATGTATGATTTATTGATGTGGGCAATCGAGAGAGGATTCAGCCTGGCTGCCGAGAACAGCAAGGGTCATTGAGGATTAGCTGTGAAGGGGAAGTCTTTTAGATCAACAGCTGAACAGGTTTTACTTTGGAGTCACAGATGGGTGGTAAAGCAGCGACTGAAAGAGAGCTATTGTTAGAAGAGACTTTTTTAAAAGAATAGCCACAATCAGGCCTGGTTTTCTTCTCACTAAGTATAAACAGGGGGAGAACAACTCTATTAACCTCAACAGCCTCAATGCTGTTGGGAGAGGAGAACTGAGCTCCTCTCCCTGCGCCTTGTTCTGCAGAAGGGAAAGACGTTACACACTGATGGTCTTGAGGCACAAGCTGCTGGTTTCAGTAGGGCTGCAGAAGACAGCTCTTTGGCACAAGCAGGCTTAGCTCGACTGGAGCTGAGGAGGACTCAGCTCCCATCCAGGTGTGACCTAAAGAGCAAGCTGAAAAGTGACTTTTGGTGTTGGTTCTGTTCCTGTGCAATTAGCTCTGGCTGCTGCCCCAGTATCACAACTTCCCTCTGTCATGGAGAGAGGCTGTTGCAGGTTTTTATTGCTCCCCAATCTTGATTTGTTGGCCTGAGCTTTGGATGTGGTTTCTACTGATACAGTGCAGAAAGACTGCTTTTGCCTGGTTTTCCTTCCAAGAATGGCTCAGCTCCATTCGTGATGAGCCCATAAACAGGATTAAGAGCTCAGGGACAGATTTTCTAGTGTTTGAAACCCATAATCTGGGCTGGACTTTCAGAACAGCTCATCCCCCTTGTAAGCAGCAAATTATGGTCATAAGAGCTCAGCACTTTGTGGTTTATATCAGGCTACTCGAGGCCATGTTTTCTGTAGAGCACAGCATCCAGTGCTCCAGGATTTTGGGAAGAGCAGGGCAGTATTATCCGAGTGCTGGCATGAGACCTGAGCTTTTCTGAAGATGAGATTCCTCAGCCTCTTGATTCTCCTTCTCAAGAAGTGCAAGCACCTCTAAAAATTTAGTTGTTGGATTAACGCATGGGCTGCAGCCAGGCTATCATCCACTAAAGCCTCTGATGTTGGCCGTGGCCACAGAACATTAACTTGTGAAGTTAATGAGGGACCTCATCTCCAGCCATCAGTCTGACTTCGTCTCATAGCATGCCCACTGCAGCCACCTCCATGACCTGCGGGTTCTGCAGATAGACCTGAAGACACCTTCAGTGCAAATGAAACTAGAGCTGTTACAAGGAGCGATGTGACCATAAGCTAAATTCCCTCTATTTTCCCCGTTTTGTTGGTGGATTTTACCCTCACATTGCTCCACCTGCCCTTCTCCCAGTACTTCAGCTTAGCACCAGTCACACCTTTCTTTGAACACCTGCTTGCTTAGGAGGAAATAAGCAGGGTGAGCTTAGGGGTCTAGTCCAGTTCAGAAGAAAGGAAGGGTGGCATTTAGCACCCAAGGGACTGGGTCACTGCAAGCCAGCTGAGCATTGCAGCCGCTGCTCCGGGTGTGGGGCAGCAAGGAGGCGAAATGTGCTTCTGTAAACACGGTGCTGATGCTGTTTACTTAAATGCTGAAAAACAACCCCAGGCAGACTGATGGGCTGTGTCGGGAAACCTCATTGGCGTCAGGAGTCGTCAAGGCATAAGCAAAAGGTCAGCAAGTCCAAACAAGGCTTTGCTTCAGAGGACATGCAGGGACAGAAGGGTCTTGGTGTGCAGGAGCTGGTGAGACTCTTGAGATGGCAATTATTCATGACTATGGATAACAAGACAGGGAAAAGCTTTTCTGGAGCCAAAGTTGGCATCGTTTTTCCCCGGATGCTTTGTTCTCGGCATCAATGGTGGGGAATTCCTGTTGAATCAAACGTTCCTCAGGTGGGACTGGCTCTTGTCACCTTGGTGACCTCTTTGCTGTGGCATGGTGCTCATTCCTGCTGGCAGACCTGTGCCGCCAGCCCAGCCCAGCTCTTCCTCTCCAGCCGGCATACAGTCATTGCAAAAAGCATATTTCTGAATAATTGGTCCTGGTATTTGCAAGTCTGAGGAGCAATGAAGGTGACTTCAAGCCTTTCATTGCAGAACACCTCCAAAATTGTTCTCCTGTGCCTTTCCCAGCCCTTGGCAAGGTGATATCCTTGCTGTGAAGGAAGAGAGACACCGATGCAACTCAGAAATGGATCACCATGACACGGAGAATGCCCAGCCATCATAGGGAGGGTTTCAGGAGGATGCAGGGGGGGCTTGTACAAGCCCCAGTGAGAGATGGTGAATTGGTTTGTGCCCCATGGAGCAAGGGCAGATGGGTGGCAGCAATGCCATCCTGGTTTGGCTCGTCCCCAGGCACTCTGAGCAAATACCGGCAGCAGAGCCAATGGAGGAGATCCCTCGGGGTGTATTTAATCTCCTGCTGTTTGCTAATCATTTTAATGGCATGGGAGCCATCGCCTGGCCTGGCCTTGCTGCGGTTTTCATTCTTGGCCAGGCATTTCTAGCAATTACTGGCAACCTCTGAAGGAAGAGTGTTGTGAGGTCATTTGCACATGAAGAACAGGGTAAAGATCACTGTACCCTATATCTTCTCTGGAGCAAGTAAGTGAGTGAACATGCAAGTCAGAGCTGCAAGGACTCGCATGTATCTTCTTCAGCAGGCTTCTGTCACTAGGGCAGCCTTACAAACCCCTGCCCAAAAGGCATGCGTGTAAAACAGAGTTCAAAGCCCTGCTGAGACGGAACAGATCTGCTTCCTTCTTATCCACGCAGCCAGACTTCTGTCAGAAAGGCTGTTATGTGACCCAGTTTGCTCTTGAGAAATGCTATTTGGTTGTCTCTTGCCATTGTGGTGTCACGTAGAGACTGTTAAGCCTTTTGATGTTGCATCTTCAGGTCCATCCACACTCTACTGTGCCTTGCTGGGTGACCAGCTCATCTTTCTCCTTCCTCTGGCCACCGCTGTCTTCAAGGAGACTTTGGGGTGGCTGGTGCTGCTTCAAAGCCTTTCACCTGTGCAATACTAGAGTACTCAAATCTACCAAGTACTTGATGTATTTTTTTAATGTGTACAGCTTTTGTTTCGTGCTGTGTTCCTGCCTCACTGCTGGGCAGCTGGTGAGAATTAAGCCTGGATTTTTTTCCCTGAAGACTGAAAAAAGAAGGGTATCTCGTACTGTAAGCTTTCTATTTGGTTCTTGGTGTTTCCTTTTCTTTGTCAATTACTTCAGATGAATGCAGAAAACCTTCTTCTGGTGTTTCTCTTAACCCTTTCTCTCTACGTTTCCGTTTGCATCTCAGCATTTGAGTTTATCACTAAACACTTGTGCCACTCTTAGACGGTTCTTACCCAGATATCCTCATTTCTAGGTGCTGCATTGCTCAGTCTGATTTTCTGAAAGGCTTCTTGTTGTAACTACACTGGTTCTTTGTAACACTTTCTATTTCTCTGCACGGGGAGGGTTTGCTGTGGTGCCTTGCTTTCTTTTACGAGCTGCCCACTCTTCTGCTTCTCTTTGATTACTTTCCAGTTTCACATTTTCAGTCAGTTCATGTTATGAACTAAAACTAAAACTGACTGTTCACATGATCTGAAACAATTCAGAAGTATAAATCTGCCTTCTCTCTATAAGCTGTGGTTGTGTTTTTCACACAGTGTGGGCATCGGTACAACCACACCAGTATGCACCAGTCCACAGGCTGGGTTTAGTGGGATGTGGGAGAGTGATGGAGCTGCCATGAAGATGGTCTTCCTCCCTTCCTGCCGGCATCTGGGTTCACCTCTCGCCGAGAACGAGAGCTCCTGACTTCAAGAGAAGAAGCACTTTTGACTGAAGTTCAATAGTAGTATCAGGATCCTTAAATGTTCAAGCAGAAAGTATGCATCTACAATCCCTGGATGTTGGCACCGTGTTTGCAGTGGGTCTCATGTGGTGGGGTTTTTATTAGGAAAGAATTGCATCTGTGGCTAAATCATCCTACAACTCTGTAGAGCAGCCACACGAGCAAAGGATGTTTGGATCATGACTGATTCTTCTGACTTTCAGGGTTTTTTTGTGACCCCAGCTGCATTTCCAGTGATAAACCATGGCTCATAACGCACAGCAGAACTTCCAGTTACAAGAGAGGGACTAGAGCAGCCGGATGGAAAGGGAAGTGTCTCTGACAACACTGTGTGGTGTTATGTGGTTGGACCACAGATTTTTTTTTTCTTTTTTTCCCACAATGAAACAATGAGGAAGCTGCATCAGGAGCCATCACTGAAGGCAGTAAAGAATGGCTGCACTCCTCCTTTGAGCATTTGAAGCTCCTGGGTTTTTTTTATGCCCAGGGCTATGAGGTCTGGTGGTTGGACACAGGGCAGGTGAGATGGGGATCCTCTGGGCTGCAAATGGGAGATGCCGAGGCAAGAAATTCCCTCTAGGTCAGGTTGTCGTGTTAAATAGCCAGTTATTATTTACATGGAAATGGTATTTGATTCCTCCTTCTCACCTGAGCGAAACCATTCCTTTGGGTATTAGTCAGGTTTGGGACGTGGTTAGTCATGGACTGGGGAAAGTTTAACTGGTGTGGATTGGACGGCGCCGTGCTGAGCCTGCTTCACCGTCACAGGGAGACGCGGGGAAACCAGTGCCCAGGGATTTATTAGGTGCAGGATGGACCAGATTGTGCTTGGCTATTGGCTTAGTTGCTGCTTTTAGCTCAGGAAAAGAAAGGCCAGGTTCTTCCTATTAATAAGCTGCATCATTTGGTGAATATTGCCCAACATACTTCATGTACTGGGCATAACGCATGGACCAGCGTGTCAGCTTCAGAGTGGTTTTACTCAAAACTTTCTTGTGGTGGGAGAATACTAGAAAGCCTCAAAAGTCATTTCCAGAAGGAGAATAACCCACTAGAACTAATACTCATGGGGAATTTTCTACTAGGTGAAGTTTAGATGAAAAATCGAGGGAGAAGTCGTAGCATTGAAGTCTTTTGTGGTGTCTGATCAGATTTTTGTCCGGTACCTTGAAAGGGGATCGTGCAAAATCTTGGTCCTCAGCCAGGATCTGAACTATACCCCTGCTAGTGAGAGTAGTAAATTTGATTGACTTCAAGGGAATCACATCAGCTTGCAACCACTGATGGTGTGATCTGTCAGCTTTGGGAGCAAATTAAGTAAGAACAGTTGCTAGTAACTTAGACGGGCGTGAGGTTTTTAGAGCAGGCCAGGGATTTAGCTGTTAATACTGATGGAACATTTCTAGACAAATTTCTCTGGGCTGCTTTACAAATCAGCCTAGGGTGGCTGTAGGCCAGGCTGTTGACTGCATAGACCTGATGTGACTTTTACTCATAGTAGTTTTAAGTCTCCAGCGTCAGCTTCCTTGGCTTTAATACGGTTAGCCTGGATTTACAGCACTGTAAATGGGGCTGAAATCAAGTTTTCTCTGCCTATTAGAGAGTGAAATTGGTGTCTGCACAGAGCCCAGCCAGCCAAAGCTTCTGTAATACTGAAACCTCAGAGTGGATGGAGAATGGGATTTTCAGAACGATCTAACAGACTTCCAGTGGGACTCATGTTGCAGGTTGTAAGGCTTTGAAAAGCCCAGACAGCAGCCTAACTGAGCCCACTAAGGCAGGCTGCTTTCAGGTGACAACTTAGCCTTAGCATAGAATCATAGAATGGTTTGAGTTGGAAGACACCTCGGTTGCTCAAAGCCCCATCAAAGCCTGGCCTTGAATGCCTCCAGGGATGGAGCATCTATGGTTTCTCTTGGGCAAGCAGCCTCATTTCTCCATTCCCTTCATGTCTGATTAGCTAAGGCATTTTTGGGGTATGTATTGTGCTTTATTTTGTTTGGGCAAAGCACCTCCTGTTAGAGAGGCTGGAGGAAGCTTACAGGATAAAAAACCACAGCTGCTTGTGGCAGTTCTCACCCGGAGTACTTGTGCCAGGAGCAGCTCACTCCCAGCACAGACCCCCTGCGGGTCTTCACCCGTGCCCAGGTGGGATCCCATGCACCAGGGTCTTGGAGGCCCTGGGATGCTGCTGCTGCTCCCTGAGCATCCCTGCAACCCCCTCCCTGGCTTGGATGATAATAAGAGACAAGGGACTGGGCAGGACTTGGATGGGAGAGGGGATGAGGGCACAGTGGGGACTCAAAGGGCTGGTGTGGTTTGGGCTGTTAGAGGGTTTGTCAAAAGAGAGGGCTCAAAAAAAATTATAACTTTCCTTTTTTTTTTTTTTTGAACATACTAGTGAAGATGCATTGATTCCAGGAAAATGTTATTTTCTCCTTGGTATAAATCTCAATGAATAATTCCCTACAAAGGCAATTAATCATCTCCTCCTAGACTTCGGATTATTAAATATATACGTATCAAGAATTATGGTCTCATCTGCTTTCACGGTATGTTCAAGCCCATTACTAGAGCTGCTCATAGAAATATCCCCAGCTAGCTCCTATTTTCCCTTAGCCACCTTACACTATTATTGTTCTTATTCTTCTTTCATGAGAACCCAAGAAAACAAAAATTGAGAAACGAGATAAAAAAAATGACAAAGTACCTAGAAGATTAAAAGTTGTTCTGATGAATTTTGCCAACACTGTAGTTTCCTGGAGGATGCTTCAGAATTCATTTCCTGTGATGAGCTGCTAGATAAAGGGTTTTTATAAATTTGCATTCATCCATATTTCTGTTGATAAAAAGCTCTGTACCTGATCTGTTCCAGCAGCTCTGCTGTATCACGGCCGTTGGCACTAGAGTCAGGGCTGCATTCACTCCTAGATAGTATTGAAAAGCTGTATTACAAATTACTGTGGCAAAGAAGCTATGGCAACATTCCTGAAAGGTAAAGAAAACCCCTCTGTGGCTTCCCGCTGCAGATCTGAAGCTGCTGATGTCAGGGAGGGCAGAGTCCCGTGCCCACAGGGGTTTGGGCAAGTAGGCTCCATCCAGGCTTTCTCACAGGCTTCCTCGCTGACTAGGAGCCAGTTGCTCTCAAAACCCTGCCCGTGTTTTGGGTCTGTGTGGGAGCTGGGGGCTTTGGGATTCTACCTGAAATTGGTGATTTCAGGGACATGGCTACAATTTCTTCTTCTCCATTCACGTTTCTGGAACAGGAGCATGCATGCTCCCGTGCTGCATCCCACCCCCAAAGCATCTAAAGCAGTGACCCTATTTTTAAACTATTTCTCTGTTCACCCCTTGCCAAAAGCTAAGCGTGGCTGGGCTGGGCGATGCCAGTTCAAAGAAGGAACAGGGAGAGGCTGGTCAAAAGCACGGGCAGTTTGCTCCAGAAGGAGTTAAACCAGACCAGCGATGGACACTATGTGCCTTCTGCAGGGAGCACAACTGCTTTCATCCCCTGGGCCTTTGAAGCCTGGTGTAATTGGAGGAGGTGACTCAGGAGGACCCGACTGCCATGGTGTTGTGCTAGTTCAGCCATCATCATTTTATGCTGCCATCAGTTGCCTGATCACACAGGCCAACACTGAACTCAGCAACATCCCCTCAGAAGTCGTCTTTTAGACAGTCCTGCCAGAGGTTCCTGGGGGCTCAGCTCCTCCGCTGCCCACTGTGGTGCCAGCATCACCTGCTGGACACTACGGACAGAGGTGACTCCTTCAGGGGCCCTTCACGTGGAAGGACACCACCAAGAGAGCTCAGCAAGAGGCAACCAGCCTCAACAGAAGCCACACCCAACAGGAAGCTCCTCCAACTGATTGGCTCCTGGTTAATATAATCCTGGCCTCACCCCAACCATGACCACCTGGGTGAAGGCAGAGACACAGGTGGGCCAGGTTCTGCCTCTGGAACATGAAGCCAACCGGGAAAACAAAACATTCTGCAAGGTTGGGACTCATTCACAGGTCAACTTCAACCTGGGGCCCACAGCTCAGGCCCCAGCACTTCGCACGGATACAAACCCATCTTGAAGGAACCTTTGCAGGGCAGATGGGAGCTCTGGGGAAGCGTAGGCCACAGGGCTGGTGCAGATGTGCTTGGCAGCTGCTGGTGAGACGTGACCAGAGCATGCCTGACATGGTGGTTTTCCATGGTGTGCTCCAGAAAACAGCTTTTTTTGAGGATGCTGCTGCGTGGATGTATCCTCATGCAGACTTTTCCCTGGTTGCCAGCTGGCAGCATCTTTGTTTACTCTAATTTTGGAAAAGGGAAACAAATCCTCTGAGCAGCCACACTTGCTGAAAGAGCCAGGCCTTTTGGGAAGCTGATGAAATTCGGTGATTCTCTTGTAGCCGTTTGCTCCACATTCATAAAATATTTTCTTACCTATGCTTGGCATTTGCTTTTGAATTTTATTTTCTCCTATCATCCTTTTCTCTCTGTATCGCTGGCCTGGGGAAGGCAGGGAGTTTTAGCACCCAGAGGTGCCCAGTCTCTCTCATGGGCATATTGGGAAACCAAAGCAGCTTGCAGCAGAAATAGAACAGGCTTTGGTGTAAGCGTGGGCCTTTTCTTCCCAAAGAGTGTGCCAGGCTATGTTAAGGAAGTTTTCAAGCCTCTTTTTTGGTCTGAGTAAGGCATTTTTCCTTATAAACAGGTGACCTTGTCATAGCTGGTTTGCACGGAGTGAGCAAAGCCAAGCGGCAGAGCAGACGGTCACGTTTGCTGTGACGTCCAGGTCCTTCTTCCCAACGGGCTGCTTGTCCGGGTGCCAAGAGCGAGGGCTGTAGGCAGATAGCTGGAACCAGGCTTCTCAAACTGGTTTATTTTTGCAGCCTGCTAGACTCATTTCTATTTATATCCTGGATCCAGCACTGAGTTCTGGGGCTACTGTGGAAATTTAGCTGCATTCAATAAAGCAGAGACTTAAAAATAGCCCGGGCTACCGGATCTGAGCTCACTACTCTGGAACATTTTATTCAAGACCTTTAGGTCTTCAGATAAGCACCTTGCTGTGCAAACAACAGCTTCTACTCCAGCAATCTGGGAAATGAGGTTTATTTATTAGGTTGAAAAGCAAACAAGCTGGGTTTCCTATATTCCTTGTGCTTCAGTGGAAATCCCAGGTTAACAACCCAGCCAGGGGAGAGGGTTGAAGGGAAAGCAAGTGCTGTGGGAGCAGGGAGCTGTTCTGGATCCCCTCACGTAAGCAGGTTGCATGCCCTGCATAGGAGATGAGGCACCCATCATTCAAAGCCCTCCTTCAGAACATTGTTTTCCTCAGGCCTTAGCCCTCAGGAGGGCTCCCTTTAGGAAGTTGTACTGAGGCTGGTGCTGGTCTCTTCTCCCAAGTAACTAATGACAAGACGAGAAGTAATGGTCTCAAGTTGCACCAGGGGAGGCTGAGGTTGGATATCAGGAAGAAGTTCTTCACTGAAAGAGTGGTTAGCCACTGGAACAGGCTGCCCAGGGCGGTTGTGGAGTCACCATCCTGGAGGAGTTCAAAAAATGAGTAGATGTGGCACTTCGGGACATGGTCTAGGGGTCAGGGGGATGTTGGACAAAGGTTGGACTTGATACTGGAGGTCTTTTCCAACCTAAATGACTCTATGATTGGAAAACCAATGTGCCTCCAGGGATCGGTGACACTTCACTGGGCACAGTGCTTGGAAATGTGTGCAGCGAGTTGTAGAGATGCTTTTAAAAAAGTAAAAATTGTGAGTCATGGCTCATGCAGTGTTGGTGGTGGGTGATGCATGTGGGACTTCCAGCGCATGCCAGGTTTATCTGTGTTTGAGGTCCTTATCTGTAGGAAATGGGTGATAAATATATCCCTGTGTGCTCAGCCCAGGAGGTATCTATTAATAGATTCGGGATCTGGACAGGCTGGAGCAATGGGCTGAGATCAGTTGTATGAGGTTTAACAAAGCCAAGTGCCGGGTCATGCACTTTGGTCACAACAACCCCCAGCAGAGCTCCAGGCTTGGGGAGGAGTGGCTGGAGAGCTGCCTGGCGGAAAAGGATCTGGGGGTGCTGGTGGACAGCCGGCTGAACATGAGCCAGCAGTGTGCCCAGGTGGCCAAGAAGGCCAACGGCATCCTGGCCCGTATCAGAAACGGCGTGACCAGCAGGAGTAGGGAGGTGATTGTGCCCCTGTACTCAGCACTCGTGAGACCGCACCTTAAGTCCTGTGTCCAGTTTTGGTCACCACAGTACAAGAAGGACATTGAGGTGCTGGAGCGGGTGCAGAGAAGGGCAACAAGGCTGGTGAAAGGGCTGGAGAGCATGCCCTATGAAGAGTGGCTGAGGGAACTGGGTTTGTTTAGTCTGGAGAAGAGGAGACTGAGAGGAGACCTCATTGCCCTCTACAACTACCTAAAAGGAAGTTGTAGCGAGGCTGGTGTTGGTCTCTTCTCTCAAATTAGTAATGATAGGATGAGGGGAAATGGCCTCAAGTTGCGTCAGGGGAGGATTAGATTAGATGTTAGGAAGAAATTCTTCACTGAGAGGGTAGTTAGGCACTGGAATAGACTGCCCAGAGAGGTGGTGGTGTCACCATCCCTGGAGGCGTTTAAAGAACGAATAGATGCAGTGCTTGAGGATATGGTGTAGTGGTTAGAGAGGATATAGTGTAGTGGTGTAGTGGTTAGAGTGATGCTAGGAGAAGGTTGGACTTGATGAGTCTGGAGATCCTTTCCAACCATAACGATTCTGTGATTCTGTGTGATTCTGTAATAGCCTTATCATTAGTGTGCTGAGCGGGGCTGACAGATCTACAGGCCGGAACTCCTATAAGATGGGGCTGATAAGGCTGCACTATCAGAAGGCTGGAGAAGGGAAACAGCTCTTCCCTGCCCATGTCTATAGTGCTTGTCCAGAGTGCTGGGTATAGAGAAAATGAACCTGTTTAGGAAAAGATGGGAGGCGGGGGAGATTCAAGGAAATGACAAGTACTGTTGGGAGAAAGGGGTGTCAGCTCTGTGCAAAGATGTCACACATCATGTCACAGGTACCGGCTGCCAGTGGATCCTATCAAACCTTTGCGAGTCACCGTGTGAATACCACCAAAAAACACTGTTAGCAAAGCAGCCAGGTGTGT
Organism: Eurystomus gularis; assembly: GCA_013400335.1. NCBI lineage: Eukaryota > Metazoa > Chordata > Aves > Coraciiformes > Coraciidae > Eurystomus > Eurystomus gularis. Next base: position 71,130 of record VZZY01020740.1, read on the forward strand.
ATCTGCAAGGGGAGAGTTAGGAACAGAGACTTGCCTCCATCCCAGAGGGTTAGCTCTGAATTTTCGCACAAGGACTGCCCAGTAGTGCTGGTGATATTTATTTTGGGACTGAGAGGGAGTGAGAGACCAGAACTTCCAAACAGGCTGTTTGACACCTCTAAAATCCAAAAGGAGGATGTGCAGTCCTTCTTTTTGTTGTGTACATCTGCCGGCATGTTCTCCAAGCACAGAAAAGCTGTTTGCCTGGAGGCACTGCCACGTCTCCAGGTCTTGTGGGGGCAGCTGGTGCACCTGACTGGGTCCTGGTCCCATTGCTCTGGGTGCTGTGGAACCATGTCTCCCACGAGCTGGTTTGGTGATGCTGACTCAAGTCAAAACTCAGCCTGCCTTCTCCTCAGTGCTGTTTGCTCACAAGCCAAACAGATTCAACTAGCCATCCTACACTATTAATGGGGTCTTTCCTTTGTCTGGGCTGATCACCTTCCCATTTCCATAGTCCTGAACTCTTAGCACTAAAGGGGAAGTCGAAAGCAGGACTGTAGCCATCCCGGGATACAGGACAGAACAAGGGGTGGGTCAGGTCCTCTGCAACCTCGTTTCCCTGCTGGAGATGATGAGAGTCACAGAATCATAAAACCATGGAATGATCTGCATTGGAAGAGACCTCAAAGATCACCTAGTTTCAAACTCTCTGCAGTGATCAGATACACCTCCCACTAGAGCAGGTTGCTCAAAGCCTCATCCAACCTGTCCTTGAGCACTTCCAGGGATGGGACATTCACAACTTCTCTGGCCACCTGTTCTAATGTCTCACCACCCTGACAGTGAAGAACTTCTTTATATCTAGTCTAAATCCACCTTCTTCTAGTTTAAAACCATCACCCCCTGTACTATGGCAACAGGCCCTGCTAAAAACTCTGTCCTCATCTCTCTTACAGGCCCCCTTTAAGCACTGAAAGGCCCCAAGAAGGTCTCCCCGGAGCCTTCTCTTCTCCAGGCTGAACAAGCCCAACTCTCCCAGCCTGGCCTCCCAGCAGAGGGCTTCCAGCCCTCCCATCATTGCTGGGGCCTCCTCTGACCCCGCTCCACCAGGTCCATGTCTCTGCTGTGCTGAAGACTCCAGAGCTGCCCCAGCACTGCAGGGGGGTCTCCCCAGAGCAGAGCAGAGGGGCAGGATCCCCTTCCTCACCATGCTGGTCACATAAGTCCCTGTGAGTAGGGAGTGAGTGCAGGCACCCATGCTCCTCATTGCAGACACATAGGTCAAAGACCAGATGAGTCCACGGTGTCCTCTCAGCAAGCAGAGGTCCTTTCCCCAAAAGGATTCATCATGAGTGAATCACCGAAGTGAGAAAACATGTCATGTTCTTGTCACAGTTGTGTGTAAAGTGAGGTGTCACAAGAGCAAGTAACTCATGGAGGAAATTGGTGATGAAAGCAGGAGTTCTGTCCTGGTCCTCAGTGAGATGTAGTATTTTAGACCAACTGTGCTTTCTAAACAGGAGGTTTTCTTGGGACGAAGGGGCGATGCCTGGGTGTTAATGCAGGTCCCACATGATACAGCAGTATTCAGGGGTGGGAAAAAGACCTAAATGGAGAGGAAGGACAGTCACAAAGTTTCTCAAATCTTACCACAGACGCAGAACAATAAAGGCAAACAGATAAAAACAATTTCTTGGGTGGAATTACCAGGGAATGATCCCTGATTTATACCAGCTAAAGGTTAAAAATCAGGTTTAAGAACTCTACCCATGTTCCTAGGGGATGAATGGCCTCGGCATGCCAGACAAGTCATGTTCACACCAGTGTCTAATTGTAATAAACAGGCAAGTAATATATGAGCATTGTTAGCACACCTGATCTGCTGCTGAATAGAGTTGCCACTATCAAGGAACAAAGTACACAGGAGTGATTTATATCTCGCAGCTGAGATTAGTAATGGTTTGTGTATCAACCTTTCAGGTATCTCGTGTGCAAACATTCAGACACCTCTGGCTCATGTCAAAGCAGGCGGTTGATTAGAGAATCTGAGCCAGCACTGAGAGCCAAACAAAAATGTGTATCAACTTTCCTGGGGTGGTTCCAAATCTCAGCAAAATTAAGAAAATCTCATGGCTGATGAGGTGGGCTGACTAGCCCTTTCTGCTTGCAAAGCTGTTTTACTGTGAAAAGGAAGAGAGCACAAGGTTCCTGTGGCTGCTGCTGAGTCTGATTGGGCAGATTTTGAGCAGGTCCTTCCCTGCAGCCTTGCCTGTGAGAGATACTTGAGGAACTTCAAGGTTCAAGGTAGATTTAGCGTTTGGTGGGAGCTGATAGGGTTTGTGTGTGATACTAGTGCCAGCATGGTGATAACATGGGCTGGGGATGAGCTAAAATGGGAAATTCAGGAAATGGGTATTTCCCTGCCGTGGGGGGCTGAGCTGACCTCCCTGCCCAAGTGTGGGGCAGGAGCCTCCTCCAGGCAGCCCTGGAGGCAGGGGAGCAGGGAGGGTGGTTGGAGAGGGCTCTGCAGAGCTCTTCAGGGAATACATTCCCTGACAGATGCTTTTTTGGGAGGTAAGACACCTCTGTTGGGCTCAGCGCTGAATTCAGACCTTGAAGAGGTTAAAAGTTGAGTGAGAGAAAAATTGAGGGCTGCAGGACTCTCACTGCAGTGCTGGCTCCAGAGTGGCATAAATTAATTATGGGATTGTACATAATGTTGCCAAGAGGTTACCATGGGGCACCTGCAAGAACACAACTTTTTTGGATACATCATCAAAAATGCTTTTCAATGTTTTTGAAAGCTATCCAGCTCAGTCATGGCAGAGCAGTGACAGGAGGGAAAACAAGAATCCAAAGAAAAGGTTCAGGCCTGACATTCTTGAAGGGATAAGAATCATTTAATGAAGCCATCATGGTCAGTTTGGAATCTATTGCTCACTTTCCTGGAATAAAGGTGCCTGCTGGAAACATCCCCAAGCTGAAGAGAGGCTGTGGGGAAGGGAGGTGCCAGGAGAAGGGAAAGAGCTCTAGGGATGGGCCAGACAAGCACTGAATGTGCCAGAGCAGGGGACAGCACTGGGGGCTCCCATTGTGATGAATCTGGGTGGCAGGAGGCTTCTTTGTCCCTGTCAAGCAGGAGATACCCATGCCCTGAATCTCTGGGGCTCTCAGTGGCATGAGAGCATCACTGGTGTCAAAATCCAGATGTGCCCAACAGCTGAGAGATCAGTTCAGGCTGCGGCAAGGGAGCCTCCTTGGACTGTCCTGCTGGATCCCAGGTGAAATCCATGAAGCAGTTTTGGGTCAATGCCGAGGGTGGGCTGGGTGGGATGTCTGGTAAAAGGCTCATTTCTGCTTTTTGATCCCACTCTCCTGCCACTAAACCCTCATCCTCCCTTTCCGTGTTGGAGACATTCAGACATCGACAGAAGTGTAGAAGAGACAAGTTTATTAGCAGTTATTGCAAGGCCTGTGAGTATTCTCCGACTGGGTGGATTTCTGGGAAAGGACAAATGATAAAATTTTCTAAGGATAGCTAGGAAAGGAAAGCTTCTTTACAGAAATCCCCTGTACAAGCAAACATGGGCCAGGATGCACAAAACTGTCCTGAGGAGTCTTGGGCTCAATCCTTTCTTCACCCAAGTGACTGACGTGCCCTTTGAGCAGAGAGCAGCACGATGGTGATGGAGATGCGGCAGGGCCTGACCCAGAGGTGCCTTCCAGTGTCACGCTGCAGAAAGAACAAGAAAGCAAAGAAACCAGAACGAGTGACAAAGTGAGTAACTTGCCCAGGAGGATGCAGCCTGAGTAGGCAGAGTCAGTCATTTCAGGATTCAGAGCGCTGAAAAGCCCTTTCTCGTGTGGTTATCTTGAAGGTCACAATGGCGCGATGTGCTGGGAAGCGGTCCCAAGGCCTGGTGATGAACATAACCTCAGAACAATCATTCATGAATTGTTTGTCAAATTTCCCTTCTACTTAATTTTTTATTTCCTGATCAAGCTTTGGCCCCTGTACCTGCTCTCTGTGAACTTGCAACCGAGAGAGCCGAGGAAGGAATGGGGAACTTTTACCGGGACCGCAATGGTACAAATGACGTTTTAACTCACTGTTGTTTGTTTTTTTTTCAGCCAAAAATATGCTTATATTATGTATATCTGACTGAATGGAAAGATGGGGTGGAATTTTTTTTTTCTGCTTTATATTTTCATGTGTTTTCTGAAATGATTTAACGGATGGCTGCTGAAGTCATTTGCGGTAAACAAGTAAAAGGCGTCAGACTCGGAAGCTATCCAATTATGTGACTTTCCCAGGGTCCCGATGCTATTGTTTGGGATGCACCAACCAGGTGTCCTTGCAGTGATACCCCCGGTGCCACCTAAAATGCCTTGCCCAGTGTGTATGCACAGAGCTGTCTGCTGGGTACGAGACTAAGCCCAAGAAACTGTGGGCCTGGCACAATCTCTCTGCTGTTGGCACTGTTGCTGAAAGCTGCAGCACAGAGAGGGAAGGATGAGGACCACGGCCCTGTTGCCAGCTGCCCAGTGGAGGCATCTCAAGGGCTGCAAAATCATCCCAGCAGCAGAATGCTCGCAGCAAAGCAGAGGCAGGAGCCTGGCAAGAGCTGCTTTGATTTTTGGAAGCTTTCCATCCCATTGTTTCAAATGATTGATTTTTTTAATTTATGTTTTTTTTTCCCCCCTTCAGCTCAGAACTGTTTAGAAAAATAAGTAAAAGTCAGAGAAATGTCAGAATCTGCATGTCACTGACCTCATCCGCTGTTTTCTCTACCAGTGACCTGCACATCCTGTCCCAGAGGAACACGCAGCTCTGTATTCACCCTGTCAGAGACACCGTAAGATATTGGAGAATCATTTTTATTCATCCGAGGTGTGAAATATAATTACCGCTGCTAGACATTGCAAGGGTTTAAAATTATCTGTTCTTGTGAAATCTTTGCAGCAGGAGCTGAGCCTTATCTCCTTCCAGTGTGCTGCCAACACAGCTCAGGAAGACTCATTCCCATTTATTTGTTAGGAATTCACTTGTCACTTAATTGACTCAATCCTCGCTCTCCTGTCACACGGTGCAGAGCAATAACCTCTCAGGAAAACGCTCATTAGAGTGAAAGTCCAATCCTGTTTAGGCACATCTATCTTGTTTGGTCTAAACTTAGAGCAGAAAGTCCGCAGCCAAAATAGAAACCAGGGTACCCTCAGTCTGGTGGGACTGCTCTTCTTTCTGAGCTTGACTGTGGCTTTGGGACCAGACAAACCATTGAACCTCTTGGCTGGAGCTCTGTGCCCCAGTACCGGAATACTGGTGGTATCACCTTGTTTTAAAAGCAGAAGGAAGGCAGGTGCCTCCACAAATCCCTGTAAGATTTAAGTTACAGTTATTTAAGGTTTACAGCAATAGGTTCCCACTGGGTTAGAAACTGTGAACAGCTGGTTTCTTTTCCTGGACCAAGTCACATTAGACATTTGGCCTTGGCCCTGGGAAAGGCTCAGCATGCAGCCTCCGGGAACACAGCGAGGTCCATGGGCAAGTGCCTGAGCTGCCACCCTGGGCAGAGCTGTGCTGATGCAGAGCAGCTGGGAAAGGGAGATCCAAACCCTCTCCACTTGGCTGAACCCACCCTCACCTGGCAGGGGGTGGAGAGGGTTGGGTTTAAAACAGGCTGGAGAGAGTGGTAGGAGTTTCTCTGTTGTTGTGCTCAGTGATGTTTCTGTGAGTGTGGTTGGCAGCTGTGACTTTGGAGGTGGGCTGTGGACGTTGAATTGTGCCGGGGTGGAGTGGCTTCTCCGTGGAAGCATCCTCTACTGCATGCAGCAAGAGCATGAGGACTCCAAAAGGTCTGTTTTGAAGTAGCTTCAATGTCTTGTGTGTGTAAATGTGTGCAGAGAGTGTAGCTCTCTGATATCCCTTAGATGAATGGATACGTTCTTGAAGGATGAGGAGGCGGTGTGAGGGTAGGTAGGAAGGAGTTCACGGGATGTTCCAAATGAAGGGCCATGCCCTGACTCAGAGCCATACCCAAGCAGTTTCTCAAACTAAAAACCCCAAGGCGGGACCTGTTCCCTTCTCCACTTACCTCAGTGATGCAGCCAGCTCAGCACAACAGAAGCTCTCTTGGGAGACACTTAATGGCCCTCTGTGGCTTCTATAACGTATGCTGCTGCTATGTGGGACAGTCAGCCTGACCTTGTGCTGCTTGTGTTTGGTTCCCAGCAGAAGTCAGGGCTGCTAGAGTTGAAGGTCTCCTTATTGGTGTCTTTGCAGCAGAACAGCCCTGTGCTGTGGGCTTTGCCCTTTCCCCCAAGCTCTGCTGAGGGAGGCTGCTGGGATGGGTGTCCCACATGCAAAACTGTGGGGGAGCTCATTGTGTTGGAATAGAGAAATACCTGGGAAAAGAGCATCCAGCCAGAGTCCCTGTATCTTGGCTGGTATCCTCTGTTCCTAACTCCCAGCACCACACTCATGATGGACCATCATCAGCTCTGTTGGTGAATTTGCCTGGCAGGTTGGGTGATCAACACTGCCTCTTGCCTTTGGTGAAACTATGGTTTCTTCCCCATCGCAGCACATGCTCCATGAGCCTGGCAGGTGAAATGAATCACCTCCAAACAAAACCAAAATAATATGCCAATTTTGCAGAAGACAAGGAAGGGCAAGGCTGTAGGACAGAACCCTGCAAAACCGAAATAGCTTCAAAGCTCCTTAAGCTGCATCCAGCCCCTGCCTAAACACAAAGCTGGGCTTCATAGGAATGGGACTGAACTGGGTCTTGCCTCAGGCCTTTCAAATACAAGTGGCTAATAGCCCCCTTGCAGACATCTTGGCGTTGGTGCTGAAGCAGGAGGAGATGGGGTGAGTGTTGGGGATGCAGAGACCTGCTGGTGAGGAGCACAGTGCTGAGGCCAGCTGGCTCACCACTCGTTTCCGTTTCCCTGTTCTGGCTGTGACTGGGAGTTGCGTTGCTGAAAAACAACATGGTAAAGGACCATGCTCACCCCCATTTTACTCTACGGAGACAAGTGTGGTTGCAGCAGAAATGGGCCTGGCACAAGGTTTTATTTTATTTTTAGCCTGACTGGAAGTAGAAAGCAATAGAAATTTTGTAATTAAGCAATTTCCGGGCTCGTTTTGCAAACTCTAGAAGATTCTACTGCTCAGGTAAACATGCAGAGTGCCCAAAACTTTGCACCTCTTCATAATTTCCTATCACCTCTGTCTACCTTTAGCCACAGCAAACAGAGATGAAAGGCCAAGGTAGTCATTTTGGATTTGGGTGGCTGGCACAGAAATAACTGATTTACCACCATCTGGGCAGGACACCCGAGTCTGACCCCTGTGTCAAAACCCTATCCCTAGGCTGCATCCCCAATGGAGGATTCGGGGACAGCCCCAAACTGGGAAGGTCTCAGGTACCCTGGGAGTGGCAGCTGTGCCAACACCAGCTATAAATAACTGTTATGGCGTAAGAAAGTTGTGTTTGAGCCTTCACAGTGAACATGTGGCTGTGGCTTGACAGTAAAGCTGACACATTGAGAAATAATTCTCCGAGTTACGTCAGAGCCAGGAAACTCTCTCAATTAGAGAAATATCCTTTCCATTACAAGATGCACCCATTGCAGAACTCCCTTAATCCGAGAGGCCATACCCCACTTTGCAAACATCTGCTAAGGAAGCTTTAATTTTGGAGCTGAGATGCCCAGAAGCTGCAGGCAGGGAAAAGTCAGTTGGGATGTTCTTGGTAGGCAGCAACAAGGTTTCTTTAGTCTTCTGCTGACTTCAGTGGTTTGCAGCCAGATCTGGCACTGACCGGCTTGGGCGTTTGCTCCTTTAATGAGCATCCCTGTCAACCATCACCTCTTTTGTGGTGATGATCCAGGTGGTACCATGTAGCAGGATGCAAAGAAAAAAGCCCATCTTAATAAGTCTCAAATCTTTTTATTAAGTTCTCTTAAGTTCTTTAATTTTTCTTCTTTCTTTTCCCTTTGCAATCACCACCACTATTTAGAGCTTGTTGATCTGCTTCTCTTGTGCCATGGACCTGCCCCTGATTTACCACCAGAAGGAGAATCAAACCTGTAGTTCTCTTGGTTTCTTCTTCCAGCTCCTTCTTGCAGCTTCATCTCTGCAAGAGTAACAGCTGCTTCCATCCTCTGTGCTAGACTGTCCTGGGGACACCCTCCTGCACATGCTGGTAGACCCACCTAAGGGTGAGATGCTGCTTTCTTGCTCTACAGCTCCAGTCACCAATTGTGTTCCTGCACTACCTCCACGGTGGCCATCTGAAAGGGAACTGGAGTTGTGTGTGGATAAAGCTCCCAGCCCAACATTCAGCTTCATTACTCTGAACTTTCTGTTTCCCTTCTTGCCCCCTCCCTCAGCTGCTAAGTCCAGTGTTGCTGGCTTCAGCCAAGCAGCCCTACCTGCATTTTCTTCCCATATTTGAACCATTTCTCTTTCCCCATCTTCTCTAAGCTCTGCTGTTAGCAGATCTCTGCAGAGCCTGGGCAGAAGGCACTGTGGTCAGAGCCTCTCCCAGCCCAGACAGCAAGACCAAGGTTGTTTGCTGGTATCACCCTTCGTCACGCGGTGGTTGGACCAGCCCAGTCCTAGTGAGAGGGGTGGTGCAGTGCTGGTGCTGCCCTCTCTGCTCGGTTTGGCTTGGCCTCCCACACTGTCATGTCTCGCTGGGCCTGTTCCCTGGGAAGCTGGTTTATTTTTGATTATCTTTGTAAAAACAGCTTCAAAGTCACTCTGAAAAGTACAGTTGGTGGTAACCACTCTGTAGACCCAGCAACTGAAACCAAAGCTGCTGGCATGGCTGCTCTGTGCAGGCAGTTGCCGTGCACACTGAGGGTGGTAGCTTCAAAAAAGCAGTTGTGGATGCTCCTGACAAAGTGTTCCCTGCCTGTTTCAGGGTGCTTCTGGTGACATTTCACATCAAGGATTTGCCTTCCTACAGTTGATCCTCCTCTCCAACTGGCACATGGGATGCAAGTATTTCAGATGGGCAAAGGAGATCTTGGAAACAGGCATTTGGAAATGCAATTTGCAGAGTATAAAGTATTTGCAAAGTATAAAACTGCAAAGCCCTATGCTGCCTTGTCCGGCTTTCACAAGAATCCCTGTTCTTATTATTTCCATTTACTGGCATATGTCCATGTATCTCCGAGGAAAGATGTCTCTCTATGTTTCCATTTACTGCACGCTCCGTCTCTCTAGAATACACAGAAATAACTCGATGATCTTAAAGGTCTTTTCCAACCTCAATGATTCTATGATGAAATAGATCTTCTCATTTTCTTCTGAAGGGAAGACAACCCCTTCAAATTGCTACACCTAGTAGCTCACACTTTGCTATGCCCAAGCTGTAGGACAGGAGGATGGAGAGAAATTTTGCTAATGCCTTCCCTTGAAACACACTTTTCCTCACAGAATAACCGAGTGGATTCCTCGGCTCCCATGCCAGTCTCCTTTCTGTGCTTAATCTCTAATTGCAATAATCTTGAATTGCACAAACTCTACCTGCTTTGTCAGAGATGAAACCCCCAGTTTCCTGTGGTAGAGCACAGGGATCCCTGCAGTACAGCGGTGTGCTCCTGCTGACTGGAAACACTCTACAAATACTAGCACAAGTAACTGTTCTCTCATCTATCCCAGTGTAGCTTTCTCACATGGTTCCAGTGATTTATTTGGGGAGCAGAAACAGTTATTCACACACATCCACACCACACAAATAGCAGGGCTCCATTGGGAACAGGCTAGCAGAGATCTAGACAGATTTGGAGGTGACTTACTGATCCCAAAATGAAAATTAAGCCTGACTTCAGCACTTTGCCCATCTGCAATGAGTGGTACAGGAAGAAAGTGAATGCAACACACTCCACCAGTGGAAGCGGGCAGCTCTGATTTGGTACCGTTTCATGGTTGTTTTGCACAGCCGCATTTCTTCCAAAGGGTATGCGGTGGTGCAAAGCCAGACTCAGCTCTCAATAGGAAAAAGTTTAGCAAGCCCTGCTTCTATAAAACCTGTTAGTTAAATGAGAACAGAAATACCACTGCAGCCTCCTTACAGTTTCCCCTGGCGCTGTGTAGACAGAGTGCAGCTCTTCAGGACCGGATCTCTGTTTCTATAATCAAGCCTTCAGCATCTTGCCTTCCTTTCTAAAGATGTTTCTTCAGAGGTTATCTCCACTTCTCCCTCCAGGTTGGTAAACGAGCAGAGCTGTCTTCTCCTGGAGCATCCCACCACCTCCTCCCTCAATCAGTGGTGAATGAAGCCATGGCAGGAAACCCAGCGAGGCTCTCTGTCAGGCCCGGGAGACCTCTGCAAGGTGGTTTCTTCTCTGTGGTGAGGATGGGTGCGGATGTGGAGGCTATTCACACAGCAGCAGGTGCTGGAGCACGAGCTCCTAGGGCCACTGTATGGTCGGTACAGTTAACAGCTTTGTTTTTCTTTCTCACCCACAAAACAAGTATTATTGCTGATTCTTTCACTTTTAAGCCCAGGGGTTGGTTTGTCAGCTTGAGCAGGACCGAGAGGTGGAGCAGATTTTCTCAGGTCAGCATTTCAGGCGTTTGGTGTCTGCAGGCTGGACTTTGCACTCCACATTCTGGCTTCCTTTTACATTTTTACTGTTTAAAACATGAGTTTGAAAATGTTTTGGTCAGAAAGTACAGCAGAAGTGCAAAGGTTTTTCTTCCACCAGGAAACCGGACAGCTGAGCAAATACGAGTTTGTTGTTTTTTTTAAAAAAGACTCTTTAGGTGAGCTTGTGATAGGTGTCTGCCCACCTCGCTGTCATGCTGGAAACCTAACATCAGTGCTAGGACTGTCAAGACTAGAGAAATACCCCCGCTGATAATATAATTTTTAATCATAAAGGACAAGGATTTCCTCTCACAGAAGCAAGTGACAGCTGAGGTTATTCTCCTCCTTCATGACATGATATTACCTATTTAACTGATATTATAAATAAATGTAAAAACTAAAGCTAAGTTTCCCAAAGGGTCATTCAGGGAAACACTTTAAAAAAAATGAAGCTGAGCATCTTGTGAATGGTTGGCTGGGGGCACGGGGGGTTTCCTTCATGTGGCATGTTGCCCTGCACAAGAACACGCTTGGCCAAACAGCTGCCCTGGCATGTTTGCAGAGAGTAAATCTGACAGAAATACAGGCATGTTTCACTGTAACACATCCCTCATGTCTGCACATGTCTCCTCAGCAGGCTGTCGTGTGGATGGGATGGGTTCGTGCATTTGCTGGTATTTGAGACATGAACGTAAATGCTTCCACGGCTGCATTCAATTCACCTTTTTCATTCCCAGCCATCCCCACCACTCTTCCCTGGAGGAAAGCTGAACTGGTTCCTTGCCGATCTGTTCCCAGATATCCTGTTGATAAGGATCAGTCTGATCAAAGATCATCCTCTCAGCGGGAGGCTGGGTAGATGCAAAGGTTGGAGGGCTCTTCTTGCTGTCTTGTCTTGGGCAACTGCAGGAGGACTTGGCAATGGCTTGGGAGAAACACAGAGGGACTTTTGGGTCTGGCACAGGTCTAATCTAAATAACTTCATCTCACCTAAGCCAAGAGCAAACACCAGATATGCCAGTGCGAAGTAACGTGAGAAATAATAGCCCCATGTAGCTATCTCAGTGTATCTGTGTCCAGATTAATTAGTTTAGAGGTAGGATGGAAACTGGAGAGCGTTACTTTGGTAAGGAACATCTCTTCCTCGTCCCTCAGGACCATTCTGTGGTTGTCCTGCCCATCTAGTATAGGGTTTCTCTCAGAAGTTGGTACTGCCTTCTCCTGATGCCCCACTCAACATGTCCCTCCTGAACTTGCATTTGTTTTCTTTAGATGAGTTTGTTAACCAGTCCCTGCAACCACCTTTACAGGTGCTCTGAATGTTTCCAGACATCTGGGATTTCCAGCTGCTTCAACGGAGCCAGTTCCTCCTCCTGTTTCATACTGGTAAATGGCTTGCTTAATTTAGTTGAGGTTTAATTAAATTTACTTAAACTAAAGCAACATAAGGCTGATTGAACAGAGAGCATCCACACTAGCTGTTGTGAGGACTTTTCAGCTGATGACCAAGGCCGAAGTGAGAGCAGTGCAACCCTCCCTGCTGCCTCAGCAAGTCTGGAAGCTCTGCAGCCAGGGGCTTTCTTTCATCCTGCATCCTGCTCCCATCCTTCCCCAGGTAAAACTGCCTGTGGTACCCAGGCAGGCACCGACTGGTACAACATTTTTGGAAGCACAGTGCAGAGACCTTGCCTAGGCAGGTACCTCAAACCTGCGGCAGAGTCAGTTCACCCAAGCTGTGATCTTTCCACTCGCACTATCTTCTGAAGATCTACATGAGGTTGCATGTAAGTAATTTGTTAAAAAGCTGGGCTTCTCCTTTAGGTTTTTTATTGTTCATTGGCATTTTTCTAATTCCATCAGCACTTCTAAGGACAATGAAGAACCAGCACAAGGGAAAGCCTGAGGACTTGTGACCTTCCGAGCTTCTTTATTAGGTTTGAAAGGGCTTTTAAAAAAATGAGTTGTCCTTGACTGTTGTAGCAGCCTTCTGGTTTACTCTGGGGATGTGAAAACTGATGGAGAGTTAATGAAACTGCAACATCCTGGCAAGGAGACTTCTGTCAGACGGCTCAAAGTTGTTTGCATTAGCAGCTATTTCACTTTTGCATTTTGTTCAAAGCTCAACACTGCAATTCTTTCACCTGACGGATGGTAACAGAGTTAATTGGAACTGGGCAAGGGGTTTTTTTTAATGAATAGCTTAGCCATAGAAATTTCAAATTTAGGTCAAGTGAAATAGTCTGTCAGATTCTGCATTGATTTTTGTTTGTTTTGAAGCCAAAGTGCTACTTTTCAACATTTTTCAGTACAAAATGTTTCAGTGTTAACCTCAAAGCCTTGTTTTGAAATGTAAATTTAGATACCTTTTGATTTTAAAAAAATATTAAAAGTTCAGTTCCCATGAGAACATTTAACTTGACACTTTCCCTTCAAATTTTCTATTCTGTGTTTAGGGAGAAAAAAAGTATATAATGGATTTGAACTTAATTTTACAACAGATGGAAGGTGAGTGCCAACTGCCGTTTCCCAGCACCATGATGTAAAGCTGGATCCATGCACCTGCAACTTCCCCAAAAGAGGGAAGAGTAAATGGATCCTCTTTTCCTTGGCAAAATTAGATCTGAGATATCATTCTAGTTGCTTCTCAGTAACAAGCACGTACCCACAGCCTTCAGTCCAGCTTCAAATAAAACTCTGCCAAATTTTGCTCCAGTCTCTTGCAACTTTTTGCAGAATTTTTGCGCTTTGGTGCTGTGAAATTGCTGTGTATCTGCACCATGCACTGGACTTCTCAAAACTTTGTCTAAAATTCTTAATGGTGCTCATCCCACTGTGAACAGACCAGAGAAAATCCAGATGGCTCTGCAGGCTGATGCAGCAGAACCAGGAGAACTTGGAAAGGAGGTGAATGTTCATTAGTGGCTATACAGAAATCATTTAGGGCAGAGACCAAGGATTGTCTCCATCTTCAGGAGCTAACTAGTATTTGTCAAGGGCCTCCAGAAAGAAGCCCACATCCCAGTCAGCCACAGGATTTGGATGGACCAGTCAATGAGCTGCAGAGTATCCAACTGCACTGCCCTTGTCCATTCTGCTCTTCTCATAAGCAGGAGCACAGTTGCTGGACATCTCCAGGTGGACACTATTGGTGAGGTGTTCCCGGGGGAACCAGTGGTGAAGTGTTTATGAGAAAGTCTTACCACCTTCCCCACCATGTTCCTGCTGTCTCCAATTTTGTTTTGGAATCTGCCTAGGGAGGACAGAGCTGGGAGAGCTTCTCTGCAAGGAAAAGCAAAAAGACTTGCACTAGAGCAAACCTGGGTGAGGGGACTCTCCCCCGACCTCTTCCTCTAGCAAGGGTAAGAGGTAGGGTAGAGCCCGCCTGGACCCAGATGCTCAGAAACAACCCTTAGAGTTCAGAGAATCACAGAAAATGGGTTTGGAAATGCAGCTGTTCATTCTTCAGGCAGGTTCAATAGATAAATGTGTTCCTGAAAGAAGTTTGTAAATCCTCAAGGTCTGTCTGGAGGAGACTCCACTCTTCCCAAACAATCACTACCAGCACATCCCTGTTCTTACCACCAAGACATTGTGTAATCCCAGCTCATATCTCTTTCTTGTTACTGTTTAACCCTGTACCTCTTTGGCACATCCCAAGAAGATATGATAACCAAGGACTGTGCACCATGGGACAGGTTTTTCACTTGGAATTAATTGGCAAAAATCTCAGGAACAAGAGCAAAAAATATCCAGTGAGGAACCAGATCAGGGGAATCACATGATGAGAGTGATGGTCTGACATACCAGAGGAGTGAGATCTGAAGTCATCCCCTATACTCACTGGTCTGTACTGCATGAAGTTAGGAATGAACCAAGATTGCACAGCTTGGCTTTATTTGCTGTCTTCCCCAAAGGGCAGGAACATCCCTGAGTGTGGGGTCCAGCATGGTCCCATGCTGCTTCTGGGCTGGCAGTTACCTGGCCCTAGAGCCTGTAATGAAAGACACTTACTGACCCAAACAAGGGCTCATTTTCAGACTCTGACAGCTGCTCTTTATTAACTCAGTCCCCTTCGAGGTGCCTCCTGAGGGGCTGATGCCCAGAGGAGTGTCCTACTAAAAGCTTCTTTTCCTCTTGATTTTTCTACAGACTTATGGAGCTTCTAATCCAGCCTCTCCACCTCCGCATCCTTCCCTGCTCCTGAATACTCCTTCCCTTGCATGAGTGTGGTGGTCCAATTTCTATCAGTATTAATGGCCTTGGGGTCCTTTTATCTCGGGCCTGGCACTTTGCTTTTACCAACAACATTTATCTTCATCAGAAATATTGACAGACCAGGAGATTCATCCAGGCATCTCTTATAATTGCTTTTTCCTTTTTGCTCAGTGTCAGGCAGTAGGTTTGTTGCTCAGCAAAATAGTACCAAGATCAATGGCAGAGCTCTATTTTCATTTTTTTATAACTAAAATATTATTACAGCCAATTTATGAGCTGAGATGAGCAGGAGCAGAAGAAAACATTGCAGTGTCCTGCTTTTCTTTGGCCACTTGAGTTGTTTCAAAGATACGTGCTGATGTTAAATCAGTGAAGAAATGAAATCAAGCCTTACACCAGCTGAGCTGCGAGTGTGACTGGAGCATCACAATCAGCTGTGGAGAGGGAGGGATAGATAAAGAGCTTCAGGATTTGTATGGTCCGGCGTACTTCAGTGTTGCTCTTGTGGTGTTTGACTGGAAACTGCGGGCAGGTTCCTGAAGCTGGATGGTGCCTGGAGCAGGGGAGGTGAAGGTGGTGGCAGGAGGAGTGGGTATGGCTGGGGCAGGTAGGTTGATGCATGTCTTCCTTTCCCTATGTGGCCAGCCCCCCTCTCCTAAAAGAAGAAATCGGTGGTTGTTCATCAAAATCTGATTTTCTGAGCCTGTGAAGAGGCAAAGAAGGGCCAGGGCCATGTTGTCAGTGTTGCTTCAGCTGCTCTGCTTGGCCTCTCATTCCTCTTCCCTTTTGCAGTCCTTTGGGCTGTGAGGATCTACCTTGTGTGTGCAGTTTTGTCTGGGGGGCTGTGCTGGGGAGAGCTGCTCTTGTTTAGTTTCCTTGTGTCATAAAGAAGCTTTGAAGGAAAAGGCTGTAATGTG
The DNA here is from genome assembly GCA_013400335.1 of Eurystomus gularis. NCBI lineage: Eukaryota > Metazoa > Chordata > Aves > Coraciiformes > Coraciidae > Eurystomus > Eurystomus gularis. The sequence continues at coordinate 86,851 of VZZY01020740.1, forward strand.
ATTTCAGATAAAAGTAACTCAATCAATGCAGTTTAATTTCATCCCCAAGGAACAACCACAATGTTCACTTCTGCTCCTTTCCTTCCTGCAGAAGACATCTGTTTATTGTACATAGACACAAGTGAAAACCAAGTTGTTTGTAACTTTATCCCCATGCATAGTGTCCTTCTGCCAGGATATTATTAGGCAACTGTCACAAACCAAGAGGATTTGCATTGCTGTTTACTAAAAAGTTTACTTTTCCATTTTCTTTCCACCCAGGCAGAGGGGGCTTCTTTGAGACTGTGTCTGAAGATGGTCTGTTCTTCCCTGGGGATGTGTCCTTGGCAAGAGGGCCTCCATGCTTGGTCATCTGCCAGCAGGCAAGTGGCACCAACTAGGTATGACAAATAGAGAGGGCATTGAGCAACACCCTTGCCACTAACACTTCAAACATTCCACAGCTCCGCTGGAAAGCCGCTGCCTTAAAATGCCTGGCCTGTGATTTAGCTGTGGGGATGGTTTTACTCAGCCTTTTCCTAGCAGTTTCCTCTTGCTAGCAGCTCCTCATGGTTCACAACTGCTGTAACATCCAGCCTGTCCTGCAGGGCTGAGGAAGTAATTTCACATGTAACAAGATGACTTAATTTAGTTTTCCTTTGTGTGCAGAGCATCCAGATCCACCAACTTTCTCATAGCCTTAGAGCTGATGGATGGCTGAGTTGCACCTCCTGCCATACCTCTCCCTCTGTAATCATAGAATGGTTTGGGTTGGAAGAGACCTTTCAAGATCATCTAGTCCAACCCCCCTGCAGGGAGCAGGGATCAGATCAATCCTGGCTGGACTAACCCACTCCTTGGCTGCAAAGTCTTTCAGGCTGTTACTCTTCCTCCTCCAAGCCCCTGGCAGCACGCAGAGACAATTACAGTAAAGACGGCTGCGGCTCAGTTTCACCTCTTCCCCCTCTTGCAGCGTTTCTGAGTTTGCCAGGTCTCTGCTCTGCAGCCAGGTTCCCCTTTCCGTGCGGATGCGTTCGGGAAGTGAGCAGTTCTGCTTCGGAGGTTTTGCAACCCTGACTCCTTGCAGCTGCTCCTCACAGCCGTCGCAATTGCTTCTCTTCTTTCCTTCCCGCAGACCGGGACAAGGTACAGCTGCTGTGACAGCACTGGCCACAGGCATGGCTGGCACCCATCCCTCTCTGTAAGCTCTTATTCACTTTATAGCTCTTGTCCACAAATCATTCCTGGCCCTGGGCTGCTGAAAATTTCCCTGGCAGGATGTACAAAGGAATGCTCCCTTCAGCCAATGTGTTACATAAAGCCATAGGCTTTGCTAAAAGGTGTCCTCCATTTCCATCCTTATTGTGATACAAACATTTAGAAAAATCAAACCAAAGTCTTGAAGCTCGTTGGAGCTGCTGCATTTTCAGTTTTGGGGAACGAGGGCTTTAAGCAAGTTCCACTTTTGTCTGTTCTGAATCCCAGCGTCAATTAACCAAATTCCTTTCTCCTACAATTATTCCAGAGCTTAAGACATAGGAAGAGACACCTGGGACTCTATAAGCCATAACATACCTTTGGGATAGCAGGTACCGATACCTGCCACGTTACCCCAGGCTTCCATCCCAGGCATACTGCTCAGGTTCCAATACCCTGCCCGGCATCTTCTTTCGGCCAGCAGTTACCAGCCACTTCTCATGTGACATTCTTGCTGTTCCCACAAGAGTAACATGGTATGAAGATGTGACTCATGCCTCATCACTCTGTGAAACCACCAGCTCAGCTGTGCATGGAGCATGGACCTGCTTGGGAGGACCCAGGAGCGGTCCAGGCACTGCAAGCTGGCAGTCTATTTATTAGGAGCAGGCTGATGTGTGGTGGTACAGTTCTCCCCCCACCTCGGGCCACTCAATATCTCTTGGGAATAGCAACAACAATCCATCATCTCCTGACAGCCTGGTACACCTGCACTTAGGTCGTGGTCCTAAGCAGGGGATACCCAAACCCCCAAATCTAGCAAGTTCTGGGCATGCACAGCTGGTGGAAGGTACCAGAATATTACACTACCCAAGCTGGGCTGAAATGGAAAAGTATTGACAAAAGTCAATTGTCTTGGAGCCTATAAACAGTAAGACCCTTTGAGCTCTTGTGGATCACAGCAGGCTGTGACCAGCATCTCCCCTGAGCTGGGACACCTCTCAGGACCATCTGCCAGCAAAGCTGATGGAAGGCCCAGGTGAGACCACCACTGCAAGTCCACTGAGGAAAGCTGAGTATGTGCTCCAAGGGCAGTATGAAGGAAATTTTAACCACAAGTTGGCCTCTTCCACCCACCTCGCGACCTGTCCGTGTGTTTGAATATACACACTTACCTTCAGGAGGGTGGGTGTCTATATGTATTTCACTGGATCCAAAGATTTCTATCTATCTGTTTGTGTTTGTATGGTTTGTGTTTATACATATATTTCTTTTTTTAAATTTAAGATACACTGTAGTAAGTTAGTGTGAATCTTGTCATTCTCAACTTCGTAATTAAGTCGCTGATTGATTATGAACATATTCTGCTGAATCACTTTAGTAGAAATGATATGTGATATTTAACCAGTCTTAAAGTTAAAAGGAGTGATATTTAAACAATCTTTAAATTGGTCAGTCATGGAGTGCCGTTAAAATTAAACCTTCTGATTTACTTCATGCTATTAATACATTTTGAATTGCTGCTAAATTATAACTGTGTCAAACATTGCATCCGTGACACGGGGCAGCAAAGGGAGAGTTGGAAACAGGGTGTCTGGATTTTCAAGAGAGACAGAAAGGAGTTCAGCATCCAGGTTCCCTAAGCACATTTTTAAAGTTATTCTTAAAATACTAAGGGTTTTTGCACCTTTTAGTCACCTGCAGCATGTTGGAGCCTAGGCCTTAAAATGCCAGAGCTTTCCTTCAGCTTTTGCACTGGGAACTTGCTCTTCATCTTCAGCGCTAGAAAAGAAGAACATGTTACATGCTGCTTCTGTTTGGTTCCTTCTGATCTTCTGGAAGATGTTGCAATTGAGTTTAGCTAAGCAGGGAACATTGTTTCCAGCAGTTATGGCTTAACGCTCTTCAATTTCCTTGAAACTTTGTGGACATTTATGACCAAATGATGGGAGAGCTCAGTGCTTTAGAGGACTGCTAACAGTGGAAATGACGTATCAGGGAGAACTATGTAAACACGGCTGCCTCGTGCCTTGCACAGTCCAGACCAAAGTTCACTGATTGCAGTTCAGAAGAAGGGGAACAAAGCATCCCCTTGCAAATGTTGAAGGGGGCCTCAGCCACTCAGTGCACGTCCTGCCAATGCCTCTCGGAGACACCTGTGACAAGGTCAGTGCCACTGTCACAGTGTTTCCCCAGAGCCTGGGTGGTGATGGAGCACCTTCTCACTTGCATGCTATCTGTCATGCCTGAGCAGGCCTGGGAAATTCACCCCCTTGTCAATCTGTGGACTTGGTCCAATATCAGTTCTTTTACAAGTCTCTGTGTCTGTTAAATGTACTCAAGTTTTCTGTGTCTGAGACAACTCAGTAACATGGCTGTGATTTGCCACATACGCAAAAACAACAGCTGGAAACTTCAGGATACTTCTAAATCTTTTGATCTGACACTTGGGTTGGACTTGATGGCCCTGGAGGTCCCTTCCAACCATGGTGATTCTGTGATTCCAAGCTAAGGCAAAGCAGTGTCTCCTTTCTGGGAATGAATCACACCAAAAGCTGGAGACCTTTCTGGTCTCCTCATGAAGGTGACAGCCACCTGCCGCTGGCAAACCAGGGTTGTGTCAGGCAGCAGCAGTTCACCCTCCTCTTGCCCCAGGGTGTGCTGTGAGCTGGGTACCAGCCAGGGAACACTTGTAACAAGAGAGAATGGGCTGTGGCCAGCCCTGCATCTTCTGATACATCTCTTCCCAGATGCTAGGGCCTTAGCACATGCACAGCTGCAGGCAAACATCATGGTCTGCCGCCTTCTTTCAGCTAGGATTAAAGGTTAAGAACCAGATGGGTTGTTTTGTAATCTTGTTACAGTAATGAACCCATGACAAGGATATCACTTTTATCATACTATGCTTCCTCTATTTCCTAAAATTCTTCAGGAAAGCCTCTGCTGTGTCTAGATGTTCTGTCTGAGGCTTCTAAAATTGCAGCTTTTACTACTCAGAGATGTTGCAGCAGCTGGATGCCCGTTAAAGTCTTCCCACCTCAGCTCCAAAACCAGCCCACAGCTAGAAAGATTAACAGGCAAGCAGATAAGATCTGTATCTCAGATTCCCAGCTGTCCAGCTTTGCTTTCATCTGTGGTCAGCATGGACAGATGACCTCCCTGTGTCAGGAGCACAGCTACGTTTCCCAGGATTGTGTTTCCTTCAGGATTGTTCATGGGAAACCTGAGAGGACCAATGACTCGCACATACATTCTTCTGCTACCAAGTATTGATTCAAAAGGCCAGAGAGCACACAGTTACTTTGAGTGAAGGGGAAAGAAAACTGGTGATTTTTGTTGGGAAGTGATGACTCATTTTATGTTTACTGGAAGTTCTTTGATAGCATTTCCTTCAAGGGTGGCATGATGCTTCATCCACTGATCTGGTGGACAGCTCAGGAGCCTGGACTAGGTAAGCTGTAGAGAGCACATTTGGATGTTTTGGCATACATCCTTAAGAAAGGACCAGTTCATGTCCTGCTGATGTCCTGGGGACTCCAGAGACTGGCAAACATGTGGCCATGGCTGCAAACCCTGGGCTCTGTGTAGCAGTGAGTGTTTGACCATAATGGTGATGCAGGCCGTTGTCACATATCTGACATCAGCACAAACATCAGAACCTAGAGGAGTATTGTTCTGAGGATTAAGGCACTTCATGGGTCCGAAAAGCTTGGTCTTGCTCAGACTGCACAAGTTACTTGGGGACTCAGCGTTAGGTGTCCTTGAGCTCCCCTATTCTTTTCCCATGGTAAATTCATCTTTTGCGCCAAAGGTGTGGTGCTTGTTCTGTGGAGACACTTGTGCAATTAGGGCAAAGGGGGCAGGAGAGGCTGGCTGTGGTTGAGACGGGTCACGCTCAGCCAGGTCTTCTCATCCCACACAGAAATCTGGGATCCTTGGCCCCAAAGGGTGGAAAGAGGTTATTCCAGAAAGAGGGACTTTGGCTCTGGCCCAGTACCACACTGTCTGTAATCACTGTGGTTTGGAAGGCACTGATTTTACATCTTCTCAGTGCTTTCATATTTGCATCATCTTTGATCACGGACCCTGATTCCACATGGCAACAAACAGAGGCTGAGACCCTGACAAATACAGTTTCTCCATGGCAGAAGGAAGAAAATACGCAATTTCTGACCTATCTTATCACTTCAGAGAATATCACTTTGGTGCCTTATATCACGTGAAAATAATTTAAATGGCACACTAGAAAGCCTCCTCATTTTAATTGTATCATTTGCCTTCAGATTCTCCTCTCTCTTTTCCTGTTTGAGATGCTCCAAATATTTGTCTCTGCATATTCTCTTTATCACTCATTGCCTTGGGCATGCTTCTCAGGTTCCACCCTCCTTCCTTAAACCAAGACTGTTTTTTCACTTATTGGCAAGAATCTACAATTTTCCATGAGCTTTCTCCTGCAAACTCAGCCCTGGGAATCTAACTCACTGCTTGATTTGAAAGAAACATGGAAATTACGCCACGGGGTACGGATGTCACTGGGGCAAGGTAAGGGGCAAGGCAGCTTTTTGATTACAACATAGACAACTCTCTCTCTCTGCTGCAGGTTTCTCCATTCACCCTTTCCATCTCTCTTCCCTCTCTGGACCTGTCTCCCTGCCTCCCCTTCCCACTTGTGTCCCTCTGGGGAAAGCATTTCTGGGAAGGTGGGCCTGGCTTCCTATCAGCCCAAAGGCACATGTCCCTCCTTCCTTCCTACATCTCCTCTTTGCTGGAGAGGAGCCACTGAGCTTCATTTGGTATGGGGATTCCCGATGCTGCTGATCTCATGTCTGAATTCCTCCCAGAAACTGTTCTCAAAGGGGACCCCAAGGAAGGATCTGTAAAGCTTTTCGTTGGCATCTTGTTAGCATTTGTAAAGAATTTAGAGAACAATAACTGAGTGGAGGTTGGCTTCCTTTTTACTACAGGACTGAAAGAGGAACAGAAGTCTTAAAAACAAAAGAACTGATACAAGACACATGCTTGGTTATTTGGGGCTTCTTTTCATTTAACTATGGCAAAGTTCCCTAAGGAGTACAAGAAATGTGATTTTCCTCCTTTATGCCAAAGCAGAAATGAGTTTGAGCCATACCCAGCACAGGGAGGAACAGCCACAGGACAGTGCCCCAGGGAATTGAGTTTGTGAGCCAGTGGTCCTCTCCATGCTCCATCCTGGGGTGGGTGTTCGACCACTTTTGACGGAATTTTACTTACTGTGTGCAGAATCATTCTATTATCTCTTAAAGAAAACCCACTGGCTACATGCACATTTTCACAGAAGAAACGCAGATTTCTTTGAAATTCCCCAGCAGGATGGAATTAATAGTTGCAAGATTTAAAGTAACAAAAGTTGAAAAAAAAAGCCACCGCAGTTCTAAATCAGCACTCAAACCATTGGATTTTCAAAGTTCAAGAACTTTTTAAGAGAGTATAGAATCGTTTCAGTCCTTCTACCTGCCACTGGAAATCTTTACCCCTTTAAAAGCACAGTGCAGGTCTTTAATAACGTAGGAACAATTATGGTTCTACCAACATGCCCACAGCATGTGGGATATTCTAAATCCATGCAATTGTAATGAATAGCTTTAGGAAAATAAAATGTGCCTTTGGCACTGAATTTAAAATGAAATGTGTGCTACAGAGTATCTGATGTCAGACCCAAAGGCCTGATAGGGTAGAAACCCTCTGCTCCCACAAAATGACATCCTGGTTTTGGTTAAGACATGTGTGAAATCCCTGTTATTGGTGATGTAGTTAACATTAAAGAAACCACAAAACTTCTCAGCTTGGGATCGGAAAATTGTGTGTACTGGTTTTCTGAGATATCCCCACCCTAAAACCTGGCAGACCTGAGCAGTGCTGCAGAGCTCTGCTAGAATTGTGGAGTCAAGCAAATGATGGGACCGTGTGTAGGTAAGAATAGATGGAAATCCTGATGAGATCGTATGCACGGCTGGACTGTAGACTTACGCTCTAAAAGAAAAGTCTTTATTACTTCAGAATGGTGACGTTTATTCAGTGTGTTCTGGAGTAGGACACAAGCATTTGAGGAGAAGCACATTCAAGTTGATCAGAAGTTTCTTCTACCTGTCTATCTCCCTTCTCTAAGTTTCAGTAAAGACCTCCAAGTCACTACGGGTATGATGAAAATGAAATCCTTTGCTTCAGTGTTGGTAGAAATTTCATTATACGCAGCTTTCCGTAACTTCACCTGGAAGTGATTCAAGCTGTTGCCTCGTGTAATAACAGTAACGCACGAGCTAGATTGAGCCAAGGGAAACTGCTCGCCTTGAGTGAACACTAGGGATGAGCAGACTCTCATGTTTTGAGACCTTCCTGCCTGCACAATATAGTTTAGAAAATTATCATCTCTCTTGGAAATTGAAAACAGCACCAACAAGAGCTTTCTTAATAACAGATCCTGATTTAGGTTACGGATGTGAGCAGAACTTGCCTTTGAGTCCCTGACCTGAACCCCTATTTCTGGTCTTTGTGGCTTTGACGCCCTTTCCCCAGTGAATCATTGACAGAGAGAGCTTCACTGAGAGCAGCACTCAAATTTATAGTCTCACCTCAACATCAGGTTCAGAGATGCTCTGGATCTAATTTCAACTGTGCAGTTGCTTTTACTTGACCCTGATGGAAAAGTTCCACATGTTTGCCTCAGTCCAATTGATCTGAAGACTTGCAAGGGCATTTCACTTGCCGCCAGAGGCTGTTGGGAACAGCGTCTGTAAGGCTGGGGTGCAAGTTACTGAACAAAGGTATGTCCATCTGCCCATCCAACCTTACTTTTTGAATGGGACATACACAACTGTGTGATACTTGGGTTCAAACTTGGTTTAGATCTCAGTTCCTGGTCTGATTCTGCTCAGGAAAGTGTTTCTAGCATTCAGGTGTTTAAGGTTAGGCAGCTCAACTCCCTGCTGAAACCCCATTTCACTCTCTCATTCCCTGCTTTCACTTCATTATGGATTCCTTCCTTTTGCACAAAGCCAAATCATGCTAAGATGCAAGTAAAAACACAGTTTTGCAACTGGAAAAAGAAAATAGGTAGGGAAGTTAGACTCTTTTCATTGTAAATGTGTTGTTTTTTAAATACTTTTTGGCCTGACCTGCCTTGGATCTGAGAAGGTTGGAGTGCAGCTCCTGGTCAAGCACCTGGACAGGGCTGTTGCTTCAGCTGTGGCGTTTTGCCACTGACTCCTTTTACGTGCATACTCAAAATGGACAGACAGGCTGGAAAATGATTTCATTTAATAGATGAGTTCTCAGAAAGGAGTTTTTTGTGCTAAAAAATGAATGCCAGTTCAACCGGCGATCTGATTTTGTTGTTTATTCTGTTTCTGGCTTTAGTATTCTTACTCTTAAATGCTGACTAATACTGGTAAATTCCAGAGAATATGAAAACAAATCACATTTGCTATTAAAGCAAATCGAGGCAAACCAACTTGCTTTGCTGTGCCCTGATGAGCTGTGCTGATTGGAGTGGGGTGAGGCTCACGCTAAATTGCAGCCAGGTATTCTCCTCTGCAGGCTCCTGGATTTGGCCAAAACTGGAGAGGTCAAAGTCCTGTTAGACAAACAGCAGAAGTCTGCTCACCTGGAAGCTGATGAGTATAGGCTTGAAAAGAACTACTTGGAAGATGACTCAAGCTATGTCAGGAGTCCCCTGGTTTTGATGAGTATGGGAGAAGTGCCAATAACTTTGCAATCGGTTGTAGTATTTCTGAGGAATGATTAATGCCTATGCGGGATGCTGTTTGGAACAGGAAGGGAGAGGCCGTGTAGTCTATTGACTGCAAATATGGTCCTGTTGAATACGGAATATTTCATTTTAAGGTTTCCGTGTGTAATTTGCCTGAAATAGTTTATACTGTTGAGGAAACAGGATGGCCCCCAGGGCAAGGTGTGCTTGCTGCTGCCTACACAGCAGTATTTATAGTGGGGTCATTTAAATAAGCAATGCATAAATTACATGCATAAATTACACTTTCTCTTTTTTTTTTGAGTTTCTGAAGCAGGTAAGTGTGTCCCTGAAATCACGTACGTTAGCTCTGCAGGAGAACACTCAGCAACTGGCAGTGCCAGTCATTGTGAAGATAGGTAAGACCTTTGGATCAAGAGGGAAAGTGATTGGTTTTGTGGATGCTCTCTCCCTGGAGGTGTTCAAGGCCAGGTTGGATGGGGCTTTGAGCAACCTGGTCTAGTGGGAGGTGTCCCTGCCATGGCAGGGGGGTGGAACTAGATGATCGTTAAGGTTGCTTCCAACCCAAACCATTCTGTGATTCTATGATTCTCCTGGGACTTAAATTGGAAATTCCATTAGGTTTCTTAGCAGTTAGAACGTTGGGTCACCTACTTCCATCCAGTTTTAACAGAATGTTTGAGGGAAAACCAGTCTCTTCCTGGAACTGATGGAGGAACATAGGGCATCGTTCATCACTTTGGCATCAAACCAAAGATAAGAACAACCTCTTCTGATCACTTGCTGGCATCTACGGGAAATGAAAGACAATTTGCTATCTAAGGAGGATTTTCTCATCATGTCACAGAAGAATATAGCTCTTTCAGTCACCTTCCTCAAGCAGCCTGAACTCCATGGCCAGAAGATTCATCTCGGTTCAACATCCCTTAGAATCAGATTAGACCAACCAAGTACTTGAAACATTGAAAACATTGTTCTGTGCCTGACAGGGAGCCCCTCAGTAGAAATGGAATGACAACAAGTGCTGGGGGCTGTGTTACCCCTGTGCATCCAGGAGTTGTCTCTGGGAGGGCAGGAGAGCGAGTCATTCAGGTGTCCTTCAGTAGTCTCAGCCGAAGGCACAAACACTGTGATATTAAGAAGCACTTAATGCTCTCTTGGTAGACTCAGTTTTGTTCTGGGAAGATTTGGAACCTCTAATTGGTGCCTAAAAGAGACAGTAGGGAGTGAACCCTCTCTTTGTCCCCTTTAGACCCAAATCACAGCCAGCATCCTCCTGTCTACTTCTAGGTGCTGCCAGTGGAACAGAAGGTTTGCATCACTCATTTATACAGTGTCATGAACTGTTCCGGAAAGGCTGTTAGAGAATCGTTTTGGCTTCTCCTAGCCAGAAAAACATTTGTGTTTGTTTTCTACACTCCTGAGGGAGAGATATTGGCTTTAAGGGTTTCCATGTGTACATGTGGTTTTTTTATTCCCTGCCTCTTTGCTCTATGCCAAGGCTGGTCATAGTTTGCAACATTCCTGAAGTAATAAAGCTTCCTGAAGCTGGTCAAAGCTGCTCACCCTCACTCATCTCTATCAAGTCTTCTTGGGAGACTTTTGCACTGCTTTAGGAAGCACAGATGACTGCTGAGGATGGTGGAGCTCAGGCCCAGCTGCAGAAAGGCAGCACAAGGGATATTCTAAAGGTTGAAGAAATGGAAAGTGGCACTGGAAACTAAACCTGCGAGTCATGAGCCCTCATTGCTAATCCAGCTTTGGCACGGATGAATTCTGTGACCATCTGCTCTGCTTCTGGTTTAGTTGTTTCTTACTTTTTTGACTTCTTAGGCTGTGAACAAGTCACCAGCGATTCGTGAAGGAGCTCACCAGGCCCTGAAATGTGGCTGAAGGTAAGCAAGGATTAGAAGTTTAGCTTCTTAAAATCAGATATCCACAGAGGTGCCACAGATGTGGCACACAGCACTGGCAGAATCTGAAGTCATGGCTTGGTTTTCAAGGTCTTAAAGGGTAATCACCTCTTTCTTTGTTGTTGTAGCATTTAACTCAATGGAAACCTGCAAGAACTGCTGTAAATAATAATAATAACAAAACCAGCAACATTTCTCTGTGGTACAAGCAGGGAAAGCTGTTCTCGGTCTCCAGTGACCCACCCAAGGAAGAGCAGGGAGGTCCACCTCTCAGTCCTCCTTAGGCTCCTGTGGGACAGAGGACAGGTCTGTATTCCTGTGCCTCCTGAGCAGTGCATGGCCTGAGCAAATATTCCCACCAACTTTCCTCTGCCTGTCCTCGAGGAGCTTGCTGGTGCTGCCCCATGGCTCAGGACCCTGGCTGGTGTTGTATCACTGAAGCTGCAGGAGCAAACCCAAGCTGAAGTGAGTCCAGGGTTGCTCACAGCCCCCAAGTCCTTGTGCTGGAGCTACACCCTGCCCAGTCTGGGTGCTGCAGGGCGAGTTGGGGGACTCAGGTCATGTACTCCGTGTCTTAGTCTTTGCTTTAGCATCATGAGCCAAATTTATAATCTCATTACTTTTTTTTAATGAAACTGCTCTTTCAAGAAGTAGTCTGTGGTGATGCTGTTCTCTGTCTGCTGGCCATGAGGCTTCAACTCAGCACTTCCACTGCCCTGCGCTGGGCTGACGTCCTGCCCACTGCTGGCTGGGACATCCCACTTCTTCATTTCTGCATATGACCCTGACTTGGGCTCCTACAGATGCAGGACTTCCCTGGTGTGTTCTGACCTCGTGTGACACCCATCGGCGGCTGGAGAAGTCTGCCAGACTCCTGCCTGTCTGCTAGGCAATCCCACTGGAGAAAACCATCTGAGAGACTTTCTAATGCCTTCATGTACTATAAATACCCCGTCCTGCTCCATTTCATTGATGAGATAAGATAAGGATAAGAGTAAATAGCAAAAAACCCCAAACTTCCCAGGTTTCCCCTAAGGTCCCTTTTCCTGCGGCAGTGTTTCCACAGGAACATCTTGCAGCAGCACACGAAGCAAAAAAACTGAGCCAGGAATAATGAAATGAGCGTTGTGTCCTTTGCAAGCTGAAGGCAATTAGGTTTGGTAAATGCAACATGAGACAAGGGAATTATTTATGGTTGTGTAGAGGCTTCCATCCAGGCAGTAGCTCTATCTTACAGGCTTCAGACGAGCACAGTAAAAGAAGGAAGATAAATTTGGCTGTGACACTTGGTGGTCCCTGCAGGTTAGTTGGCTCCTGGCGATGTTGCTTGTTAAAGGTCAAAGCAGACGTTAATATTGTGATTCAAAAAGTGGGGGGCAATGCTCCCAACGTCACGGCCCACGTCAATAATTTGCCGAGGCTGGAGCTGCTCCGTTGTCAGTTTTTGCATGTTCTGGCCACGCTTGCTTCAGTGTTTTAACCAAGGGTCCAGCCTGCGGTACGTTTGCCATGTGGGTTACTATGTGGATTAATGCAAAACAAGCAGAAAGAGAAAACTAATGATTTTGTGGGTGACTTTCCCCTCTGCTCATTCACTTTTGTCTTTCCAAAGATTTCCCTTCTTTTTTTTTCTTCTTCCTTTTTAATGACCTAAAAGATATTCTGGGGTAAACTACCGTGTAAAATACANTGTTAAGGGCTCTCAGTTGTAAGCTTCTCCCTCTGACAAATAGCATGAGTCATTTTCTGGCTTCTTATCAGTGGCAAAAGTATGCCTGGAGCTAACAAACACCTCCTCCAGGATGGAATGCCTTTTCCTTCGAGGTTTGTGATGCTCGTTCGTTGTCATTCAGTATGAACTGGATGGTGTGACACCAAACACAGACATGTTTTGAGGGTACTAATTATAATGATAAATTTTATTTCTCTGTGGCATGTTAGGTGCTTTGGTGCAGTGGTTTGAAAATGTTTATTAGAAGAAAGTCATTAAGCAGGATTCAGGTTCTAATGTTTAGTAAAGGCTGAATAAAAGCTTTTTCCTCAGAATAATCCTAGTGAGACACTGTGATGCACTGGATTGGGTATTTTTCATGGGAGCATCATGTTTTAGAGTAAAACTTCTGGTTTTAAGATAAGGAAATGCTTGTGGGGGAGGCATTTTGAAACATCAACATTGGAAAGGAAATACTTTTCTTTAGGAATTACAGAAGCTTTTAGTTCACCTTTTTCAAAGAAAAAATTCTTGGGTGTCTTTGTTCAGTGAACTTCTATATTTTTAGTTTCCATCCCACTTTGAGGTAAAAAAACCAAATGTCAGAAATTGCCCTGGAGTGCAAGTTCTCCTTTTGAATGTGGTAGACCAGGACTTCAAGGCCACAAGTCTCTCAGTGTTGTTTTAGAAAAAACCCTTTGTAAGAATTCAACCTGTCATTCCCTTCCTTCTTTAAATAGTTTTGCATGTTTGAAGGTCAAACATTCCAAAGCTGTCAGGACTTTGACCTGAGGAGTAAACACAGGAATAAATATATATTTTAGATATTTTTCCCATGTATTTTTCTAAGTCAGGTTTGAAAGAGGCCAAGCAAACTCTGTAAGGTCCATATGGAGCTCACATAGTATTTTTAGAGCTGGGGAAAGGCCGTAGGATTCCTGAGTGCCAGCACAGTGAGGTTGTCTGTACCTACCCATGAACACCACATTTTCCCAAGCCTCAAATGCTCAAATGTCAGGTTTGAAGTAAACCAACACAGAATCATCCCTGAGCATGTCAGGGAGATTCAGGGGTAACTTCCTGGGAGAAAAAGCTGTTTGGTAACTCCAGCTACAGAATTCACCGGGACCCAGCCGTTTCTGCCACCAGAGATGGGGAAGGCAGGATCGGGTGCCACTGCCCGGCAGGTCCCTGCCCTGTGCCGGTGGCGAGTGGCTCGTAGGTGAGCGCTGCTCTCCACTGCTCCCAGCTTCCCGGCCCTCTGCTCAAGCCAGGACGTGACCACCACATCCGTGCCGCCACACGCATTTCCAGAGCCTCTTGCTTTTCGGTCAATGAGAAACAGGATTTGGGCTTTCCACCCGTTCTGTGATGCAGCTGGATGAGGAGAGGTGTCACAGTGGGCAGGCTGCAGTCTGGAGTTCTGTTGCAATTGTGAACTAATTGTTTTTAACTGAATAAAGTCGCCTGTCTCAAGGAACCGAAAGAAAAACCCCCGAAAACCCTAAAACAAACACACCAAAATGAAAATCAATTTGCCTAGGGCCAGTGGTCTTGAAAGAGAAGCATGAACTCAGATTCAACTCCTGGGTTTGCTTCATGTTTATTTTGTAGACTGGAAGCAGCTTTAATTTCTCTGCCCTTCAGCTCCCAGATCTGCCCACTCGGGTGCCCCATTTTTTTTCTCCCATCCATCTCCATGCATTGCTGTGCTGCACGTAACCTCTTCTCTCCTCCTTCCTTGCCATGGCCAACACACCCCTTTGCATAGCTGTGTGGGCTCCAACTTTAAACAAGCAAGTCCTTGATGTTGTTTAAGGCAGTGTAGGGAAGGGAGAGTGTTTGAAAGGACACAAAGGGGTCCTGGAAGGGAGATCCTGGTGATGTTTACAGTGCTCAGTCCTTGGGGTAACTGCAGGGAGTCTGTCGGTCTGGGCATAGATGGACAGACAGGGCCCCAAAGTTTTCATGTCCTTGCTTTTTGAGTTTTCTCAGCATGCTTTGTTTATTTACTGGCTGAGTCAACTCCCAACTATTCTAAGGATGCATGACTTGAAATATTTTATCCTTTAAAGAAAACATTTGAGGACAAAATTGGTAGCAAGGAGCTGCTCGGGGAGAGATCTTATACAAGAACCTCTCTCCATGAACGCTTGGTCAGTTTAGGCTAAAACCAGACAGAAAATGCAAATCCTTCCCACATCCTCATGTCTCTTAGAGCATGGCCTGTGCTCTGCCGAGCCTGTCCATTGCCTGCCACTTCTTGCATGTCATTTTTACTGTCAAGGCTCAGCCATGTTCTCCTGAGCAGGATTCAGTTGGTCCTGACCTTCCCTGTTGGTCCATTTGGCATCTCCCCTAGGTACTAGTGGTGCAGGGGTCAGGGCAGATGCTGAATGCAGGTGCTTTTTGCACGGTCCAGAACCACCAGCCACGCTTCTGCACAGCCAGCTCTCCAGCAGTCACCCAGGCTTTACTGACTCACTGGTTCTGATGCAAACCTTGCCAAAAATAGAGCTTCAGTCTAACGTCCAAAACTCCCAGAAGAGTAACAATCTTAATATCATACTGAATACATGCAGGATTTATGGCTCTGTCAGACATTGTTCAGGTAGTTTCTATTTTAAGGGAGCTTGGGCAAATAAAAGAAGATCATGAAGCAAAAAAAAAGAATTTAGACACTTAATCCCAAAGCTTCCTATTAAAAAAAAAAAAATTACTTGGAAAATTCAGAGCACAGTCTGCATAAAACTCCCAGGGACAGGAGGTGAGTCTGTCCTGACACAAGCCCCAGCCCTGAAGTCAGGCTCTGCTGTAATGGTTTTCCCTCCCCTCTCTCTGATGGTGTTCCAAAAAGAGAAATTCTTTCTTCTGGATGTCTCTTTCTTCTGGAATTTCTCCAGAGAGGGAGAATCCACAACCTCTCTGGGCAGCCTGAGCCAGGCTCTGGCACCCTCACAGGAAAGAATTTTTTCCTCATGATCAGACGGAACCTCCTGGGTTCCAGTTTGTGCCTATTGCCCCTTGTCCTGTCACCAGGTACCACTGAAAAGAGTCTGTCCCCAACCTCTTGGCTCCCACCTTTCAGATATTGATCAACATTGATCAGATCCACTCTCAGGCTTCTCTTCTCCAGCTCAACAGCCCCAGGGCTCTCAGCCTTTCCTCAGCACAGAGATGCTCCAGTCCCCTCAGCATCTTTGTAGCCTCCACTGGACTCTTTCCAATAGTTCTTTGTCTCTCTGGAACTGGGGAGCCCAGATCTGGACACGCTACTTCAGTTACTGTGTACAAGGGTGTAACCTGGTTGTGCCTTGAGATCATACCCAGGTAATGTCCCGTTAGGAACAAGTACTGTCTCAAAACCACCATGGCTTCCTCAGATGGGGTATCTGGATGTTAGGACAGACAGCCTCAACAGCTGGAGTTTCCCTCTGAGCCAGGCGAGGGGAGCCAAGGGCTGACATGGATGCAGATATGGGCTGCATCAGTGCGAAAACCTCCTCTGATGCCAGTGGGCTTGCATGAAGTCTAGGGGAGGGTGGGGGCTTCTCTCTGCATGATGGCCATTCATATGCGCAGGCTCCAGCAGCCTATCTCCTCTGGGTAAGGGCAGGTGACCTACAGACACCCATAATACTCATAGGAACGTTATTTAGGGGACTTCACACGGCTTTCTTGAACAGCCCCTGGTAATTATTCACTGGCACACATCCCTCCTACTTGTTACAACAGTTGTTGAAGGTGGTTCATGCCAGTAGTTTTCTCCTTGGAGGCCCTGCCATGGCACAGCAACGTGGTCTGATGTCTCCTTGGCTTTGCACTACTGCCAGCTCAGCCCTGGGGACCAGCAGTGGATAACCAGCAAGAAATGTGGGCTGCTAAAAGTAAATCAAACCACTTTGCTAGGTAATAAATGCTTCTTAAAAGTTCACTTGTATCACAACAAATCTCAAAGCTGGGACAAATATTTATATACTCTAAGAAACTGCAAGTGGGATTTACTGCTGGCTCAGTGACTCCAGTGGTTTTGTGGGAGCCGGGGGGAAAAGTCACGGAAGCCTTGACCTCTACAAGGCTTTCCTGCTTTGGGTGGCCGCCTGGCTCCAGGGGCCTCCCCCCTGAAGGCTCCCAAGAGGTTCTCGAGTTCTCCCCATTACTTCGAGCCAGCCCCAAGACATTGCAGCCAGCTGGCATGCCAATGGCTTCCTTGCTGGTGCCTCTCTGGAGTATGACCATAAACTGCAGTCCCTAATTAGGGACTTTTGACCTGTACGGATGATAATAAGTCCAGGAACAAAGACAGATGACAGTAATCGAGAACACGATCAATAACTTTAATCCTAGAGCAGAGACAGCCCATATGAATCCAAAGTAAAACTCTCTAGACTGAGAATTTAGTGGCTAGAAAAAATTGCTTTTGAAAACTATTTTTTTTCCTTTTCTTTTTTTTTCTTCAATGCAACATTTCCAGCAGGGGATGGATTCCTGCCTCCAGAGAAGAGCATTACCAACATTGTCTCCAGTTTCCCCATGGAGACAGCCAGGAAACCAGGCAGGAGTGTGAGGAGATGCATGACAGCTTTCCTGAGTGCAGCGTATTCTCCCCGGCAGAGTGTATTTTCCAGTGATCACAGGCAGGCAGTCCCAAGGGCACTTGGTATAAAGACTGTGTAGAACCAGGTGGTCCCAGCCTCATCCTGGTGTTTCCAAATGTATTTCCACTACTGATAAATGACTATCCGGGAACTCAAGTGAAGGTCCAGGCTCTGTGCTGGCCCTGGAGGATGCTGGGCTTGGTTTTCCTGGGCTCTTTTACCTGCCTGTTCCTAATTCCCACCCAAGTGATGCTTCTGGGTGGCTAGAGGTGGGTGGCTGTGCAGCCCATGCTGCAGGGCAGGGTGACAGCAGTGTCCACCACTGACTCAGCCTGTGTAGGAGGGGAAACTCCACAGTCTCTGTGAGACCAGCTGCATGGGTGAGGCCTTTCATTATCCCCTGTCCAACGACCCCCCACCGGGGGGGAGGGAGGACAGGGAAGAGGTTAGGGGACAAGTGGAGAACCCTGGAAGACCTATCTGATTCCCTTTTCTTTCCCCACCACGGATTTCCTGTGTGACTCCAGCTGAGTCATTTAGTGCCTCCATGGTTCCCCATTTGCAAAACCAGGCTTTCCCTATCTCATAGGAATGATACAAGGATAAATACACTAATGAGCCTTGGATACTCTCTTGTTGTAGACTGATGGAGTCCAGTTAGATCAGTACCTCTTCTGAGTAAACAGCCAGAAGAGGTCCTGATTTTCTGGAAATGCATCAGTTATTTCTAAGCAAACAAGTGGTATTTGGAGTGACTGCATCAGAGCACAGAGCGGTGCATGGGATTCACTCCTGATAACTAATTCCATTTGTCACTTACAGCACATTGTGGGTTGGCTGGTTTACATGGTGCTGCTTTAAGTTCTTGAATGCATAAAGGGAAGGCTGTAAGGACAGAGAAAAAGTGTGAATTACAAGTAATATGTTCTCTGATGTAAGCAGTGCCTATGATTGCTGAGAGCACGGAGTTCACTGTGAAGGGAGAGATGTTTGGTATCTGTGGATGGAGATCAGGACATCGCTTGCAAGCAGGTTGCAGAAGTCTAACGGCAGATTCTTCTTCAGCACATCCAAATCAGGGCAAACCTGCAGGCAGAAAAGTAATTACAGGGTGGGAACCTGCCCGTGGCTTGGAGGCTGAGCTCCTGCAGTGGGGGAGAGGGATCCTAGATATCTCAGACTATGGAAAGCACCAAGGCAATGCTTAAGCATTTTGGTGTGGTTTTGTTGACTGTTGTATTTTCCTGAACAGGAGGGTGCAGTACAGAGAGACCCAGACAGAGCCTGTGTTGGGGAATTCCTCCCAGGACAGTGACACATGCAGGTGGACTGACAGGGTGGCTGACACCAGCTAGCCTGGTCAAGAAGGTGTTAATGAGAGCTAATTGATTCCATTAGCCTCTGCCCTGCTCTGCTGCAGGTGTGTGCTCTCCAGAGGAAGATGAAAGGGGGAGTTGGAGAGGAAGGTGGTTATGCTGGGGGTGGGTTGTTGGAGGCTAGGAGAGGGATCTGCAGTAGGTGCTTTGGTGTGTGGTAGGGCTCAGATGTCTGGATGTGCTGATCCCTGAAGGTATGGAGGGGAAACTGAGGCATAATGTATTATTTGGGGTGGTTGTAAGGGAAACTGAGGGAGCTGATTGCTTATGGTCATTTTTTTTTATTTTCTTTTAGCTGCTTAATCAGTTCTGACTCCTTTATGTACCCGACCAAAAAATGCTCAAGCAATGTAATAGTTCAGCTCATTCCTATCTGATGCTTCCTGTTGCATGTGACTTGTGACTCTCAGTTGAGTTAGTGCTCTGCTTCTTCAGCCAGAGACTTTCTCTGGTCTCTATCCACAGAAGTAATCAATAGTGATGACTACAGGGAGAGTGAGGAGATGTTGTTCTCCTGCCTGAATGTATTGGCGTGATTTCTGCGGTTCCCTGTATATCCTTGCTGCGTGGGAAGGCTGTGCTGTGGCAGACAGCAGCCTTCTGCCACGCTCCTCTCCAGCGCCTGCAGCACGGCTCTCAAAGAGCTGCAGGGTGGGCTCCTAGCTCTCCCTGGCTCTGTGACTGCCTGCCCTAAAGTGAATGTGTGGAAAAAGGAAAAGAAAATAAGAAATATTTGGTTTTGCTGAAGAGCCCAATGGGAAAGCCCGTAAAGGGGAAAACGGTGACAAGCCAGCAATGTCCTGGCTGGTCTCTATTTTTCTCTCTGTCTCATAGATCAGAGATTAGTGACATATAAGGATAAGAAATAGAAGAAGAAACAACATAAAAACAACTATTCATTGCTCAGTGATTTGTTTGTTTGTTTGTTGTTTTGAGTCTGGAAGCTAGCTGGTGCTATCGCTTACTCATGACCTCTTTGATGAAAGATGTTCCAGCAAGCCCCTTGACACAGGGCCCTGGCAGGGAGCTCTCCCCTC
Organism: Eurystomus gularis; assembly: GCA_013400335.1. Classification (NCBI taxonomy): domain Eukaryota; kingdom Metazoa; phylum Chordata; class Aves; order Coraciiformes; family Coraciidae; genus Eurystomus; species Eurystomus gularis. The sequence continues at coordinate 106,406 of VZZY01020740.1, forward strand.
GCTGGAGGGTGGTCCCACACAGTGCAGTAAATCCAACCAGTCTGTGGGTATTAGCATCCGTGCTAATTCCTGCGGCTACAGGACCAGTCTGGTAGCCAAGAAGATGCAGAGGTTGGCCACCGTATCCACACGGAAGGGAGAGAGGGTGTGATTGTGGCTTCTAATGAGGTTTCCTTCATGTGGTACAGGTTGCTGAATGATGAACAGCTGGAAACATAACTGATGACACACAACTGTCATGTTCCAAAGCTTCAGCCAAAAAGGGGAACCTGTCCCAGACTAGACTGATCTCCTGTCTCCTGTGTTCCAGGTGAGTGCCACAGCCTCAGGCTCAAGGGCCGTTCTCATCTTCAGGTTGAAACGGGCAAGAGTGCTCTTACGCAGTGGGCAAAGAATTTAAGGAATCTGCCACAGGAAACTGAAGGAACAAATAATTTCCAAATAGAAAGTGATTAGTCTGTTTATGAACCTGTTACTCATGCGTTTAATGCTACTAAAGGGAACAGGTATGGATGTACCCTCTGAAACCATTGCTGTGGCAGATACAAGTGTGGATGTGATAGGATAGGAGGGAAACCAAACACCCCGTGTTCTCCCTGAACAGCATTTTCTGCCGTTGTTTTTCAAGAACTGTACTCAAGGGACTGATATTTTAGAATGTTCCCAATGCCTTTAAGGGTCTTCAGTCTTTGATTTATTGGGAGATACTGCTCTGTCTGGGTCACTGCCCAACAGCATGGCTTGTATCCATCCAAATAGGCCTATTGGGAAGTGTGGGCTCTGTCTGCCTTGCTTGGCAAAGGGGCACATGGTGCATGTGGTTCCTGCCTGCGTGTAATCCTTTCCCCTGGAGACCAGGGGACAGGTAAGCTGGGGCCGTGAAAGGTTCCTTCCTGGGTATTACTCTGATGAGTGCTTTCCTGTGCTTGCCAGTTGCCTGTAGACTTAGCAACCCTCTTGGCTCCTGTAGCTCCTGTTGTGTAGAAAGCTCCAGCTCAGAAGAATCACTTTCTAGTGCCACAGCCCTTGGAGGAAGGGTCAGAGCTCTGAGAGCCTCTCTGGAGTGTGGTTAGGCCTTTTAGGAAGGGACTTTTGTGCCAGAAGAACTAGCACTGTGAGGACCCTGTGTGTTCTTAGGGATGTTGGGAACAAATCTCTCTTTTAAGTGCAGAAACCTTTTCCGAGAACTTCCATTGGCGCCATTATGTGCTCACACAAATGCCTTATTTTGCTGGAGTGGTGTTTTTGGAAATGAGCCTTGAACTGAATGAAGTGCACTGCATGCTGCCAGTACTGTACTTGTAATGAAGATTAAAATGTTCTTGGAGTTTTTTGGCTCTGGGTGGCAGGGGTTGCTTACCTACCACTTGGGGAAAGCCGCTGAAGTTTAGGATATCCCCAGATGCTGGGATATGATTCCTGAGGCCAATAAGGGCTATGAGAGCCCTTCAGAGAGGCCTAGGAGAGGGTTTTGTGAAGCATAAGCTGATGACGTTCATCTTCTGCTGATTTCTAAGCTGTGTAAACTTAAGCTAAATGAATGAGCCTTGGTTTGGTTCTACCAGATCTGACATTAGACAGACTTTAATGTATAATGAAGGTTAAATAATCTAACTGGTATCCTCTGCTGCAAAGTGAAAGGTGTTTTGTGCAGGAGCAGAGTGACCATGGGCACCTTTTGGAGTGGGGGGATGCAGTTCCTTCTAAAAGGATAGAGGGGGTAGAGAGCAGAGACTTGGTGTCACAGCTCCAACACAGAGAGCTGTCAGTTAGCCACTAGCTTTAGTTCTTGAAGTGTTGCATCCTGGTAATGTACGTGCTTAAAGGAAGGATGGAGAAATGATGTAGCTCAGAACTGCTGGGCTTTGGGTGGCCCAGGAACCTGCCTGGTGACCCCTTTCCCCTGCTCTGGGTGTGTGGGGTGGCCTGACTTGGGTTACAGAAAGGCAGAGAGCAGGTGGAAGCAGTCCTTGCTCCCTGCCTGCAGGGTATTGGTGGCACTGCTGTCACAGCCAATTCATTCCAGCCACGTTCATAGAATGCGTGCCTTCCTCTGGGATATTTCCAGAAAAGTATAGGTGCTGACATATCATGATAGTTTGCCTGATGACTTAGGAGATCCACCCTGTGGTGCAGTAAGACTTTTCTGGGAAGAAATGACACAAAAATTCCTTGTGGCAACTGTGACAACACTCTTCTTTATGCAATCTAGTTGCCCTAAAAATAGTCTGGTTTTACTTAGCTACCTCTTGGGAACCTTCCATAGGGATAAATAAAGTAAAACCTCTTTAAAGGCCTGTGTTGTCATTGCTACAATTACAACCTGGAAGTATGACCTCACAGTGTCCCAGTGAGGCAATAAAATACTCCATAGCTTGCCAAAAAATGACTTGTGGTCACACACTTGGCATTGAAGGGGTGCATAAACAACTTCTTGAAATTGGGATTGTAATTTAGAAGCTGGAGGAATAACAGATTTGCCCAACAGAATGTGCCTAATGAATAAGCATCCAAGTCTAGATCATGGCTGTAGAAGGTCAGTAATTGTGCGGTTTGCAGGAGATCAGCCCTATGCTTTTAGCCTTTGTAACAATTAACTGCAGCCAAGGGTTGGAAAAAAGTTTATTTTCAATCCACCTTACGACACCTCTTCTATTAAAGAAGGGGTGACCTCTGAAGGTAAACTAATGAGATGCCACTGTGTATAAGGTAGTGGCAGCAGAGCACCAGAAACTGTCTAGCTTCAGTGGACCTAGAGATTTGTACACAGATATCGGAGTTTTCCACATGCTGTAATATCTTTCCTACCTTCTCACCAGATAACTCAGTACGAAGAGGAACAGTCCCACTGCCATAGCAAAAAGCTGTTTCATATCTCCTTGTTTTTGTTCTAGAGATTCCCCTGATTTACATACAGATGTCCTACTTCCTTTTCTTCAAAAAGTGAAGTCATCTTGCTAAAGGGCTGGGGCATGGGCAGCGCTTGCTGCTAACCATCTCTTTGAAGGGATGTCATTTTTCATCCTTTGCTTTCAGGCACTGATGAGAGAAGGGAAATTGTGAGCAAACATCTACTCGGTGTGATTTCCCAGCTAACCATGCCCTGGCAGCTGTTTGCTTGATGATGTCTTGATAGATCTCTTCCACTTTGGTCTCTGCATGCAGAAATGTGCCTCTCTATCCTGTCTGCAAAGATTAACTCAAAACTCAGGGAGATGTTGGTGTGCCTTCACAGTCACCAACTGGCTGGACCATCAGCAGTGAATCCTGAACCTCTTCCCTTCCTGGTAGTGCTCTCATATTTAACTAATGAGTTTATTCTCACCCAATAAGACAGGGAGAGAAGTAAGAAAGCTGGATGTTGACTGCTGAAGGACAACAGCCACAGGCTGGTGCAGTAGCCAACTTCAGGCTCTGATCCTGGGAAATGCTGAGTTGCCTTTTCTGGGGGCCACAGACAGAGCTGCCCACCCGAACAGGCACTCGTTCAGCTTGGGAACAGTGTGGGCTGTGTGTAATTCTTACTGCTCAACCTCAGCTGTGCTGAAATGTTTCTAAGCTCTGGAACTAACAGGGAAAGGGAGATGGCCCCTGAGAGAAAGTGGACCCATCTCTGTTGGACTGTAGAAGAAGCCAGACTGACACCTGATTTGTGTGCTGCAAATCAGAGCAACCCCTGTAATTTTAGTTGATATTCATGAACAAAATTTGTTACTGTAGAAAACAGAATTGTTTTTTCCCCTCCTGGTGTTTTTACAGAAATAGGAATTTCTGGGGTTGGTCAAACGCGTCCTATTGTGAGATTTAGGAAATCAGTTAATCCACGCACAGTCCTATTTTCTGAATCATAAATGCTGTTCTGCTCCAGTGTCCTGCAGTTCTAAAGAAAACTCAACACACAGTGAGGTTTTACTAAGTAATCTCATTACTGTTGCACAGAAAGCACTTAAATAGGCATTTTTTTTTCATCCTAAAGCAAGGTTCATCATCTTTGGGATGCACTGATTTTTGGGGAGGTGGGGAGGGGGTGTTGTCAGTAAGAGTTAGGCACCCTTAAAAATGAAGGTGAGATTCAGATATAAGTAGAGGGAAAAAAAATCCAAATCTGTAAGAAATTGAAAATTACAGTCCTGGAACTCAATCATATGCCACAGGAGCAAAATTATCTAATGAAAGCCATTAAAATAAAGGTTCATGAAAATGCCTGAAACTTGTGCTTAGACAAATAGGACTTAACTTCACTGCTCTTGAAATGTTAGGATTAATTGCTTTCTGCCTGTGTATGCTGTATCTGATTTAGAGCTTATACAGGAAAGACTGACACATCTTAGAAAACACAGAACGCAGCACGCTCCAGCCACTTTGGCACAGGTAAACGTCTGCCCAGGTGTAAATATGAGCACTTGGTGGGTGCTTATTAGAATAAAGAAAGACTCAGGAGTGAATATGAATCAAATGAAATGCTTTTATTTAAGACACAAAGCACGTTCTAGAGAACTATTTATAAACTTCAATGTCAGAAGGCATCAAGGTTATTTTCTAAAAGAAATAGCTGTTAAGTGTAGTAGATCTAAACTTTATACCATGATTTTTACAAATTCTCTTACATAAAATTAAGACATCTATATGTACAGTACCAATAAATATGCAGCAAACATTTTCAGTGCCTTTTTGACGTTTTAATATAAAACTCTACAATCAATGAAAGAACATATTTGTGCAAGAACGAGAGCATCTGGAAAGCTAGTTAAGTTCATAATTCAGCAAAAACCCCCAAACATTCCTGACTTATGGTGTTTATTAAGCCAGGTTATAACTTCTCAGGTAATGTCTTTCATGTCATTCCAAAGGATTTAGCAATAATACTTTCAAGGCAAAAGGAATTTGGAGCTGTCGCTGGTGACAAGCTTGGCTCCTGTTTTTGCACTTTTGAAGAGAATCATACCTGGCTTTGGCACCAGGTCTCAAAAAGGAATTGAACATTGGAGTCCTAATTTCCTTTGAGAACCTCTCTGACAGATGCTGAGTGTGTTAGAAAACAGGGCCCTTGTTCAGCTACCTGTCCATGAGCTGGGATTTTTATAGCATAGGACCTTTCTGTGAGTGCAGATCACTTCCACTTCATCCCAGCTTATACTCCACCCTACAAGATGCTTAGGGGACAAAGTCTCCATACCCTGCCAGAGTGAACTCAAAGCTCTTCCCAAAAGCTGGATGTATTAACTGTGACATTGAACTTGTCCCCAGTTTAGAAAAGTAGTCTTAATGCAAGAGCAAAGCTGGCAAGGAGCAGATCCAGCTGTGGCTGGGCATATTGAGATTGTTAAACTGGGAAGGTTAAACTCTTGTGTGTCGTGTCCTACTCTGCAGGATGAATTTCATGGCATAACAACTTCACTGTATAAAAGTGAAGTTCTCCCTCCCCTCAAGATTCATGTCTGTGCATACATTTGTTAACACTAAACCCTATGGGGCTTCTGCCCGAGCAGTAGCTGAGAAAGTGAGTGCAGTTATCACTTTCACTGAGAGCTGCTATTGTTTTTATAGAAAATATTATTATTTTACTTGTGTTTAGCAGGAAAAAAAACTGTATACATCCCTCTGCAGCCCTGGGAGAGAAGCATCTCCACTATCTCCACCTTTCCTGACACCTGCAGCCTTTCAGAAATGTGCATCTTTCCCCCCCCCCCCCCCCCNAGAAGGAGTCTAGAAATTTACTGAGAATAGACACATTTGGTCAGATTAAAGGTTGGCAAAGTGGAGCACTATGCTTCCATGGAGTGACTTTATGGGCCAGTGTATTTAGACCACATAGAAGTTGTTAACTCAAGCTATTACCCTTTGCACATATGTGCAAAGCACAGAGTAAAATGGCAATAAAACAAGTGAATTCTGCTTAGCTCAAGTTAAAATGGAAAATAATAATAATTAAAAAATTATTTGCTTTTGCTATTCTTGGAAATGTGAGGTAGCTATTTGATTTTAAAAAAAAAAACAACCAAAAAACAACAAACCAAAGAAAACCCAAACCAACATCTTTTTGGTGTTAGAGGAGAGCACAGTCTGATTCCTCCTGTCTCATTAACTCTTGGCTGATCTAATAAAGCATCTCAGGTATTTACAAGTGGATGAGTGTTCTCCCCCAGAGTTTTCAAGTGAAAACCTTCCTTGACCCAGAGGATAGAGCCCTTAACCAGGAACCTCATCTAAAGCAATTTAAACATGATACTCTGAGTTCAAGCCAGGAAAACAAAAGCAAACTTTGAAATACAAAATAATACACCTAACTGGGCAATGTTTCTCAATTCTGCTGGCAGAAAGAAAGAATTTGCATTCTTGACTGCAGAGGAATCAAAGATAACACCACTCAGGATGAGAAATACATATGCAGTGGCTGCTGCTGTTATGCTGAAAGTGTAAGGACAGCAAAGCTCAGGCTAGATCAGGGCTAAGAGCACCCAGAGCTCTGCTGCCTTTGAGCAAGACTTTGACTCTCATCTGGCCAGAATTTCCTAGCTGGGTTGTGTCTGGCAGCCAGGAGCTGAGCGAGGGGAAATGTTCAATTCCAAGCTGCCAAGGGGCTCTTATGGTTGTAGACAGGGCAAGCCTGGCTTTTTGGGCAGGTGATGGGGCTGTGGTTCCTGTCTCCTTTGGATGCTTAGCTAGGAGCATCAGTCCCCAACTCAGCAGACCAAGAGTAGAGCTACGATGCTGTTTTGGATGAACGCCGCTTTTCTGCATGACTTGCTTTTCCAAAATAGACTAAGAAATAACAAAAAGAGGGAACCAGGTGTTCCCCGTGCTGCAAAGGGGAAAAGGGACTGGAAAAGAAAATCTGCTCAACCTTTTGCCTTTTGAAGTGCAAATCCCTACAAGCCCCAGGGGAAAGTCTGAATCTGAGTTCACTCTGGTGAGGGACTTCTAACCCTGCATAAAATAACGATTGTTCGCACATTAACACACGACAAGATCAATATCTTATACATCAGCGTTATCTGGCTGTATTAGCTGGTCGCTCTGAAGTGTGCTGTTTGGTTAGTGTTTTTGGAAGGGGACCAGGATCAGAGGTTGTCACATTAATTAACTTCCGTTTTTATTATCATAAGACTTGGAAACAAGAAACTAAGTCAGTTCTACCGGTACAGACACACATCAGTACTGAAGCACAAGACAGTATACAGTCACTTATATAAAATTCCTTACAATAGCAAAATGCTATACTGGTGTCCAATACCCAGATCTGGGCAAAAATTCTTGATATTTTGTGATTCTTCTAAAGAATGAATTTTCTCCTCATTTCTCATCTGAAATGATGGGCCACTCAGGAGATTAATAAAACAAAGCACAGTGTGGTCAGTTATACCATGGAGAGGTGAAAAATGAGATTCCTTCTACATTCTGAAATATCTGTGTTGAAAATCACAGGTGAACACCTTCATCCAGTCCACTTGGTCTGTGCTGTGGTCCAGCAGAGCCTGGCAAGCATCCCTCTGTATGGAGGTCTGCTCATCCTAACATCCACTGAACTTCCATGCCTAAAATCATCTCAGCAGCATCCTTTTTATCATTGAGGTTGTTTTGCTAAGCAGCATGACCTTCAACTTTACACCTCTAGACCCTAACCCTGCCAACAGACATGTGCTGGAGCTGGTCCTTGTAAGCACTCCTTGATTTGGAGGGTTGCTCCTGTAGTGATGGAGTTGAGAGTAAGCGCAGGCAGAACGTTTCACCCGCTTTCAATTTGAGCAATGTAGATTTTACTCGATCAAGTAGGAAAATGGAGCTTGCTTTTAATGAGATACCCCTTTAGCCACATGCTCAGGACAAAGTACAGCACAAGTAAATGTTGGTGAAATTGGAGCTATGATCCCTAGAGCTTGATTTAAATTTACTTCTGGATATATACAGAGAGAAAGTTAATGCTTAGTTACCAATACATTGTTTTTGAGGGGAAAGGAAACAGTAGGTAAGGGAACCTTTTAGGAATTTGGGTTATGTTTAGTGTTAGTTTGAGGGGGATCAAAGAGATCAGTGAAGAAGAGAATTCCTAAGAATGAAAATATTTTGATCAGACTTAGTATTAAAAAAATATAAATAATCTGTTGCTTTTTCTTTCAATGGCTTGTTCTGAAAAGTGCTTAATTTTTATTCTTTTTCCCTAAGAAATGTAATGGTCAAACCCTGAAATCACGTATTCTTTACTCCTTTAGCATGAGTTGCCTATTTCACCCTTTTTCTCCAGCTTGGATTTTTTTCTTGTAACTGTTTTAGTTTCACATCCACCCAAAACAAAACATATTTTCAGTTTGAATACAGACTGAAAGGTCACTTGTTCACATGACCAGGTTTCATCATCTTCTCATTCAGCTGAAAATGCTGATGCGTACACATTTTCACATCTCCAGAAATGATTAAAGAAAAATTTCTAATTCAATAAACACACATTTCTGAGAACACTTCTGTCCTTATTTAGCTTTGGAAAAATCTGAGATTTCACAGCTTGGGTCCAGCCTCTTTGAGATCTTTCTCTTGACGCTTGACCTCTACCTCACTTAACCGGCTTTACTCTGACTTCTTGCCATTGACTTCTGTGCAGGAATGCCTGATATAAGGGAGGGTCAGAATCGGCCTCTGCGTACTTGTTATATTTGCTGGTCACTTACAGAAATATTATTAGTACTGAGAGGGGAAAAAAAAGGGAGAAAGAGAATTTCTGCTGGGGTAGATGTGTGGATTAATGTGCTTCCACCACTTTAAAACAAGTAATGCCAGATAGATTACTGTGCGTCGTGTAAAACGTGCTAGTGTGCTAAATGTGCTAAAAGCTGGTGTGTGTTACAGGGTGCAAAAGCATCCACTAACTGGACTAAAATAAATATTTTTGTGCCACGGATAATGGATCGAGAGAGTCACAGCTGTAGTGGAGCTGTAGCAGGCAATTTTTTGCTTGTGAAATTTGTCATTAGTGTACAGCAGACATAAATTTTGTGCTTTGTGGTAGAAAAGGCTTCTTCTTCTAGGCTTCTTCCTAGAACTTCTGTGGAATATACACAAATACATATGTATGTCTCTGTATATATCCCACAGAAGGCTCTTTTATTGTATGCATTCACTCCTCTCCCCTAGACCTCATATTTACCATAATTCAGCACACCAGACATTAAATGATGATGACTGTAGATACAGACTTTATGGAAATCTGCAGCGCAGGCCTAGCAGGATTGCATTATGGCCTCAGAAAGACACTAGATAATCTCATTTGTAGAAATAAAGAGCTTTCTGAATTTCTCTAACTGTCTCAAAACAGCCACAATTTGCACTCCAATTTTCTCCAAATTCATCCTATATAACACTTCCCCGAAGCTTCCCTGCCTAGTTGCTGAGAATCACCTGTCCTGGACAGGTCACTTTTAAGTCTTCCCTTTGAGATTCACCTCATTGTTTTTTGTGCTAGTCACCAACAGTGCTTTCCATGGTGGTCTGTAAGAGCTGCAAATTTCATGTTTTGATGAGGTCACACCCTACTTTGGCCACACAACTGAGCTCAGAAGGACTCAACATGGGGTGTTGAGAGAATGCTTTAGAAAATCTGAGACATAGAAAGTCCTAGGGTTTCCCAGAGAATAACTTTGTCTTGAACTCCCAAGAGTGAGATTTCACCAGATTTTAGCATGGGGTGGGGGGTGTCTGGGCAGTAAGAACAGCCCTGCCAAGGAGCTGAATGACCCTTTCTGAGAAGTAAGGAGGCCAGGTTGCATGTTCTAGGTACTGAAAGGATACATGGGGAATAAGTGCTCCCATCTCAGCCAGTTTCAGCTTAAGAAAAGTCTGAACAGGTGGAGGAAATAGAGGAGTAAGGACTTAAGATGGAAGTGAATCTAGCTAATAAAGACACAAGAGGATGTTTTGGCCAAGAGTGTTTGCACCTGCTAACAGGATCATTACCTTTTCTTTCTGCCATCCTAACCTATCTTCAGATGTCTGTTTTCTCTGTGCACTAGGGTAGTTGTAAGTTGTTTCATGTAGAAACTTGGATTTGGACAAAAAGGTGTCCTTATATCTAATGGGCCAAGAAGGCAGGAAGGTGCCCATGGGAGAAAGGGAACAAGAGGACAGCTGAGATGTGCATGTGGGGGAAAAAAGGGACATGTCAAAGAAAGGATGGGAAGCCAAACTGTCACGAGCTTTTGATGCAGGGATGTTGTCAAGGTCTCTTAGATCAGCAGTGCTGTATAATGGACCAGCACCCGGTGACTAGACTGAAGGAGGATCTGGAAGAAAGACAGACATCTGCTGAGGAAAGGAGGGCAGGGCAAGATGGCAATCTCCTAACTTTTGTGATGTGTTTAATGAAGATAAAACAGTGAAGGACTGTGACCTACTATGGGACCCAGGCACTGCAGAATAGGGAAGAATGCCCCCAAAGCCTACTTTTCTGAAACAATGTACTACATAAAAGACCTGCTAGGTTTAAGACGTATAGCCATGCTCTCAGCATGAAGGTGCTTACACCAAACCATGAAGAGGCAGAGATCCTGGTGTTGCCTGGATATCCCACCTCCTACTCTGCTCCTCTCTCCTCCCTTTGCCCCCAGTCTGCCTTGGCCTTTCTCTATGCTCTGAGCTTCAGCTGTGCTACTGACTTTTCCTTGTCAACTCAGACAGACTGTTATATAACAATAAATTGTCCCCTGCTTGGAAAAGGCTTGTTGTGGACAAAATAGCCTGGCCTCAGTGCTGGTTGGGCTGCAATATCACACACGGTCTTTGTAGCTGGGCTGTCTCTGTCACAGAACTTCTATGCCCATTTGAGCTCTTCAGCTACAGCTCCCCATCCCCGCTGCCTCTCTGACACTAACAGCATGGTTTTGGGTCCTGCCATGGCTTTGTGTGGCAACATTAGGCAATCAAGCCTTACTGTCACTTCTGGCCAAGAAATGGAAAATTGAGACAACCCAATGAGGTAAGGCAGGAAAGAGAAAGAGTTGCAGAGAGCGAAGCCTGGTCCTTGCAGAATGGCTGGGTGGTAGGTGCTCAAGTGTGAGACCTCCTGACCGTTGAGAGTGTAAAGTCCGAGTCTACAAGAACATGACTTGAGTCATTGTCAATGATGCATTCATTGTGGGAGGAGAAGGAACACCGAGGAATTTCCCTGAGAGACAGTAGGGTCTATGAAAATCAATAAGTGCAAGATGAGAAGCTAAACATTCTTGAGCTCCGCATCTGGCTGGGGCACACCAGGATTGTGTCTTTGGACATTCTGACCTTGTGTAGGGACTCCTGGTTGCCAGCATTCACCCAGGGAAAGGCTGGGGAGTCCCTTGTGGTTAGGGGACTGCTGCAGCATTGGCAATGGTTGCAAGGGGGAGCACCAAGACAGTGATTTCTTTAGTTGCACTTGCTTTGCATTAAACATAATGGAAAGCAAAAGACTGCAGAGGTTTTCTTCCAGAATTTCAGTGGTTGATTTAAAAAGTGTGGAAAATTGTGCTGCGTGTTTCTCTGCCTAATGTTAGGACCTAGTGGGGAGATTCCACTTTCATGCTGAAACAGAAAGTGTTTGTGCGCATTCCTTAGAAATCTTACATAAATTTTTAAGGCTGTATATTGACTGAAAGAACTGTAAACAATTTCTTGGGAAAAAAAAATTTCAAGTAGCTTCTGCAAAACATACAATATAATTTTTAATCTAATTTACAGGGAAGTTGGAAGGGATTAAGTAGTTAATGATTAATCTGAGCTTGATGTTAGTGCAAAGTACTGAGTAAATCTATTCGTAAGGAAATGATGAAAAGTCATTACCTTTTAGAACCACCAAGAATCTGAAGAAGGGTCATGCAAAACTATACTGGAAGTGCTGGAAAAAGTTCAAAACACTTCTTTGAGTTGAGACAATTGTACATTGGAGGTGGAATTAGTGATGTAGCCTAGCTGCAATATTCAAGATCGATACTCCTGCCCACAGGTATAAACCTCCTCCCTAGCTTACAACATTTTGAAGAGCTCTCCGTTTTCATTTCAAAATTTTTTTTTTTTCTGACTTTCATTTTTCAGGTTGTGTTTTGGTTTTTTTTTTTTAGCTTGTTTCAATTCAGCCTGTGGCTTCAGCTGCCCCTACACCTTAATTTAAGGCTGAAGGGGAGAGACAGTACAAAAGAAGGGTAACAGCACAGAGATCGCACCCCAATGCGCGCCCACAAAGCCAAGGTCCAGCAAGGTCACACCAGGGCCCAGAAGGGAAGCCCCCACCAGCTGCTGCCAGGGAGCTACAGTAAAAAGGCACCAAAGAAGGTTTTGTGCTCCTTTGTGTAATCCACCAGCTTGATGTCACTAACATTGACCATTAGCTTGTCTCCTACTTCTAAGGAGACCACGGCGCCCAGATAAATAGGCTGGAACCAGCTGTTTCCATTTTCACTGAGGGTCTTGGTGCCAGTCAGCAGCTGGGTGGGCTCAGGGTAACTGTCAGTGACTTTGGTGATGATCTCGGTGACAGAATTTGTTCTACTGTAATTTTCAATGGGCCCTCGGAAAGTGACCTGAGCATAGACATAGTAGTCCCCAGACACAGGTATCACCAGTGCGTTGCTGGAATAACTCAGGTTGTTCTTGGTAAAGGCCAAGCCTCGCTTGTCCTCCCACTGCAGGATGGGCAGATAGTTTCCCACGGGGTTGGCGAGATCTTGCTTCTTCACTGCAGGAGGAAGAGAGAGGGAGAAGAGGTGGGTTAGTTTGCTACAGCCAGGGATATGCTGCTGAATGTAACGTGAGATCTCTACTCCAAAGGGCAGGGCAAGCAAGTTAAATAGGGTAATCAAAATGCTGGGACAGAAATATTCTTTTTTTACAGCTTGAAAGCTAAGGCTTTGCTGTAGAATTGCCTTTGGTTTGCCAGTGTAATTTGATTTGATGAAAAAACTCAGAAGACCCCACTGTGCTTCATGAGGCCCCATTTCAAAGCAATGCTTTATGTTTAAAACCATTTCTCTCTTTCTTTCTTTCCTTTTTTTTTTTTTTTTTTTTAAATCCTTTGTTGAACAAAGCACTAAGCTTGGTGTTAGCCTCAGCTTTCCTCCAGACTTTTTCCTGGTCTTGTGGTTGGCTGATTACAAACAGAGCTCTAATCCAGACCTGGATACATCAGTCTGATCCAAGCCGAGAAGGCTTCCCCAGGATTGCAGGAAGAATCAGGGAACTGTTGCCCTATTCCCTTCACCTCTCCCCAACCATTTTAATTTCTCTCACAGGACTGCCAGGAGAGTAAGTCCTAGTACTAACTTTTCTGCAGGGAAGCAAAGAGTTTTCTCTGCTCTTTACTGACTGTCACATAAAATTGTTGTGGCAAAGCAGCAGCTGAGGCAGTGAAAAGGAGCAGGATAAAAACCATTAACATTCTCCCAGGTATTAAAATGAACCTGGAAAGTTAATGTTAAATGCTGAGAAAGACCAAGGCAACTGATTTCCAGGAAAGGAGACCTTTGTCGTGGGCTTGAGTTAACATTTAAAGTTGGTTTTGAGCCAGTATTTGGGGAAGCGGTGTGTGTGCATGGGCAAGGAGGTAAACGGAATGCAGGTAAAGGAAAGCTTTGAAATTCTCTTGGCAACAACCATCAGGTTTATCCTGGGTGAAATGGGATTCAGAAAAACTAACGTGCTTAGCTCTCAGTGGCTTCCATTTCCTTCTCTTTATTACTAATAAATAATCTGTAAGGAGACAAAAGGTGTTAAGAGTGCGATTTCGTGCATATTCTCCAAGTAGCCCAACAAAATAATGGCTTTTTTTTCAGCCTGCCTGTCAGTGCTGCTGAAGCATCAAATCCTTCTGATCTTTCCCCAAGAGGCAAAATACATGAGGAGAGTGTTTCTGTGTGGGAGAATGACAGACAGGGACTGCGACAGCAAGCCAAGCTACATTATAGAAGTGTTATAAGGACTATTATACAAGTATAATAAGGACTATGAGGCTTAGAGCCAATGGAGCTTTGTCTGATGCAGAAAGAGAGGAATAAAAGAAAGTGAAAGTACTCATGGTCTGCGTTCATCCTCATCTACCTCTCGGGTGTCTAGAGACTGGTCTGAGCCCTGGCAAAAACTCAAGTAGTATGTGAGTCACTCTAAGGTTTACAAGAGCTTGGAGTAATACCTCTCAGAGATCAGTTGGTAGCAGGCGAAATCTTGCTTGAGAAGGGAAGGATCAGAAAAGAACAGAGTATTTCCAGAAAATGTCCTGGACTCTTTTCCATCTTGGGAATTTTGGGGGAAAATTGAAGAGAAGCTGCATGTGAAATACAATTTTCCATGTAGAATGACACATTTAAAATGTCAATGACACTCAATTCTTCAGTGTTTTTTTTTTGTAACTGGCATCTCAAATGAAGTACATGATTTCGTAACTTCTAGAATTAGGCAACTCTACATTTTATAACTATAATCTGCCTTTAAGGATAAAACTCACTCTATTGATGCTCTCTGTCTTTAAGTGAATTAATTTTTCCTATGCTTTCAATACCAGTCAAGAGGAAAAATGCAGTTTAAGTGCCCTTGAATGCAGCGCGGCTCCTTTTCTAGCAGCAGTTGTACTTTGTACTTGTTGTTTATTTAGTTCATAAATATATGAGCTATACTTCCTGCAAATACACCTATTATCCTAGCTCTTGAGGTAAATAAAATCTGCTTTTAATACAGGATTTGTTGCTACTGTTCCTTCAGCTTTACCATCCACTGTAAATCTTGGCATCCCTTATATGTGAAATTACATCTCCTTTCCCAGACTCCCTTTTAGTTTAGTCCCTTGCTGGAGAATCCTTGTTTTGTGGCATATTGCTGAACTTGTGGTGTTTCTACAATTCTTAGCCTCACCAGTGTGAGAGGCTCATACTGGACACTGTACTCTGAGGCCAGGCTCTCGGTCTCTGCAAGAGATTACAGCCCAAGTCTCCTGTCGCAGTAAAGCCCTTGTACATCACATACTGCAAAGTCCCACGGCTGCAGGGTCTCTGTTGCGCAAAGTCGTGCCCTGGGAGTTTAATAACTGCCCTTAAAAGCTTGTTGCTGCTACAGTCAACTGGAACCAGAAAGTGACGTTCTACCCAGATTTAGTGGGGCACTCAGATACCTTTGCAGCACAACAAGTGAGAGCCAAATACATGATGGGGTTTCTGCAACATAGTTCATCCAGCTGTGCCACGGGCTGGTGACAAGAAGGAATAGGTACTGGTCTGCATTTTAACCCAAAAGAAGGGATGATGGCATGGGGCAGTCAGCATCAAATATACAATAGTGCACAAGAGAGAATGGGGCTGGAGAAAGTTCTAGCTAGGTATTCAGGTGGGTTGTGCCATCCTTCACTAGCTATAGCCACCCTGGGAGAGGAGATCTTGGTGCCCATTTGAATAAGTTCATGGTGCTTAGAGTGCATTAAAAAAGGCCAAGAGCAGGTGGAAAATTCATCATAAAGGAACAAGGCCCAAAACATCGAGTCATTCTGCTACTGCTAATTCAGTGGTGCAATCCCATGAAAATACTGTGGCTAATTCTCATTCTTCTCACTCCTCTGCTCTCACCTCCTATGCGCCTGAAACTAGAAAAGGAGAGCACAGAGGTCTGGGAGAGGTTTCCTACAAGTGAGAGTCAGTGGTCTAGCACCTTCACTTTGAGAAAGGTACCTGAGGTGGGAGGACGTAACAAAGATCTGAAGAATAATTACTCCTTTTTTACTTTCTATGCACGAGTCACAGTTTCTGAGAAGAGAAGACCAGGGTGGCACCCAAGAAATTATTATGCAGCAAGTTTGAAATAACAGGAAATATTTTCTGACTGGGATGCACTGTTAACCTTGGGAACTCATGCATCAAAAATATGCTTGGGCTAAAAAAGAGTCAAAGATAAGTTCATGGAAATCAGGTTTCTTGATGGCTACGTAGCAGCAGACTGGGTGGAGCCTTTTTGCACAGAAAAGGAGCAAACAAATCCCCTTTTTCCTTCTCGTGCTCTTTGCTATGGCCACAGCGACTGGCCTGAAATGGCAGGTTGAAGAGGACGGGCATTGTCCCAGAGAGACTACTTGGGAATGACAGTGAAGGAATTTTGCAAATGGGTGGCCTGAGGAAATTTGAATAAAACTGTTGGGTGCTTCCCTGTGGCAACTGGACTTTTGTGGAAGCCACGGAAGTTCCCATCAGCAGAGCTGGGCTTTGGCTGCTCTTCTGAGTCAGCAGCACCAGAAGCCTCTGGTTCTCTCAGTCATGGGGGGGGTTCAGGCAAAACAGAGAGACTTAAACTATCATACATGGTCCTTCTGCTCTTGCAAACTTGCACTTAAGCAAAGACATGAATTGAACAAGATTTGGGAAAGAAATCAGCACTGAAATTGGTTTAACCCAGCAGGTGAATTTGTGTGAAGAATCATGTCATTCCTTGCATGCTTCAAGTTACTAAAGTGCTCCCCTGGGACAACACACAGGGTGTTGGGGGAGCCTCTGCAGTGAGCTGTATTTAGGTCAGAGCAGCTGGAGAGTCTTTCAGCACTCAACTGTATCCCATGGGAACCAGCCAGGAACATTTTTCTCATCTCTGGTAATGCCTAAATTTTGCAGGTGGGTGGAGCTTATGAGGATGGGGAAGGGCTCAGGGCAGTGTCCTTGGTGTGATGACAGCTACAACTTCAAAGCACAGGTGGTGAGATGGTGGCCTTGCAAATGCTGGTAGTCCCTCGGAAGTGTACAGCAGTCCACCTTGCAGCAGGGCTTTACGATAGCGCCTTCCTAACTCAAGATAAGGGCTTGGAGGCATTCAGGTGGACATAACTCTTCCCTTGCTTTCTCCAGCATGAGTCAGAGATGATCTCACTAAAAACAGAAGGCTATTTGATGGCAATATTTTGTGTACGGCTCAAGTCAGACCTTGCAGAAAACTAAGGGCCCTAAAACCGGTCTTACTTGACCTGATTTTGCTCCAAAACTGGTAGTTTTTCCTAATTCACTACTCCATGAGGGCTGATTTGGGCTCTTTCCACTGCCTTTTCTAGTGTATTCAGCAGATCATTAAGATACCAGGCACCTATTTAAGTTCAGTTACAACAGCTGCTCATTCAATGAAATAAATGGCTTGGAAAAGTGGTAAGAAGAAAAGTTTCTGTCAACTACCTCCTTCCTGGGCCCTTTTCTGCAAGCACAGGCTGCAATAAATCTGTTGCGGTCAACGAGGCAAAGCTAATCATTACTTTCCCCACATTTCCTGCAACACCTGATCCCATCAGACCCAGATAAACCAAGATTATCACACTGTTACCTCTGCTGTCATACCCGCGGGGAAACGCTTCATTTTTGACCAAGCATTACCTGTCAGGTGTGCTCTTGGCTTTTCCACACTGAGAAGTGTATCTGTAACTGAGGGGGAAAAAAAAAAGAAAAAAAAAAAGTGTGTAAGGACATTTGCTGCTCTTCCAGTCAATGAGACGTGAGCAGTGATTGATGCTGCTGAGGGAGCGTGTGCACTTTCCATTTCTGCATACGGTTGAGTCAGGAGTGACTTGCTGTGATTGTTCATTGACACCGTCGAGGTAATAAAAGCCCTTTGCAAATGACCGAGCTTGCCAGGCTTGCTGTGCTGTTGACAGGGCACATCGAAGCCATGTCTTAAATTGCTGGAGGGTGAACAGAGGGGAGGGGTGATGTGCAGGGATGGGAACGTGGTGTGCGTGGGCTCCTGGATCTCTGCTTTTGCATGTTCAGGGAGTTCTACCGATCTCAGAGAGCTGCTTGGGAGGTCTGTGCCTGCACTGGAAGGAGCAAGCTCGAGCAGCCCTGGGGTTAGAAATGTTTGCACTTCTGCTATGGCCACAGTTATCTCTCCCTGCCTGTTGTCACCAAGGTTTGCCTCTGTCTGCCTTGGCTTGTTTGGGATTTGGATGGTGAGAGGGGAAGGCAGGTGAGGAGGCATCTCTCAGCAGTGTGCTGCAGCAGCAATTGCAAAACCTGGGTAAACAAAGGTGTTCGGGATGGGGGAAAGGACTGGCAAGCTTACCAGTATCTACTGTCCGTTGCTTCATAAAGCGAGAGCTCGTCTCTTCTGTGACCTGCAGGAGAGATTTACCAGCAGTTAGCTCAGGGCTCCAAGGTGTCCAGTACCTCTGCAGAGGGTCTGTTTTGCCTTAGCCAGAAAATGGAATATGCTATGGCAATATTATCAAGTTCAGCTAGAGCTTTCAGGTAAAAGGACAAGCCCTGACAAGGCTTTGCTCCATTGCAAGAGTTTCCTGCTGTTTGTTTGAAACTGCCTGCATCTCTGAAAGGGTGCCAGGGACAGGATCTGGGCTCCTGTGGTGGTTGTTGGGTTAAACTCCAGTCTTGTTCAGAAGCTTAACAAGCTTTTGGCATAACTGGAAGAGGACTGGCAGAGTGACCAGTGTGAATTACAGAATCATAGAATGGTTTGGGTTGGAAAGATCATCTAGTTCCAATTCCTCTGTCGTGGGCAAGGAATTAGCCATTGCTAACCCTCCTTTGGGATGGTGCCTTCATCCATCACTGCTGGAGCACCTCTGCTGCTTAGAGACCCTCCTATCACTCAATCAGTGCAGAGCAAACAGAGCAAGCAGGGCGATGTGAGTGATTGTTCCTTGTCTTGAGACTCAGCAGGTCTGAGCCTTTGCAGGCACAAAGCATCCTGTGCTGCATCAAAAGAACTCTGTCCAGCAGATTGAGAGAGGTGATTTTACCCCTCTACTCTGCCCTGGTGAGACCTCACCTGGAGCACTGAGTCCGGCTCTGGAGCCCCCAGCACAAGGACATGGACCTTTTGGAGCGTGTCCAGAGGCGAGCCACAAAAATGATTAGAGGGCTGGAGCACCTCTCCTATGCAGACAGGCTGAGAGAGTTGGGATTGTTCAACCTGGAGAAGAGAAGGCTCCAGGGGAACATTATAACGATCTTCCAATACCTGAAAGGGGCCTATAAGAAGGCAGGAGGAGATCTGCTCTCGAAAGTCTGTAGTGACAGGACAAGGGGTAGATTTAGGTTAGACGTTAGGAAAAAGTTCTTTGACATGAGGTTGGTGGATCCTAGAACATGTTGCCCAGAGAGGTGATGGAGGAGACATCCCTGGAGTCATTCAAGGTCAATCTTGATGGGGCTCTGAGCAACCTGCTTATTGTAAGGGGGTTGGACTAGATGGCCTTTAGAGGTCTTTTCCAACCCAACACATTCTATGATTCTATGAAAGGTTCATCCCTAGCTCCAGTGAAGGGACTAACTAAGATGTATCAGCTACACCTGCTTTTCTTCCTGTGTCTCTGTGGTTTCAGACTGTTAGTCTGTTGCTGAGGCCTGTCTCGGGGCAGCCTCCTTAGAAGACAGAAAGGAGCTGAGCAGGTCTGAGAGCGCAGCTGGCGGAGGGTGAGCTCTGCGGCTCACTGACACTCCACCGAACGAGAGCAGGGCGATTCGCGCTTCCTTGCCTCTTACGTTTCCCTCTAGAGCCAAACACCAGCACACTCATAACACCTCCTCGTGCCAACCCCATTTGCATGGCGGCAGGGCATGGCCCTGCGCTGTGCCACACGGTTCCTGACGGTTGGGTTGAGCAGTTCAAAGGGAAGCTGCTATCTGCCTGCCACACGCCTACCAGGGCTGGTCCTTCTGAGTCACACTTGGGCATGGCCACTGGCTTCTCGCCAGGTGCTGGTCCTTTTATAGTAGTCTGCAAAGCTGCACAGATCCTAACTGGAGGATGGTGCAGGATGCTGACTCTGGATCTGGCCTCCCTGGGGTGTGAGGAGCATCCCTTACACCTTCCCCAGGGCACAGCTCAGCGTGGGTCTAGGCCAACAGTGTGGCTGCAGAAAGCAGGCAGCCTGGGTTACACACCCGGCTCAGGGTGACAGTCAGGGCTGTCAGGAACCCCTGTCACGCAGCGTTTGCCAGGAGCACACTGCTCTGCTGTGGTGTGTTTTACGGACAGCTGCAATAAATACATGGAATAAACTGCCACAGATCAGCTTGCAGCTAAGGATTTGACTGACATTGCCTAATAAACCGGCTGAAAGGGTATTAGCATGGGTCCTGGTGGCTGTGGGTCACACAACTTCAAATATTGCAGGAGAAGTCAAAACCAGATAATTTCTGTGGCTGGGGGAAGGAAAGTGTTGGAGAAGAGTCAGGCTGCCTGGGTTTGGGGACTGCTGGCTACTCTAGTAAGGCCAACTATATTTTAATGTTTTACTAGCAGTAAACAATCCATATGCTCCTGCAGAAAACCATAATTTCTAAAATAATTGCTCTAATGCATTGGGGAAAAAAAATGAGAAAGAAAACTGCAGGGAAAATGCTCTTTTTTTTTTATTATTTCCCTCTCTTCCCCACCTGCACACATGTATGTAGACCAGCCACAGGAGCCTGCTGCTCTGCAGGAGATGCCACCTAGAAGAGACGGTGGTGGGGAAGCTCAGTGTGTGGCTGACAGACAGACACGGTGTTGCGCTGTCAGTGAGATGTCTGGGCCTTTCATTATGACTAATGACTTTCTCCAAGGTCCTGTCTGCTTGCTGTGGTGTCTAAACATGACTGTACTTTTGATGTGACAGTCGCAGCCAGGTGACTGTCCTTCCCCTGGTGGGAAGATCAATGGGGAGGATTTCCCTCAAACACTCCCCCTTGCTTCTGGTACATGCGTGAGAGTATATTTACACCGTTATTTATGTGACACTTCCTACATATTTATCAAGCAACATGTTTTCTAATGATGCTAAGTACTGCAATGAGCTACAAATCAATCACAAACCTACATTAAATCATGTAACTTCAGTGGGACTGTTTACATATTTAAAGCCTAACTTCTGAAGTACTTCATATAAACTCAGATGCTGAAATACCAACAGAGGTGGTGGGAAAATGGGAAGGATATCAAGGATAATTCTGCTTCTTTATAAAAACCAACAAAATGGTTTTCACTAAAAACTGGGGAGAAACTCTTGATGCAACCTTGATTTCCTTGTTTCCAAAGAAGGCCAGGTGGAAATTCCAGGTGCAGGAGCTGCATTCATAGGTTCTAAAGAGCAGTGTGCTGCAGTAGGTAAGAGCAGAGTGCTGCAAGGTGTGAAATTACTCTGTTGCTTAGCAAAAGTAGGGTTTTTTTCCATAATTGTGCTGTTTGATAAGGATACAAATCTAAACCTCCTATAGAAAATATTTAAGTACTAGTCAATGCTACTTAATAGCCAGGTATTAGTAATATTTGTCCTAAATAGCACAGATGTTGTACGTTGATGATGTAGATGAAGTGGTGAGGAAAAGCTGAGCAGCACGAGACAATAGAGAGATCATTTGCACAATTAGTGCTTTTCCCTCTTTTCCTTTCTTGCTTGGCTGTGATTCTGAAAATTTCACAGTACGGCTTCAATATTCCCCTTTGGTTACTGCGGAGAGACGGTAACCAGCACTGAGTGATGTTGAAAATCCCACCTTCCAGCTGACTTGCAGACAAATGACATCTCAGCCAGCCAGCTCTAATTACTCTGAAGACTGTGGGATGCAAACCACTTCTATCTTGTTTTGAAACCAAGAACGTCCAAAAGCCCCACTGCATCTGTATCATATAGTGCTAAAGCCAAAAAGAAGGTCTGAGCATCCCCTGTTCGTGCGCTTTGCCTCTTGCACCTCCGGGAAGGGCCGGGGATATCCGACAGAGATCTGCATGGGAAAAGCAGCTTGGGCACTGCAGGCAGAGAGAAGCATAAGCAAAATAGCCCCAGCACCTCCACCCGCTCTGTTTTTAGCACAAGACCCTATTTACAGGCAGGGTCTCTGCAGGTCACGGACGGCTCATACACCCTTAAATTTGCCTGCTCCAGAGATGCTGCATGGCCTGGCCTGGCCGTTTGTGGTAGGGGCTTGCCCTGTGCCAGTAAAAACTGGTCTCAATGGGAGTGTTTGGGCTGGACTATAGCGCCTGGTGTAAACACACACCCAGGGCATGTGCTCACTGGCTTCTTTGCACACAAGGACCATGTGTATCAAGCAGCGGAGTTTTACTACCAGGCTTTTGGAAGAGGAATCCTACACCCTGAGCCTAGGTGCAATGCTCACTGCTCCTCTCCAGGTGTTTCTTCCTTCCCCACACTTCAGAAACCCATTTCAGGTTCTCTTTCCCATTTGGGCAGGGCATTAGGGCTTCTGGCTCCGCATGAGTTATGGTTCTGGCAGTTCTTTTCTGAGCTTTGTTGTTAGCTTTCTGGCTTCATCTTTCTGGAAGGGATGCAGGTGGAGGTGCTAGGACTTTAGACGTCACTCCTGTACTGCAGCAGCTCTCTTCTGCTTTGTAAGGCTGACATGGCACACAGGTTCATGTGCCTTCACTCCCTCCACCTTGGAATTTCCCTTTATGCTGCTTGTGGTCCTGCCATGTCAAGGATGCCATGAAAATAAGCCCAAATGCCAACATCTCCAGGCCACAGAACTTGATGCGCTGCTGTTTTGGGCTAGCTGAGCAGGTTGCTAAGGTAGCCAGAGATGCTCTCCTGGATGCTGTGCCATTCCCCTGGTAGATTCGCACGCTCAGACTGAAACTTGGCTTCCTTTTGGGGAACGATGAACAGCAGTCCTGGCCCTTCCTCTGGCCAGGGTACTGCTAATAACACGAGCCATGTGTTATTGTTTAAAGAACCCTATTTCCTCACCTCACTCTGTCTTGAAGCACAAAAGAAAGTGACTTCTATTCCCAAAAGGGAAGCAATGTAGTGAGCCTGGAAGGTGTCCAGGGAAACCATCATCAGGCTTGAATTATTCACACAAGACACATTACACCACGGGGGAGAGAGAACCTGTGGCTCACATGTGTCGCTCTAATGACATAACTTGACCTGCTTTTTTCATGAAAGGGACATCTCCAGAGGAAAAGGTGAGTTTACACCCCTTCAGAGGCAGAATGTGACACCAAGTGCACCCACACAGACGCAGAGATGAATAAACTGCCTCACCCCGCGGGCAAATCAAAGAGGCACACCCCTGTTGCACAAACTTTCCTGGCCTCCTCTTCTCCTCCTCCTTGCTCCAGGAAGGACAGGCTCAGGAATTTACTACATCTGCTTCTCACCTGCTCAGTTGTTGAGTCCCTACCTCCTCCCAGGACTGTCCCCAGTGTATGAGAAGTTGATAATCTGGCATGTGTGGGCTGAGCTCTGGTCCTGGGGCAATGAGAGGACTCTTCCTGTGGGCTTGCTACTGCAAGGATCAGCAAGCGAATATGCATTTGGTGCAAACACGGGTCTGACAGCTTGCTCCCAGTAAGCCCAGGGCACCTGCAACCCAAAACCAGTGCCACAGAAAGCTCTGGCATATGGGTCTGGTCCCAACCTAGTCCTCCTGATTTGGGCTATCCATGGGGTACACGAACAGAGCATCCTTTAGCAATTCAGTTTTAACAATTCAAATACAGAAGGAAATGCGAAAAGACACTTTCTTGAGAGCCTTTATGCCCAGGAACATTCCCATGAACTGGAACAGCCTATAGCCATTCCAAGCTGCAGAACTGAGCACCTGGGCTCAGCCTGTGACACGGTTCTATGAGGAATTAACAGAAAGCTACACAGGCAGACAAATCCACCTATCCATGCCCTGTCACTGGACAATGCTGGTGATACAGCCAGGCAGCAGCAGAGTGAAGGAAAAGTTGAGAAGGCGCAGGATCCAGTTGAACTGTTGCTGGGCACTCCACCCACCAGGACTGACACAAAGGCAGCGGGCAGCCAGCCAGCCCCAATGATTTTTTTCTTCCTCACTGGGACTTGCAGAGGCTGTAACTCATCTGATCACCTGATTACATCACTGTGGGAATACTACGCACTAATAATTCAGTGCATATGCATGGAAAATACACTAGCGTAGCAAGGCTAGAGCAAATCTCTTTGCTTGCATCGCACTTTTTCTCTTAAGAAGCCAAACCCACTCACCAAAATACTTTTCTCCACTAACTCTGCCGACAGGGTCAAGAGCCAGGAACGCATTAGTCCCATCAAACAGGCTAACATTTTATGATTATTTCACACTAAGATTGTTTCAAGAACTGAATTGTTCTGCTCTGTACAACCTCATAGGATGCAAACAAAACGCAATGCAGCTGAGACTGTCCCAAGAGCCTCTTCACTCCACGTGCACCCGCTCGGGCTGCTCTAAGTAGCAGTGACAGGGTCAGCACAGCAACGTGCAACTTTAACATGTGCAAGAAATTGGCAGCTTTAACAGCCCGAGGTACTGCGCAGAGTTGCTGCAGCTCCTTTCAGCTCTGCTTGGATAACCAGATAATGCAAGAGGCTGCACCTAGAAGCCAGCATCACCTGGGCATGAGATGCCGGCTGCACAGATTAGAGGTTAAACAGGGGCTAACACATCCCTGTGCAGCCAAGGGCATGCCCATGTGCAGCCGTGGGTTCAGCTGTCACACTCCCTAAGCATCCACAGGCTACAAGCCTGCAAGGTTAGAAACCTGCCCTTGAGGCCATTTTATAACACTGCTTTCTTTTTGCTGTTCCTAAGTGAGCGTATAACAACAGGCTAATAAGTTGGGGAATTTCAGACCTGAAGCTAAAATTCAACCCTTAATTCCTCAGGCCTTCATGCATATAGGCATCTTGCTAGCATGGGGCAGTCTTGCTAAATTCATCGTCTACCATGGAAATAGGCACTTATTTCCAGTCTGATGTGAGGAGTGAGGTGGCATAGAATCACAGAATGGTAGGGCTGGAAGGGACCTCTGGAGATCATCTCATCCAACCCCCTGCTCCAGCAGGTCACCCAGAGCAGGGGGCCCAGGATCATGTCCAGGTGTGTTTGGAATCTCTCCAGAGAAGGAGACTCCACAACCTCTCTGGGCAGCCTGGGCCAGGCTCTGGCACTCTCACAGCAAAGAAGTTTCTCCTCCTGTTCAGATGGAACCTCCTGGGTTCCAGTTTGTGCCCAGTGTCCCTTGTCCTGTTGCTGGGCACCACTGGCAAGAGCCTGGCCCCAGAGAAAAGCAGTTGAAGCAGCCACACCAGCAAGCTCGTATTGCTAGGAGCAAAGTGAGTGTAGCTGTCTGTCAAAGGAGAGGAGCTGAGAAGATCCCTGGATCTACAGATGCGTTTTGATGAGAAGTAGAAAATGGGATTCAAAATTTAGGGTCAGACTCCTTAATTGTCTCAAATCATGTCTCTGTAGGAGATTGCATTAATAATACAGGAGAGCTGCAGCTGACTGCCCAGCGAGGGATGATGGGCACTGACCCACTAGCATCAGCAGCATGATCAGCAGATGTTTGCTGAAATAGGACACTGGGGAGGGGAAGTCTCAGTCTTAACCCTAAAGAAGGGAGAAAAATGAGCCAGTGTCAAAATGTGGCTGAAATCAAAGGAGACGCACTGATTTCCATCACATAGCAAGTTTTATAAGCATTTCCTACAGCATGCCAATAAAAGTTTTAAAGTTGTGCCTTCTACTGTGACCTTAGTGAAATGAAGGCAAGAGGAACAGAAACCGTTAGTTAACAAGACCAAACAATAACAAGATTTCTCGCAGGCAGATTTGCTCTGCGTAAGGAAGAAGGAATGCAACAGTGAGTTTCTCACATTCCCTTAAATGTGAGAAACTCCTAAAAAGAATAGAAGAACCAAACAAACCCAACCCTGGAGACGCGGGACGCGGTCGCAGCGCGGCAGGACAGAAATCGGCCGTTATCTCTTACCTGGCCGAGACAGGAGCTGGGAGTCCGGAGGTTTCCAGCCAGCAGGTAGGCAGTGGGCAGCATGAGCACCAGCACGGAGAGCAGGCACAGCAGCACCGCGCACCGTATCCTCCTCAAATCCTCCTTGAGGTGCATCCTGGAGGCTTGGCTGGTGCCAGGAGCCGACTCCTCCAGAGTTACCTCGGCCAAGCAATCCATGCCGATGCCTGCCATGTGAGCCGCTGCTGTTGCTGGGTGGGCACTGAGAACAGCAAAATCTCTTCTGGTGTCTGCCCTGCATGGAGACCCCCATTAAATAAGAGCTGGCCCAAGTGTGGGAAGGCACCGACACACACACACCCTCCCTCCCAAGGAATGCACCGCCTACAATAGAAACCTAGCTCAGGGAGCGAGAGCACCGCTGCTCCCGCGCTCCCCGAGGTGCCTGCTGCATGCCTCTGACTTTTTTTTCCCCTCGCTGTGCAGAAGGAAGCTAGGAAAGTCCCAGTGGGTGGAACCAGGATCAAGCCTGCTGCTGGGCTGGATAAGCTTGAAAATGCTTTTCCGCATGGTAAAGGCAACATGAAACCAATGGGAGTGAAAGTGAGAAGCAGGGGGAGAGCGAGAGCGAGCGGCGCGGCGAGCGGGCGTGTGGTGTCCTGGAGCCCCACAGTTTCAGCACAGCCCCCCGGGAAAAGAGAAGAGTCTTTTAGGGAAGGCAAGGGTATTGCAAGTGACCCCGAGAAGGGGTCTGCTCCTCTGAAACGTTGCTTCGTTCCTACCTTTTAGCAGAACTTGCAGCAGGCTGCAGGTCACTCAATGTACCTTTTGCACCAAACAGTCCAGGGTCAGGCCTAAAATAGGGTGCTGAGCTGCCGTGGGGATTGTCTCCTCTGCACTCGTTTTATTGTGCTGTCACAGGAGCCTGTTATCAATACTTGGAAAAGCTGTGACTTTATTGCGCTCGGGAAAACTTTGTGTCACCTTACTTTATTGGTAGCTGCTATCTCTGGTTAAAAGGGTCTGCTCCGTATTAGCAACCTCAGTACCTGCTCGGCAACTGATTTAGGAGAAACAAGCTCAGGCGGGAGCCATTGTCCACCTGGAAAGCGCTCCCATCTCCCAGGGAAGGCAATACTTGGATGCCTGCTCCCTTCTACACAGCAGCATCCCACTCTCTGTCTGCTGGCCTTGGCAGGGTGTAGAAAGGGCTTGGCAGGAGCTGTCAGTGGAGATGCTGCCATATAGACTTCTCCAGATTGTTGAAATTGGATTTTTTTTTTTCTTCCCAAGAAAATGTGGTTCTCATCAAAACAGAAACTCTCTTTGTGTCATGGTTAATCCCAGCCAATGCTGAGCACCACACAGCCACTTGCTCACTCCCTCCACCCAGTGGGATGGGGGAAAGAATCGGGGAAAAAAGCAAAACTTGTGGGTTGAGATAAAGACAGTTCATAGCACAGAAAAGGAAGAAAATTATAACAGTAATAATATTAATGATAAAATTCGAATGTACAAAACTAGGGATGCACATTGCAATTGCTCACTGCTTGCAGACTGATGCCCAGTCAGTTCCCAAGCAGCAGTCCCTGGTCAGCTTCCCCCCCAGTTTATACACTGGGCATGACGTCATATGGTATGGAATATCCTTTTGGTCAGCTTGAGACAACTGTGTCTCCTCCCAAGTTCTTGTGCTCTTCCAGCCTTCTCACTGACAGGGAAAAAGAAGCTGAAAAGTCCTCGACTTTGTGTCAGCCCTACTTAGCAACAACTAAAACTATTAGTCTGCTATCAACATTCATCTCTAACTAAAATGAAAACACTGCACTGAACCAGCTACTAGGAAGAAAATCAACTCCATCCCAGCCAAAACTGGGACACTTGGATTCATACGCACACACAGTGATGCACGGAACCTTCTCTTTTTTTCCCTGGGTAGAGAAACTGGGTGGGAACTTACTTGATTTTTAGTGAGAGAGCTACAAGGTTTGATTTCCCCCACGTCCCTGTGAAAAACATTTCAGGTTTGTGCCATTACAAAATAACATCAAAGAAAGGAAAAGGTTTCCCAGTGTCCCAGCCTGTTTACAACCTCCCCTTCCTTCCACAAACATTCAGCCAGCTCTTATCACTTGCAGTTTGATAACAGTGCTGGAAATCTTCCTATTACAATAGTCTGGTGCAGTTCTTGACATACTAGAAAGCTAAAAGTAATGCTCTGAGCAGAACATGTAATTTAGCGAGGATGCCGGAGGCTGTCAGCAGCGCAGATCTTTGCCAGCAGCCTGGACAGGGAATAGGCCAGGGAGAGAAAGCGTGAAGGAGAAAGCAATAGTGAAACCCAGTATGGTTTGGGGAGACGGGAGAAACGAGCTGGTAAAGCACCAAAGGATGCGTGCTCTAATCCGAGCCAAGCCACACAACTCCTTTGTGACCTCAGGCTAGTGACTGACTTGCTTTCCTCCTTTAATTCATCGTTTGTTTTCATTTAGGCTGTCAAACGTTGAGGGCAAGGGTGCCTCGCAGTTTTTGCAGCACCCAGAACTGATTTCAGGGCAGGCCTGGCTCCGTTTATCATACACTGAAACACCAGAATGGGTGGGAAGGTACGCTAAGATCAATAGAAAGAAAGCTCAGATCTCTGCAGAAGTGCTCTGTAGAGATGTGGTGATGATGATGATGCTGCTGATTATTATTATTATTACTATTGCTGTGGTTCCAGTTGCTTATTCTAGGGTAGAGTACTAAGAAACTAGTACTAATATTTTCACCATGAGCATCAAAGTTAATTTTCTCTTTGTTGTAAGTGCTACAAAATGCTGTGTATGTACTCAAGGTACGCTCCCAATAAGCGAACAACCACAGCTATCCCTGGTCATCCCCAGGAGCCCCCCTGGAGTTTATTTTTGTTTGTTTTCCAAGGAATTCCAGTGGGGTCAGTTCTGAGTTAAATCAGCTTGTAAGAGCCTTTACTGGCTTCTCGTGGGGGTGTGTGACCTGCAAACCCTTGGCTGGAAGAGGGAGAGTGAGGGCTGGGCTCTTGAGCTGAGACAAGAGCAGGTTCATGCTCTGCAGAGCTCATGGAGCCAAGCTGAGAATTTGTTTCTAAAAATCCTGAGAAAGGAAGAAGAAATTTATTTTTCCTCTCCAGAACACAAGTGCGTCTGGCACACAGCATGCCTTGTATTTGCCAGGAGGTGACTTGCCTAAGACAGGTCAGCAAGGCAGCTGTAGAGCAGCCACAACAAACCCAGGTCTGTAGACCTCCTGCACCAGTGCCAAGCTCCTGCTCGGAGCATTTCCTGGCCATCCTCCGGCAGCAGAACAGGGAATGGTGGGATTCAATGACCACAACAGTCTCATCTTTCCTGTGAAAGTAGCTGGGCTGGTGTGGGCAGGGGCAGTCCTCAGTGTCTGTTACGGTGCTTTTCAAGTTTCTCCTGCTGCTCTTTGTTTGACCCAGCTGAGCTCTCAGCCCTGTCAGGTAAATTCTCCTGCTCATTCCAGATGTGTCCCAGCCTGTGATCCTTGACCTCTTTCTACTGATTAGAGAAATCTGCAGGAGGTACCAATCATAGAATTGTTTTGGTTGGAAGAGACCTTTAAGATCATAAAGTCCAACCATTAGCCCAGTACTGCCAGATCACCACTAAACCATGTCCCTCAGCACCACATCTCCATGGTTTTTAAACCCCTCCAGGGATGGGGACTCCACCACTACCCTGGGCAGCCTGGGACAGCCCTTCACAACCTTTTTGGGGAAGACATTTTTCCTAATCTCCAACCTAAACCTCCCCTGGCACAACTTGAGGCCGTTTCCTCTTGTCCTATTGCTTGTTCCTTGGGGGAAGAGACCAACCTTACTCTGCTCCAGCCTCCTTTCAGGGAGTTGTCAAGAATGAGAAGGTCTCCCCTGAGCCTCCTTTTCTCCAGGCTCAACAACCCCAGGTCCCTCAGCCATTCCTCACCAGACTTGTACTCTAGACCCTTCTCCAGTTCCCTTGCCCTTCTCTGGACACACTCCAGCCCCTCAATGTCCTTCTTGGAGTGAGGGGCCTAAAAACTGAACCCAGGATTTGAGGTGTGGCCTCCCCAGTGCCCAGTCCACGGGGACGGTCCCTGCCCTAGTCCTGCTGGCCACACTAGTGCTGATCCAAGCCAGGATGCTGGTGGCCTTCTTGGCCACCAGGGTTCATCTCCAGCTGGCTGTCTACCAGCACCCCCAGCTCCTTTTCCACCGGGCAGTTTCCAGCCCCTCTTCCCCAATCTTGTAGTGTTGCAGGGGGTTGTTGTGACCGAAGTGCAGGATGCAGCACTTGGCCTTGTTGAACCTCACCCCTTCCCCCTCACCTATGTAGTTTACCAAGCCTTAAAGAAGATAAACGTTTTACTGTGGTGTTAAATATATGGGATATAGGAGAAGAAAAAGCACGAAAAGAATTAGACATCCAAAGAAACAGCTTCTGATGGGGCATGCCACCTCTGTGCTGCCGAGTTTTTTTTCTGTAGTGCTTTTTGTTCTTTCTGTGTGCTTGCGCTTGATAAGTATAAGGACTTGTTGTCTGAGGACAAGCTGAATCATATATATAGTGAGGATAAAGTAGTATACACACGGCTGGCATTACAGGTATTTCTGTCTTTAACATGGAAGATACTTAGCATATTGCATCTTTATTCATTCCTTGTCTGCACTGGGTAATGGCTGTGGTTTTAGTTTTTAAGCTTGCGGTGAGTATGCAGAAAAAGTAATTGAGCATTCAAAGACCATTTCCCACATTTTCTAAGAGTTTTCAAAGTGCTTTTTGTTCACTGTGTTCAGAATGGTTGATGTTCTATCTGCACCATTTCCAGCTGAATCCTGTGAGATTCCCCTTAGAAAGACAAAGCTCAGAGCATCCTTCAGCCAGGGGGAGAGGGGGACTCAGCACATGATGTTTGCTCCTCTTGATCTTGTCGTATCCTTTCTGCTCAGAGTTTTGCTAGGTAATCTGTCCCACCACAGACATCATGTGCACAGAGATGCAGCACAGATAGACTGCTTCTGCCTGCTTCTGTCATCCCGTGGCCTGGGCCAAGGGGAATGGTGAAAGCAGGGAGTGCTAGTAGCATGGAGTTTTCTACCACACCAGGGTCAACCCAGGGATATCCAATAAATTCAAGTGTTGCTGGCTGTGATTGTTGAGAACAGCAGGGCTGGAGGGAAGGCAGAGGGATGGGGGGCTCATCTTAGCATGACCAGCACCACCTTGGAAGAGGAACTATGTCCTCCCTTGTGCAAAGGATTGTGGGAGGATTTTGTGGGAGGTGTGGTCAGGTGTGGATATGTGTCAGGAGGGGCTTTTCAGGTCAGTCATTACTCTTACACAACTCCCGACCACCCATAAGCAGAAGTAGGATGTAGCCAGTCACTATGTGGAAATGTTGCCCAGTTAGACTGGGTTTGTCACCAGACAGGAGCTGGCAACAGGCTCCTCAAGCTGTCCCTTGCCAGGTGATGACATGATGGGAAGGAGTGGGAGGGTACAGGATGGCTTCCCACCTCCAGCTGCTATGTCCCTGCCATGACCTCCCACCTCTCTGCTGCTGAGATCCTCCTCCTACCATACAGTGCATGTCCTGTAAGCATTTCGCTCCCACACACACGAAGTGAGACAATCAGCCGGCTGGTACTCCTGCAGTGTCAGAAGGAATGTCATGGCCCAAGGGGATGCTGCTTCCAAATCCTTGGCTCCAGCCCACAGCTGTGGAGGAGGAAGGGGCTATGGGATGGTAGCTGTGCCATGCCAGGAACTGCAGGAGAGCGTTTTAGGGCAAAACTTGGTCTATCCCCTTGCGTATGCTGTGGCAAACCATGGTGCTTGTCAGCATGCTGTAGACACCCTGGAATTTCTTGACTTTAAAGTGGCTGCACTGGGCACCGCATTTATTGCCTTGCTGAACTGCTTCACCTTTGTTGCTGCCAGGAGATTTTTTCTAGCAGCAAGACCCCAGGTGAGACATAGATCAGAGCTTTGCTCTCTTTTGGTGCCCAACCTTTCTTCACCCCTCTGCCTTTACTTCAAAGGGAGAAAGGGAAATAAGACACAGTCAAGTAGTACTGTGTGCTGTATCAGCCTTCTTGTGTTGAGTGATCTGGGGAAAAGTGGGATAGTGTAAGGGGAGTGTAAGGGCACAAGGTCTCCTAGAATAACTTTGATGCAATGTACTGAGCAAAAAGACTGAAATCCAGCATGGTCCCTGTGGGACGTAGAGCCTGGAAGAACTCATCCTCTCTTCTGTGGATAGATTTTTCATCAGGGAGACTACTTGGTTTGCCCAAGACTGGAGCTCAGGTGGGAGTGACATGTACAGCTTTTAGATGACTGTGGGAAAAGACTGTGGCATGACACAGGGAAGAACCAACTCGACAAGGGAAGAGCACCTTAGTCTCTACTTTAGTCTTCAAGAGACTAAGAGCACCTTAGTCTCTCTCTTCAAATCTCTCTTGAAGCCAGAAGAGGTCAGGTGCAGGGCTCCTGAGTTCTCATCTAGGAGAAGTCTCTGTGTTTAGCCAAGGTATTTTGCTTCCAGCACTTACTTAGGAGTTGCTACAGCTCAGCAAGACAAGGTGGTTTATTCTCTTGGAAATTCATTTCTGGTGATCTGAAATCTTTTCACTGTCTTCACTCCTTCCTTAGGTTTAACAACCTCTACTTTTCCTAACACTTTTTCTCCCAATGATCTTCTCAGGATTAGAAAATAGTCAGCGATCAGGAGAAAGCTCATTGAAAAAGAAAAAAACATTGGAAAACACTGTTCTGTCAACCAAAAAGATGGTTTACATTTTCTATAGCCCAGGCCCAACTGATGACAGCACTGAGAAAAGCATTCTTAGCCAAACTCCAGGCAAGGTTTTCAAAAAGATAGTGTGGGGCAGATGCTCTACTTCTGACCACATTGGTACAGGTAAGGTGAAATCAGTGAGTGAAACCCAAGCACAGCAGTTGAGGATGAACTTCCCCGCTGTTGTTCAGGTGAGATACAAACACTGTACCTGTGCATGGCTGCAAGGTCTCAACTCTGTTCCTCGCTCATGGGGATGTTTAGGGAACAGACAGTATGAGCAGGAAATAATACAATCACATCAAGTGTATAAGGTTTTTCTCCTGGACTGAGTACAAGACATATTTGGACATTTTCCCATCTGTTTCAGTGCATACAAGGAAGCTGGCTCTTTAAAGTATTCTCTTCATGATCCAGGCCTTTGTTTCTCTCCTTGCTGTTGACAGGCCCTAGCAAATGATCCAGTGAAGCTCTTGACTCTCCTCTGCACCAGCCTCCCTGCTCTACATGCCTGCCAGTCTATCCGAAGCAAAGCACAGCTAGCTATTGTTGTCTGAACATCCAGAGGTTGCTGAGGGTACGTGAAACAGCATCAGTGATGCATGTTTCTGTGTGGCAAAAGCAAACAAATGAAGAAAGTCTGGTTATACAGTGCAGTTCCTGGTTATTTTTTAGAAAGGATTATATGGCATGGATTGGGGGAGGGAAGACTTTGTCATTACCTTCTTTTCACACAGCACAGCTGGACTTTCCCTTTCCTATTGTCTCCTGAACGCAGCCCAGAAGCTGTCAAGGCTGAGCAATGAGATCAGGGGAACTTGCAGCTCACTTGCTCCAGACTCCAGATTTCCCTGAGCAGGGCAATGGTCAGGACATAGCCTTAGCTCAAGGTCTTGGTCTGTATTGACCTAATATGCTCTCAGACCCCCAAGGCTCAGTCTGCCAAGGCACACTGCAGAGTAATTCCTGGTTCACTTTTAAGACAGGGCTTCAAGTTTTTGGCCGCCACCAGAACGTGAAGTGCATGCCATTAAAACCTGGGGTGTAGGACCTGTCTTCTTTCCTTGTAGGGAAGCCCTATGTTGCATGGGAACAGGCTGCCCAGGGAAGTGGTGCAGTCACCATCCTGAGAAGTGTTCAAAACACGTGTACATCCCTTGATCTAGTGGTCATGGTAGCATTGCATTGACAGTTGGACTTGATGATCTTAGAGGTCTTTTCCAACCTTAATGATTCTATGATCTTATGTTTCTTCAGACAAGGCCTGCTGCTCCCATAGGGTGTAGATCTCCCAGATAGCCCCAAAATGCTGGGGCAGGATGCGGCTGGTATGCCAAGTGACATGGCTGTGTGCCAGTCAGGCAAATGGAGCCAGAGCTGAGCAGATCCAGGGTGCCAGTTCCACCGCCGCCCTTGCTCCTGCTCCCCCAAACCACAGAGACATCTCCAAAGTCTGCAGAAACACTTACACTGGAGAGAAAAATTAAGAAGCAAACCCCAGATGGCTTTAGACAAAGCTCAGTGAGAAAATGTTTTTTGCGTGATGAAGCAGGAATTTAGGGAGGTCTCTTCTAGAAGGTTTCGCTCAGATCCAAGCCTTTCCCACTGCATTTCTGATTTAGCTGCAGCCTTTCTCCTGTGCTGAACAAGTCACAAAGGAAAAGATTCTGACGTCAGACTTTGCTCAGTGGTGCTGCAAACAGAGAGGTGGCTGTGGAGCCACAGAGGGACTAACTCTGCAAGAGATAGAGCCGTCTGGCTAAGTGCAGAGAACATTAAAACCAGGCTTCTAATCCTTACTCTTTGGGAATAGATAATTATTTATGATTAAATGGAAGAATCACTCTGCTTGGGATATAGTATCACATTGCATAACTCAGTATGGTCACACTTGACCTCATCCCAGGCATCAGGCTATGGCCAAGGGCAGAGAGACAGGAAAGAGACGTCAGAAAAGTTTGCTCTCCTAGAAAACTTTAGCGTTTGCATCTGAGAGTAATTAACATTCCTCCATGTGCTGACTATTTCCCAGTGCTGATTTGACTGTGTTTCTTGTTAAATGAACAGTGGGATGTGCTTATTCCTCACTTACACACCTCCTGCCACACTTCTGTTATCAACTATTTTGCCCTTCGTGCCATTCTCTAATAGCTTTATGGCTCGCTTTGGCAGAGTCTTTACGGACCATTTCCCGTCAGGTAAATAAACACAGGGCCAGTACCCTTCACTCGCACTTATTTCAGAGCTCTCCTTCCCCAGCCACTGAGCCAGACCCCGCTGCCCTAGGACATGTGTGAGAGCAAAGGAGACGCAATTAGAGCCCTAGAGTAGACATGCAATGAGGCCATGACTCCTTAGCATGGATCTTGGAGGCAGGACTTGCCTTCAGCACCTTGAGACCTCACTGAGATGTGCTGGGAGCTCAGCTGGAAGGTGGCATGGACTCACCAGAGCTCAAGGGCTGCAGTGCTGCTTTGTATGGCTGGTGGAGAGGAGGTGAGGGGGAAGCCAACTGCATGTGTCTCTATGCTCGGAGGTTGGAAGGACTCTGCCAACACTAGCAGCTTGCCCAGGAGAAGCACTTGACCTCCTATAAGTATTGAGATGCATTGACCTGTGGTCTGTCACCGTATGAAAGTTGTTAGCAAGCATTATGATACCTAGAAAGCACTTTTTTGGATGGAGAGAATGTAATTAATAACTGTACAAGAAGAAGCCCCTGTGAGGTCATTCCCTCTCTGGTTTTGGGCAGGATGCCCAATCTTCAGCAGACCACAATTTTACAAGTACAATTACTATTGTGAACATCTACAGCTTCGTTCAGACTGAGTTCTGTGAACATCACAGAAACTGGCACATAAATTTTACGCTTAGCCTTCACTGTCAGGTCTTTATGGCCACCATTACCTGAACCAATTAAATTCATGCTAGAATAGATTCTAGCACTTACTGAAAATCTAAACCAGCAAAAGAGGTCTAAAAAACCCCCACCACCACCAACTGAAGATGTAGAATTCCTTTCTGTAGCATATTGTGGATGCTGAAAATTTACATGGGTTCAAGCGCCTACTAGATACGTTTACAGAAGAGGAGTTCTCCGTGGGAACCAAATAATCAGAATTTGTCTTAGGAAGCCCTTGGGCCTCTGATTGCTGGAAGCCGAGGGAATGTTTGGGGGAAGCATTCTCTAAGTTTTCCCTGTACATCTATATCTGCAGCAGCTGGGGAGATTTGGGACATGCCTGTGAAAATGCCCTCACGGTAGATCTCCAGCTGCAGGCACCAGAGAGCAAGCAGTGCTGGGACACTCTGGAAATGACTCTGCCGTGACTCCCTGGTACTGGTGACTTGTCACGGCTCCAACAGGAGTTACTGTGCCAGGTGTAGCTACATGGCTATATATAGCTATATATCTGCTATAATTACAGAGTGGTGGGGATGCACCTTTATGAGCAGCAAGGGATGGGTGCCCACATTGAAGGCCACACTCAATCTGCTTCTGTCTTTTGATCAGTATTAATTACACATTTCCTGATCTGAGCATTTCCACCCACTTATTTGTCCTTTCCAGAAACCTGGTCATTTGAGTAACACCTCTATGGTTTCCCTGGGTGGGTTGTGGAAGAGTATCCCCAAGTAGGTTGCTGGCAGCTGTCATGGGCACTTGGCATGGGAGACTCCTCACTCGTATCGCTTTTCCCCTCCCTCCAACACACCCTTTCTGTTGGCTGCAATTCTGAGGAACCTGCTTGCCCACACAAAACTCTTACCCTGCCTTGAATGAAATTAGGGATTAAGAAACAAATGCACTTCAATAGAGGCCAGAGAGACAGTTTGTTAAAGGTTCTGCATGTGTATTCTTCAGGAGCTGATCTTCAAATTGATGTTCTCAGAAACAGGATGTATCTTGAGAAATTTCAGGGTTTCGGGCAGGAATAGCATGGGAAAGTTCTCCAAGATCAGTTTTACATTTCTCAATCTGTGAAGCAAATACATGTTTCAGAAGTGAGGCAGGCTGAAAAAGGCACAAAGATTGTACATGGCTTTTTTTTTTAGGCTGATCTTAATGTTTCAGCCCCCCTCTCTAAGAGGCCCTGTGTGAGACTGCATGATCTTGTGGTCTTTTCATGAATACAAAGGGATTTTACTCCTATTGACACAGAGATTACAAACCCACTGCAGGTACTTTTCTGTTGAATGTCAAGTACAGACAAGGAATTGCAGTCCATTGTTCTGACACCAAAAAAAGATGCAGGCACTAATATCAGCCAGGCTTGAGCTCATCGTTTACCTTGCAGTGGGATAATTGCTTATTGTTTATTGATTCTACTCCTGTAAAAAATATCCTTGTCTGTTAATGAAAGATTTTTTTCATGG
This sequence comes from Eurystomus gularis, assembly GCA_013400335.1. Taxonomy (NCBI): domain Eukaryota; kingdom Metazoa; phylum Chordata; class Aves; order Coraciiformes; family Coraciidae; genus Eurystomus; species Eurystomus gularis. Next base: position 143,294 of record VZZY01020740.1, read on the forward strand.
TAGTAGACCCCAAATATTGCATTGTGAAGATGAGAAGCATCAGATTGTTGGGCTTTCTGTTGACTCTTCTTTTTGCTAATAAACACTGGAAGTGTTGCCAGGAGTACAGGAGATGTTTGACTCTTGCTGGGAGGGGAGGGCCGAGACCTCTGAGGGTCAGCCTTTTGACAGGTATGTAGTTATGTATTCGGATGTGTGGAGGCTGATGTTTCTCTTTTGCAAAACTATTCCTAAATTTGGCCTGTATGACCTGCTGTATGACTTGAGACAAGTGGAAATTTCAATGTATATGCTGCTCTGTTGAATTAATGTATGATAAAGTTCATTTTGATTCATAAGGGTGGCTCAACCCAGAACACAAGGCATGCAAATCAAACCCAGAGTCACTACGTAAGGTCTGCAAGGTCTCATGAGCCTCTGCTACCAGTGGACAAGTGGTACTTATGGTGAGCAAAGAAAACCACAACCTCATGCTAGGGTGAGAGGTGAGTGGGACTGAGAAAAGGAAATTACACAGGGGGAGAGGATGATGTCATGGCTTCAGATGTAGAAATGACACATATCTGAACAAGGAGGGACTGACTCGAGCTTTCACTCAAGCTTTGCTGTATTTAATGCTGAGTGGATTCACATTTCAGGGATGCTACAAAGATCTGTGAAAATCTGAACAGAAGAGCAATATCATCTGAGTTTTATAGAATTGCCAGAAGAATCAGATTAGGTCTGTGAAGCATTTATCTTGAGTGTTTATGGGGCTTCTCACTGTGAAGGACTCCTAAATGCTCTGTCAATATTAACTCACTGGGCTGCTCAACACCAGTGAAATGCAGGTGTCGTAGGAACAATTCCTGAGATCTTCTTTTCTTGGACAGATTAGGCCTATTTTTCTTGAACTGATGCCCCAAAACGTTGAACAAAACTATAGCTTCCCTGAAGGAAAAAAACAGTGCATTCCTGAGATGCACCATTTGGACAAAAGTAAAGCTAGGAAATTCCTCTTGTTTTTTTGAGTGACATTTGTGAAGAGGGAAGTCTTCTAAGAGGACCGTTATGTGTTTGCATGCATGTCTTCCAATGCAATTGCTTTGAGTTTTTTCTTTGAGATTCATAGTTTGATTTAAGATTTTGATTTGAGATTCATCATTGGAATTTTATGAGGAACTGGGAATTAGTACCCTCCACAACTGGCTGGAAGAGTATAGCAAGCGGCAAGAGTATGCCTGCAGCTCTATCCTGGCTAGCTGTTAACCTGGGACAACATACAGCCACAACCTCATGGCACTTGCAGAGGGTTGACCACCCAAGAGACCAGGGAGAAAATAACTGTCTGCACCAAACCCAACTGCAGGCTACCAAAGTGAGTAATGATAAGATAGGACCTCTCAAGGCAACTGCTTGACTCCTGGGTCACTATGTAGATGGGCTATATGAGCTTGGTGCTGGTATGAAGTGATCAGTGAGGTTCCCATCACAAGAGGAGAGTGCTTGAGGTGGACCGGAGACAGATTTGAACTAAGAATACATCTGGCTTTGTGGGTAGGTATGGCAGAGGACGAGAGAGCAGACTGGGAAGACTAGATCTGGGGAAGACATGATGGTCAAATCTCATGGTGAATCTGTGCAGAAGGATCTGGTGAAGGATGGTTATTCGTTAACCACTAGGATCTAGGTTTAGGGAGCCTGAGGTGAGAAAGTGGGTCTGTCACATCCAAGAAACTGGCTCACAGCAGGCTTGAATGCACCCAGATAAAGTGTGTTCCAATACTGTGCAGGTTTTGGTAAAAGTAGTGGTGTAATTAGGATGAAGTTGCACCTCTGAAGCCTGTTTGGGATGGTGGAAGAACATTGAGAGGAGCTGTCTCAGCAGAAGGCTGCTGGGGTGTGGTTAATGAGGCAATTCACTGAAAGGCACTATTGCTCTGTCAGCTTCCTAGGTTGAATTACATCTTGAGTGGGTGGGGAAGGAGACTTGTTGGAACAGCCCAGCCTCAGATGCAGGCTCCAGGTAGAAGTCTCTGTAAGGCCAATGTTTCTGGCTGCTTTCTGAGGTCAGAAGTTTGCTGCTTCTTAACTGGGCCTTTCTCAAGCACCAAGGAAGTTAACAAGTCAATTCCTGAAACCTGTCAACACATCTGTATCCCTCATCTCTTCTCCTGGGATCTCTTGGCAGAACCTCCCTTGTGGGATGAGGGCTCCTCTGTTATATGCAGCGTTCCTGGTTTGTGGGTGTGCTCTCAGCCCATGACCCCACTGCAGGGCAGAGCAAAAGCTGGGACCACAGCATCCTCTGAATGCTCAGGGATGTGCAAGCAGAGACATGCAAATGGGGAGACAGAGCCCTTGTGTGTTGCAGTATGTCCATGAGCCTGGAGGAGTGATGCAAGAGCCCTCATCTCCCAGTCCTGTTGTGTAGGCAAAGCCAATGAGTCAATGATCTATGGGAAACAGTAGACATTATTTGCACTGAGCATTGGAGCCGAGATTTCCGGTGGATGAAATAATAGGGTTACTGGAGTACAGTGGTGGTTCTTAGAAGGATCACTATCTCTTGACACAGGATGTGACTATGTCACAATCAAAACTTTGACTTTTTGACTACCTGATAAGACAGATTGGATCTAATTAAAGCTCATTACTTCTGTAGAGCTGAACTCTGAGCTACAGTTGCTAGAAGACGTTATAGGTTAACCTATAGACAAACCAAGCAGTAAAAGTTACATTATTTTTTTTTTTAACTACAATCAAAGAATTCTTTGAAAAAGCAAAATTCACTAACAGCTTGTTATTTTTCCTACTTGCGACCTCGCTGGTATGGCAAAACAAAAGGGCAGTAGTTGATGTTATGAGTATTACATGGGGAAAATGCTGAGAAACAGCTGCTCCACTAAATGACACATTCTGTGCCTTATTATAAATTATACCTAGTCATAAAGCTCCTATCTGTAAGTGCGTTTCATTTCCCAGGTTAAAACATCAGCTTGTTTTTATACATCTATCTAAAGCCATTGTTACTTACATACAGATGCCACGCCATAATTCTTGCCAAAATGTTGAGTCTCTGAAATGTTCTATTAACTAATGTGATGGGATTTGAACCCTGCAAATTAACATGCTACCATTGACAATAGCAAGTATTTTTAATTTTTTAGTCTTATAAGTGTAGAGAAAGCGGTTTTGCAGGAGGCATGCCAGAGGGGAGGTGGATATGACTTGGGTAGCACCCAGGTCTCCTACAAAGAAAGGCTGTTCCCTGACACTCTCCCCTATTGAATCGTTAATGGCAAAACACATAATCACAGAACAGCTATGGTTGGAAAAGACCTTCAAGATCATCAAGTCCAACAGTTATCTATCTCTGCCAGGCCCACTTCTACACCATGTTCTTGAGCACCATATCTAGACTGCTTTAAAATACATCCAGGGATAGTGATTCAACCACATCCCTGGGCAGCCTGTTCCAGTTTTTGACAACCCTTTCAGTGTAGAAGTTTTTCCTAATGTCCAACCTAAACCTCCCCTGGCATAACTTGACGCTGTTTCCTCTTGTCCTATTGGTTGTGACTTATGAGAAGAGACCAACACTTTTTATGTGAGCAATATTTACTTCTAAATAGAACTATTTAATTTTAAAAATGCTAATAGATTATTTCAAGTTTTACAGTGATCGGTAAAGTTCTGGCCTTGGTAATCTAAAAGCAGAAGGAAGGTGAGACTGTAGGCTGGGGGAAATAATAATTCTATTAGACAAAATATCCTGGGGTACAGGGGAAGAAATGTGATAGAAATATTTTATTTCCTCATCTAATTTCACCTTGCTACATAGAACTATCAACATATACGCTGAGATTTTAAAGTGTTCACACCGTATTTTAAGACAGCAGTGATGTGGCCTTCCACAAAGCACTTGAGACCCAAGCACGTCCTGCTCCTCCAGGCCCAGAAGTGACTTCTGAAGGACATATATTTGCCTTTCAGCTGTCCGGTGGGCCCTGCTATACCCAGCTCCGCAAGTGGGAAGGGGGTGGGTAGAGGGATGGTTGGAGGCAAGTGCAGATGGACTGTGAATGGACTGTAGAGCTGCCATGGAAAATTAAATTGGATACAGGCAGGATTTTGGCCTCTTTTCCTTAGCCTCTTCTTTTATATCCATAATTCTCAGTACTACCAAGTTGAAGAATGTGGACCAGGACTTTCAGAAATACCTGGAAAATCTGAGCAACACAGGTTTAGGGGGTCAGTTTGAAGTACTTGGAAAGGATTTGCTGTGTGGGAAAGGATTTGATGTGTAAAACCTCCTAAAGAACTTTGAACGAGAGAACGGGCACAAATCACACCCCCTCTCCCACCCTTATGCTGTCATAGGTGAATCAAGCAAGAATAATGTGTCTTCTCCCAAATCTGCAAAATAACCTTGCCTTGTGTTCTCGTCTCTTTGTCATGTACAAGTTGCATGGTGTTGGCTGTAGCTGAAGCACTAATGCCCATTTATTTGTAATTACTATTGATTAAACTCTCCTCCTCAGTTGCTGGAAGGTGAATTATTGTGGAAAGCTTAAAAATGTGTCATAAAGCTCTTCCATTTGCAGAAATACCATGCAGGCTGCCACGTCATTCCCAGAAACTTTATCTGTTATCTAAAATTGTGAAGTATAGCAAGTGGGGAAAAACATCCTACATCATCTCATTTGCTGAGAAAAGCAATAATCTTAAGGTAACGAAGCTGTAGAAAACCACAGGAGGGTCATCATAGTGACTTCTACAGCCTTCAGCAAAACAACCTTGAGAGAAATAAATTGTGTGCATTCATTTTGAGCCGATGCGGGATGAAAGATGCCCTTGTGCTTCTTTTATGCTGTTCCATTGAGCCTTTAGCAGAGCATCCTTCCTCACCTCATGGGAGGAAAGGAAAGAGCTCAAATCCCAAAGCTATTCCTGCCTCCCTGCCTAGGCTAGCAGACTTCTCTATTTTGTTTTCCCATTGAACTTTCCACCAGTTTTTTGAGTCTCACCATTTCTCTTGTCTTCCAAAATCCTTTCCTTGTCCTCTGGATCATTCCAGTAACAATTTTTTATACCACTGAATGTTCTTCCTCTATCCTTTAGTCCTCAATTCCAAACTCCCAGTGTGATGTCTCACCACTGAGCCCTTGATTTTGCAGGATCTACCTAAAGTCATTGGGATGCAAGGGAAAAATCTCTCCTGGTGAATCATCTAGGACTGGTTTTTAGAATAAGTAATGAAAGGGCATTTCAGTAAAAGAAATGAGTAACTATTGTCTTCAGTGGAAATCACAGACCTTTGGTAGAAAAAAAAATAGTAAGTGAAGGTAGAAAAGCTTCTGTTATATCTAAGTCTGGTTTGTTCTTTCATTTTCCTCCCTGCCTTTCTCAAATTGTGCTGCCACAGGCATGATCTGGGAGGATACAGCACTTCTGCTCTGCACCCTCCAACAGAGTGAATAGCTCTCATTGTTGTGGCTGTTCTCATGGCTGGGAAGTCATCTTGCTCCTGGAAATCACCACCATTGCTTGCACAATCCCTGGCACCCACAGCGTATAATGAAGTGCCGTGAGCCACCCCTTGCTGCAGTGCCAGGGGATAGCTATGCAGTGTGTCTAGAAGCAGAGGGCAGCCCCCTAGACAGGGCTGAATGTGGCTCCTCAACCAGCCTAACGCTGGCTCCGTGCACTTGGCATGCACAATTCACCTTCGTGCTGAGGCATGGCCATTTAGGGGACCATCACCTTTGGAACAGACTTTCAGGAATGGCTGGACAGCTCTGTGTGTTTCAAGGCTGCTGAGCACTTGCTCTCAAAGGATTTTTATGGAGCTCCCATGGAAAAGAGGGTCTAAAATACCAGTATAAAGTGCTGTCGTGTATGTATGTCTCTGGCATCTCTGTAGCAGCATGTCCAATTGAAGCTGTTCCAGGAAAACTCAGCAAGGATTACTAGAGGTGTGGAGAATGTAAGCAGCACACAGCATAAACACAGATGAAGTGTGTGGCTAAAAGATGATTACAGGCTTCTTTGAGAGCTGGCTACAGTTACTACATAAAACGCCCTCGAGAGGAGGAAAAGGACAGAGCACTGACCTACAGCTTTAAAACATGGATTCTGCTCTGGCCAGTTACTTTGCTTGTCTGGGCTTTGAATTTACAATAGGAAAATACGGGCTATGATACTGGGCTTCTTACTTGTGAAACACTTGAGGATTTAATCAGAAATTGTTATTCTTCTTCTTATTATTAAAGTAGTTTTCTTCGGTAACAGGCATTTCTTAAATGCTAATAATGTTTTCACCTGTAATATCAGTGCTGTTTGGGTTAATTTCTGCGCTGTTTAGGGTTGTAGCTGTAGTGTGGAAATACTCTCCAAGTCTTCCCAGGTCATTTAACACAGAACTTACCCTGTCACCCATAATGACTGGGGAGAAGGGAAGCAATGCAACTTTTTTAGAGGACTCTATTCTGTTTCTGCACTGTTGTTTTACGCTGTTGGGAAACCAGCCATGTTAATGGGATGCTTCTCCTTGGTGCTACTGCAGTGACACTCATCTGGAATGGTTCTGATGTAGCATATTTAGTTGCTTTTGGAAATTGTGCTTGATTCCTGTCAGTGAAATAGGTGCTGAAGTGCTGTTTAAAATCTGGCCACTACACAATGGTCCCAGCCTCAATGCTCAGCGTCAAAACATTCATGTACCTCCTCTCAGGTCCATTGAACAGAGGTTGTTTCACACTGTGCCCACAAATCATGCAGAACCAAAGGGTTCGTGCAGAACCATGACCAGTGCAGTTACAACATAAAAATAACAAAATGCACCAGGATGGAAAGGAAGGAGAACTGTCCAGGACAGAGGAGCGGTAGTAACTGAAAGGAAACTTGGGCTGGGTATGCTCAGGGAAATTTCTTGCAACTTAAGATCAGTTAGCTCATGGTTCTCTTCTATTGATCTGATTGGAAACCTCTTCACAGAAGTTAATAAAGAAATCAACCTAGTTCCAGGCAGGCCACTTGCTGCCTTTGCCATGCACTGGAACGATCAGCTCATCTGGCACCTGATTAAAAAACATGAAATGGTAGAGAAAATGAGCACTGTAGACCAAGGCATAGCACAGCCTGCCCGTATGCAGGTCGGAGAGCTAAGCTGGATGAGTGCACAAGAGAGTAAGACACAAAACTTCAACCTCAGGCTGCATCCATCTCTTAACACTTCACTTTGAGCTATGTCAGATCTGACCAGAACTTTTCTGATAAATACATTTTTCCTCTGGAAGCAAATTCTGCTTCAAGGAACTGAAAACTCTTGGAAGAGCGGCCCTGCCTTTGTCAAGAAAAATAATTCATAGGTTTCATTTCAATGATGTTTGATTGTCCCGTTTTGACTTAATTTCAAACTAATCAAGTGTTTTTCTCTTTCTTGGTCAAAATTTTAAAGCAGCACCTTGACTCTTCTGAAGTTAAATCTTAAGGAATTCAAATTCAGGAAATCTATTCAGGGATAGAGTTAAAGAATTCTATTCAGGAAAAAGTTATCAGCTTTTCATTCTGAAGAAAACAAAGTGAAACCTCAGAACATTGCCCACAGAAAGGGAATTCCAAGTATCATTTCAGTTTAGCAGTAACAAAAATAAAACCTAGAGCTGTCATAGCATGAGGCAGTTCCCATGAGCAAAAGAGTGAGTTTTGTAACACAAACAGTATTTTGTGCACCACGTGCACAAGCATGTCTCCAGAGTTTTCTATGACTTCTTGATTTCATGGGTCACAAAGAGCTGTTGCATTATTTTCCTTTGCAGTAAGCTTATTGATCTTATTTATTAATTTAGAAAAGGGATGCGCTAAAAATAGAAGCAGAATTTTAAGCTTTGGTATGAATATGGTCCAATCAACAGAATGTTTGTGAGGTGAACCCAAAGGTACTGTTGTGTCTACACTAATGTGACATTATTTTATACGGACCTTAACTCATATTTGCCATTTTGAGCTATTCCAAAAGTCCTCTGAGGTTACCAAAGAGACCCTAGTGAAGACCTTAGCTTCTAATCATTAACCACTTTTCATCTGACTTTCCATCACTTCTTCCAGAAAAGCCTAGATTAGAAATGACTAAATGCAGAAATGCAACAGCTTGGGTCTGAGATCAGGCATTCTCCACACACATCAGATTTTGCAGAGGTGGGTTGCTTTACCTTTTAATACTTCATCCTACAGCGTTTCAGGCAGATCTGCTCTCCTTGGCAAGCTAAAACAGCACAAAGGTTCCTTCACTATGTGCTTGCAGCAAGCAAAGCTGGGGACAAACTCCTTACCTGAGGTCTGCACTCTGAGAGCTATAAAACTTGCCATGTCAGCACATCTGCTGATACCAGTAGGAGCTGGTCTCTGTGTAGTGGTCCTCAGCAGGGCTTTTGCTGCGAAATCCAGGAGAAAGAACTGTCCTTTTCTGCTCGTGCATGGGGTTGCCCCCCTTCTTTCACAGCTGCTCCTAAGGAAGCCAAGGAGTGCCATGACCTCTTGGTTGAAGTCTTCTGTTGAAGCAAGCCACATCTTCTCACCAACTTTGAGACCACTTGAGACTTCGGTATGCTGCTTCAGGTCAGCATTACAGCACCCTTCAACTGCCTTTGTACAGGTGTCAAGAGTTCATGTCAACACTCCTCCCTCACCATTCAGCACCATCTGAGGGGGCGGGGTATGTCTGAGCTGAATCAGCAGCTTTAGTGCCTCAGAAATGTCCCTGTGGTCACTCTGAGCAACCTGAACCTTACAGGGAGGACACTCCATTAGAGCTACCCGTTGCGTATTTCCTGAGGGGAATGCTCTGGGGACAAAGCTGATGAGCACAGTCTGCTAGGACTGTATCTAGCCCCTAGTGAGGACATGGTCCACAGTTAACATGTGTCAGAGAATTAAGTCAGAAGATGTTTAAGAAAAATTGCTATTTTATTTTTTATTTGATTTGGAAGACTACATTCCGTTTTCTTACTTTGCTGATGGAGCAGAGCCTAGGAAGGAGGTGTAACTCTGTTTAACCCATGAAGGTCGTCAGCCATGATGGAAAAATCTCACAGAGGAGAGGAAAGTTCCAGGAATATGGCAAAGCTTTACGTTCTTGCACTATTATTCACATTGCCAGTTAAAAATACCTGTTTCCATCTTTTATGGTTTGCATAAAGATGCAGCTGGAAAAAAAAGAGTAAAAATCTGGAAGCCCACTGGGAATGAAAGTCCTATTGCTCCCCTCAACACACCCTTTGCCAAGGTTTCCTCCCCTCCCTTGTGTCCGGAGGCGGCCGAGACGGACACCTCCACACAGAGAAACTGCTCGGCATCTCCTTAACAAATGAGGCACCATGGAATGGCGTGGGCGTTGCAGCCCCAGGGAGCTTCTTACCTGCCAAAGGAAAAAAGAATTAAAAATAAACTTTTTTCCATGTACCTGGGCTTGAAAGGGATGCGGCGAGAGATAAATGTTCTCTCATGGAAGGGTGACACTGTTCATTCGGTCCAGTGAGGGGAAAACAATATCCAGGGAAGACAAATTCAAACTCATGCTCTGTGGGCAGCTGGCAGTGCTGTCAGGTTTGTGACAATGCCAGTAAAAGATGAGTGCCTGATCCTGATCCAGTGAAATAAGTGGAAGATGTTCTACAGCTTTTGATGAAGATTTGACTCAGTCCTCATTACACCAAATTAGGTGTAGATGAGAAAACAAGATGCTTTCTTTTTATCTTCATCAAAGTAGAGAGGAGAGTGGCCAGCAGACCAAGGGTCATTGTTAGATCCCCCCATTGGTGAAATTGAGACCATCTCTGAAATATGGTGTCCATTTTTGGCTCAGGAGAATAGAATACATTAGACTAGATTAGACTAGACTGGAATAGAATAGGTCTATTTCAGTTGGAAGGGACCTATAAGGGTCACCTAGTCCAACTGCCTGACCGGTTCAGGACTGACCAAAAGTTAACCAAATTCTTAAGGGCATTATCCAAATGTCTCTTAAAGACTGATAGGTTTCAGGCATCGACCACCTCTGTAGGAAACCTGTTCCAGTGTTTGAACACGCTGTCTGTAACTCTTCCTAGTGCCAAGTCTAAATCTCCCCTGACGTGGCTTTGACTCACTCCCACGTGTTCTACTACTGCATACCGTGGAAGAGATCAGCACTTCCTTCTCCGCTTCCTATGGGGCATATGAAGACGTTTAGGGTTCTGGGAGTCACAACCGGTGAGAAGAAGTTAAGGAAGCTGAGCTGGTTTATTTTAGCAAAAGGGAGCCAAAATCCTTGGTAACACCAGATAATACACCCAGGAACTCTTCACAGCCATCAGCTGCATGTCAGGAATTTGATGACCTTTTTCACTCAGAGAGTGATACAGCACAGGAAGAGGCCATCAGAGAAGTGCCTGAGTTCCTTCTCTGGGAAATTGTCAAGACTTGGCTAGAGAAAGCCGTGGCCAACATGATCTTGTGCAAGTGATAGTCTTACTTTAAGCAGGGAGATGGGCTAGAGATCCCCAAAGATCCAGTTCAGCCAGTACCCATATATATACACAACTCTGTCAGCCAAGGATTCAGATTCATTAGAGGGGAATGTTATTAATAATCATTTAAATAGCACTCTTGTAGTATCAAGTTGTTCATGTTTCAGATATTGTGCAAAGTGAAAAAAACAGTCCTTGGTCATGTAGCCAAATTCTTGCTATTTCCTGCTATTTCCTGAACTTTGCTTGGCTTAACTGTGAGAAGCGACCACCAAAAAAACACTTTTTCAACACATAGCTCTGCTTATTGGTTCGGGACAGATCTGGTTATCACTGCATAAAAGTTTATAACCCAGACAACTTGCTTTCTCTGAGATGTTCTGGGGAGAGCTTTGGGTGTCTTTTGAGATACAACTGCAGTGGTAACAATCACTCAGTGTAAGAGGAGAGATGACAACATGCCGCTAAGAGACAGCAAGGATAAGAATGAAGCAACACTGGTCAGCAGGGTAGGCAGCAATATGCAACAGTATGTACGTCATTGTTTCAGTTTTCTAATTCTAAAATGATGACCACCAGCTGAGATGGAGAAAGCAGAAGGAAGAGTAAAGGCATCTGCTGTGAATCACAAGAAACATGAGTTTAGTGGAGCCCTGCTCGCACAGCTTGCTGGCAGGCATCCAGAGACCCATTGGTACATGCTGAGGACCTCCAGAGACCAAATGAGGTTTCTCTGCCTTTGGTAGTGTGTGTTGGGCAGAGCTGCTGAGAAGGCAAGGGGTTCTTCACCCTCCTTTTGACCTCTTGAGTCAAGGGAGATATCCACCATGTGGATACTGAGCTGCACATAGAGTATGCTCAGCCTTGCCCAAGGATGGTACAGGTCCAGGGAGGCAGGAGGCTTCACCTAATATGTGGTCTGTGTGATGGCAGTTGGACTTCCCTGCCATAGGAGCCCACATAGCAGATGCAGCTGGCAGAAATCCAGGCACATGAGATTGAGGACTTGGAACGATCCAAGGAAAGATATGGGAATGGGTTGTCTCCAGCAGCACAGTGGGGCTGTAGGAGAGGTGGACTCATCGGGCCAGGAGAAGCTCAGTCCTTCCCACAGTGCTTCCAGATCTGTGGTTGCCACAAACCAAGGTCCCTTTCAGCAGGAAAGCAAGCGTGAAAAAGGTTGGTCAATTCTGGCAGCTCAACAGGGGCACTGGGGTCAGGTGAGGCTGCAAAACCATGTCTCCAGAGCTGAAATACCCTTTTTCTTTTTCCCTCCTCCTTTTCGGTGGATGCAGTGTGAGGGCATCTGAGCTATGTCGCGCTGCTTGGGATGGATCTGGACCCAGGGGCTGTGTCAAGCAATTTATTTAACTGTGTCCAGCCTCTCGTTTCTTGAAGTGTTTATCCCAAAACCCAATCTTCCCTTCCTGCCAAAACCAGGCTAATTGTTTTCTGGGTTGGCCTATGTCCTGGAGTCATTCAGATCCCTGGCAAGATCCCATTCATTTTGCAATGTCTGGTAGTGCCTGCTCAGATATCGCCTTTCTGATTAACGAGCCCAATGTCTGCATGCTGCAGAAAGAGACCAAGAGCAGCAGAAAGCATGTGCAGGGCTCCTTAATGTGGACAGTGCAGATTTAGGTGCAAATGTAGGAAACTATGGTGAGAAATGTAATAGGACCTTGAAGCCTTGCACTGATGTTAATGAAAATATTAACACAAAGCAACGTCAAGTGGGTTGTTGGCTATTCCTCTGCATCTTTGATTAAAGCAAAAATTCTTCTGTATTTGATATTTCAAGCCTTTGAAAGGGGGAGAAGCTGTTACAGGGCACCGTGGTTGTGGTGGAAGGTGGCAGAAGTTAGATGCAGTACCTCAGAGGCATGTCTAAACACATGTGAAATGGAATGAGCAAGATCTGCACCGTGACGACATCACTGTGCTGTTAGGAGGTTATGCAAGTTGTTTTGTTTAATCCTGAGCAAGAAGCCAGGCATAAAAGGGGAGTGTGGAAAAAGTGGTTTAGCCCCTGGGCTTGTGGTCTTCCCTCTGGGGCTTCTCACTCCCCCCTTTCTTCATAATAGAGCTTCTTGCCCAGTTTCAGAAGAAAGCGGCAAAGATGCTATCATTGCCTCTTCCGTCACAGAACAGAGCCTGAAAAAGAGTGAACACCTTTAACCACCTATTTAGCAGCCTGAACAGCAATTGCTGGCTCATGTCTCATGAGAGACACTCATTCTCTAGTCACTTTTTGTAGAGTAGTATCTGCTGATGTCAAATGTTCCTGCAGGGTTCTTCATTGCTTGCGTTCAAACACATCTTCCACTTGCACAAGACTTGGTCATAGGCCTCTTTCCGCCATTGAGATGATCAGAGGTTTTGGACAGATTCACAGGATCCTCTTCTGCATGGTGTGCAAGTTGCCACAAAAGCCTTGCTGTTGATAGTCTCCAACCACCTTGATGCCTGATAAAATAGCTATAAAATCACTGCTCAGTGGTCTGACTTCAGTGATTTCCTCCCAGTCCTCACCCAAATGATTCGCTGCATGAATCAGAGCCTGGAATTTTTTTTTTGGTTTATCTGGAAACCTACAGGGTCTCTTAGAGCCTTGCATTGGTAAATAAAGATTTGCCGGTGAAGCTTGTGTCTCCATTTGACCCACTGCATCTGTTGGCATGTACAGGGGACAAGGTGCAAAAAGTGTTTTCCTTGCAGCTGTGGAGAACCACAACAGTGATAGGAGAAATGTCAGCAGTCCAAAGAAATTCTCTGGGTGGTGGCATCTGGCTCATGAAGGGAAGGGAAAGGCACAGTTCTAGGGGTTCTCCTCTCCTCCCCACGGCTTTGGTATGTCCAGGCCTGATTGTAGTGAAAATCAGGCTGTATGACTTCATTAGTGGCCTGCTACAAAGTAGCGCTGAGCTTGCGTGGCAGCCGAGAACCAGCGAGGAAAGCAGCTCTTGTAGCTTCGAGTGCAGCTTGGGTTGGATGGCTTCATCCAGTGCTCTGTCAGGTCTGCTGCTGGGGCAGCAGCTTTGTGTGAGAGAGGGGTAAAAACCAGAATGGTCCTTGGGCTGGGAAACTGTGGCTGGGAACTGTGAAGGGAGGGGTGTTTTCCTTTTTTGTGATAAAAAGGAAAACCAAAGGGCAAGGAAAGTAAGGGGAGCAATGCTTGTAATGAAGCATAGGAAGAAATGCCTCAATGTTATTTGCAAGGTTTAGGGCATTCAGCAGTTCCAGGGGAAGTTATTAGAGTCTTTTCAGTGCTTGTGATGGCTTAAGACCTGTGATTAATTTTTCTTAATAATTTCTAGAAAATAATCAGAGGAAGATTTGAATGACCTTCCATTATATGATACAGATAATTATTTTCCTGGATAAGGTTAGACTTTTTGACCATTCCTCCTGTCTCATCATATTAAGTCCTATCTTTCGATACCCCATAGGTCAAGATTAAATAATTTCAAGTAAACTGAAATATTCTGAATATTAGAAATCTTGATTAAATAACAACACATTGAACAGAGGAATGCACTGCAATTTAACTTTCAGCCTGAGAAGAGGAGTAGACATTAGCAGAATTAAACCTCTTTCTTTGCAAAACTTTTCCTTATGACTTGATCCTTGGAAGACATCTCTTTATTTGTGGTTGAAGTGCATAATCCAACATGCGACATATGGTTGAAATGTCTCCAAACTATCTGAAATCTAAGCTGCCATGCTGGATGGGCTCCACTTTCATAGTATTTGGATGCAGATCAATGACACTGTGGGAATGGCCTTGTACCACTTTAGTCCCGGGGGCTGTATCCCGTGGGGGTGGTTCATATGTATGCAAGACTGAAACCTCACCTTTTGGAGCCTTCTGTGTCTTCTACAAATGCATCGGTCATTGTTATAAGTTTCTGTTAACATCATTGCTGTAATTTTGGAGCGTCTATCTGATGATGCAGAGGAAAAGTAACATTTTATTTACTGTGTTCTCTTATGGAAGCATAAACCTCAGATAGGATACGGGCAAATAGACAGAAAGTTCCACCTAAACATGAGGAAAAATTCCTTTGGTGGGAGGGTGGCAGAGCCTGGCCCAGGCTGCCCAGAGAGGTTGTGGAGTCTCCTTCTCTGGAGAGATTCCAAACCTGCCTGGATGCGATCCTGGGCACTCTGTTCTGGGTGACCTGCTGGAGCAGGGGGGTTGGACAAGATGATTTCCAGAGGAACATTCCAACCCCCATCATGCTGGGATTCTGTGATTCTGCGGAATGTTTTCACAGATGGTAGCTCATTTTGTGCAAGTGCTTTTGGAGGATGGTGAGGGCAAGGATAAACCTCAAGCAGGCCATGTGAAAATGGAGACAGCCTCAAATGGTTGCCCTTGACTTGCCAGAGCTTGCAGAAGGTGCATTTACATGCTGAGTGTGGATTTTCACCAGATGGAATGGACGGTTTTGCTGTCCCTTTATCGTCACGTGCTGTCAGAGCATGGTCTGAGAAAAACCCAGAAACAAGCAGCAGGACTCAGTGTAAGATTTGGTAAGGGGTGGGAGGGAATAGTGAGTCTTAACATGGGCCAGGAAAATATCTGCCTACAGGTGAGCCTGGCCAGCCACGCTGCCTGCTTTGCATCAACATCGCTGGTCCCAGAATCCTCCCTGGGATGGCCCCAGCCTCACCCCAGTTGTGGGATTTGTCACATCCTGACCCCCCTCAGTGGGTGTTGTACCACCAGCATCCAACATTGTGGTTGCCCAATGCCAGCACCATGCCCAGGACAAACCCTGCCCTCAGGTTGGTGGAGGCACAGCCATAGTGAGTCAGTGGCAGAGCTGGGCATGAACAGGAGTAGGATCTTTCTTAAAAGTTGCTATTCAAGTGTCAGGGAATCTCTAGGAAAGCTGTACATTCCCTGTTTTGAACTCCTTGGAAAACCCCCGCCAAAACCCATCCTGAGCTCTGGCAAGTTAAAAGGTCATCCTTCTTGACTTGCAAAACAATCTTCTTCTTTCTTTAACTCCCACGAGAGTTTCTCTTAAGAATAGGAAGCCAGCAGTTGTGTCCCAGAACCCTTCTACTAAAGAGTTTCTATCAGTCACTCCTTTTGAGGCAAGACACCTCTCAGTGGCATGACATCCCAAGAAGCTGGAGAGGAAGGTAGCAGAGCCCGTAACCGGCACAAAGCAAATCAGCATAGGAGAGAAATGTACTTGAGGAAATAGAAAGAGGAAGCACTGGTTGTTTTTTTTATGCTCCCTGTCAAAAAAACCTTGCACTTTCCACCTTTCTCTGGGGTGAAAAAAAATAGCAAAGAAAAGGCCTAGCACACACTTTCCAGGGATTTCTTTGTTTTTAAGAGAGGACTAAGAGCCTGATGTCAAGAAGACAATGAGGCATAGCTGGAAAATAAGTATGTGAATGAGGGTGAGTACTCTCGGTGCTGCTCAGCCAACTGATGCTGTTCCAGGCATTTTTCCAAGGGGATGATTTGCAAAATCCAGAAAGGATGGGTACCGCCTCTTCTGGGCAGTTACACAGTGGTAGATTTTCCAGAAGAATCCAACAACTATGGGACTGTAAATGCTGAATCTGGCTTGAAAATTACTCCTGTGTGTTGCAAGTATTTGCATCGCTCCACAACTCTCTTCAGAGCTTCTCCCACCACCTTCAAAACCTCAAACCAAATAACTGAAACCCATCTACTAGACCTCTGATACAGGCATAAGGCATTCTTGTCCCTTGGGTGAAATTAGTCATGTTTGCACCACCAACCCTTCCAGCAGAGGAGTTGTATTGGGCAGCAGCAGCTCCCAGATTTGGTCTTCAGCACTTAGCTCCTTGCTTAGTGTGTTGGGGATTTTCAGAAATAACCTCTTACTAGCAAGGAAGTGTCTACTCTGCAGCCAAGGAGAGGGACACCTCAAGAGGATGTTCTTAGCCACAATCAATCTCTTGTATTAACTAACAGATACTTGAGCAGTGGGGCTGTAGTGGTGGTGGTGGTGGTAACTGGGAGCGTAGCATCAAGGACTGGGGCTGTCTACTGGGTCACTCCTCCATCCAAAGGGACCTGGTGCAGGGCTTTGCAGCCACGTCCTCCTGCCTCCGGGAAGAGCCAGATCACCTGGATATGTTGTGATAGTGTCTTGGTCTTTCTGTGGTTTTGACCAGAATTTCCAGCCTGGTCTTAGCAACTTCTGCTGATTCAAATTTCAGTGAAACTGATACTTTCCAGAAAAAGAAAGAAAAAATGTGGCTTTGTTGAAAAACTTATGGCTTGCTCTTTCTGGGACACTGGTTTTCCTTGTAGGGCTGAGCCCTGCAAGCTTTGTGAAAAAGGGGGGGAAAAAATTAGTTTATTTTATGCAATATTCCATTTTGGCTTTAACATAAACTATTAATTTTGATCCTCTGGTGGGCAATTGCTAATGTAGAATTGAGAAAGATTTTTTTTCTTCCCCTTTGGAGCCTATGCTTTCAGAAAAAAAAAAAAAGATTGTGAATTATATGAATTTACATATTCAGTAAAACAGGTCCCCATCAAACAGGGATCCATATTCTGAGTAGGCTTAGAATATTTTAGAATCCTGGAGGATAAATCCACTGTAGCATATGAACTTCTAAAAACCATTAAGGAAGAACCTTCCTTGCTGTCTGGAGCTAGAATTTTTGCTATTAAATGGGAGTGGATTTGATTTCCTGGATTACGTGTTGTAGTTACTGTTGTTCAACACATTCATTTTGTCTGTTTGACAGGATTAGGGACCTATGGTAAAAACAGATAGTTTCTAAGAAACATTTCCAATGTATAAAACCAGATGAGCTGAATTATGTCATGAGTTAAGTAGAGGAGTGTATGTCTTGGCTTTTTTCACACCAAGTTTCATTGTTTTTCATTCTTTAGTTTCCTCTGTGCATAGTTTAGTTACAAATCCCTGTATTTACCCACATTCATTGTTTCTAGGGATGGCTCAGCTAGCAACAGGAGATTCAATGTGAAAGGGACCGTAAATCAAACAAAATCACCTCTGACATCTCAAGTGAGGGACATGAGTCGTTTCTGCTTTGGGAACACAATAAGGAAAGCCAAGCAACAGTGTGTCACTCTGATATAAAGGGCATGAATTAAAAACCACCAAAAAGACTGATTTTTTTTCCCCCCCTCACATTTCTGAATAATTAGTCTGTGGTTATTGCACCTCAGGAGGCTTGTGGGTTGCAACATGATCTTTAAGAGGGATGGAGTGTTGGTATAGATACAGCATGTTAAGAATAACTGAAAAATCCCCTGTTGGATGTCCAGGTGATCTCCAGCGGTTGCTGGTGGGATGGGATGGTGCATGGAGTATGGTTTTGCCCTTTAACCTGGTGTAGCTGTGCTGGTCGCCACGAATGCCAGGAACCATTGCAGGTGAGGTTGGATGGACTCTGAGCAACCTGCTCTAGTTGCAGATGTCCCTGCTCACTGCAGGGGGTTGGACTGAATGAGCTTGAAAGGTCCCTTCCCACCCAAACCATTCTGTGATTCTATGATAGCGGCTCTTGGTTTTGGCACAGGCCAGCAAGTTTTGCTTTCCTCTGCAATATATAAACTGGCTTTACTTCTCCTTTTAAAAGGATTGGTCTTCTAGCTGGCAGTGCCCCTAATGAAGTGTATCCTTGACAATTAATAATAACCTAGTGAATCTGCTACAAAAAATCATATTTTTGCTTCATTACAGTCCTACTGGGGGTAAATTCAGACTTGAGTAAAACAATAAAAATTATGTTTTGAATTGTACATGGCATGTACCTCACAGGGTAGATTATTGATAAAGTTATTTTCTAATTTCTTTACAGTATGGAAATGGCTTTGCCTTATCTGCACAGAATTTCATATAAGAGGACCTGTAGAATGAATCATGTCTATTGTATTTTCTTATGTAAATTTATAGTTGCTATCATTTTCTTTAACATAAAAAAAAAAAATCACCTTAAGAATATTTTTCACCTTTAGCTCTTCAATTCCTGCTATACTTTGGGTGACTTTATGTAATATCTAAACAACAAGCACACTGAAGTCCTTGTTGCTTATTGAGTTTTATAACCTTTAAGTTGAATTGAAGATATTTGGAGCTTAAACACCCCGTAATCTGGATGGTAACAAAGTATCAAAGCCTAAGGAAAAGTTCAAGTGACTCATTAAAAATATTGACACTAGACAAATACACATTACTGAATTGTTCATATAATACCATGTCCCAGAATTGCTTAGGCACCTAATCTCATGCACTATGTCTGTTCCTGCTTAAAAACTCTCAGGTATTTAAGTGGCCACATATTTTTAGAGCCTCCTGGCTGCAATTAAACACCTGCTTGAAGTGATGTCTACACTGAAGTCACTCCTCTGAGTCACAGCAAAAGTATGGAGCACTTTCCAGGATGGAATTCCAAAACTTTAATTAGCATTCAGCTAAAATGTTTGAATCATTACACCTTCATACAGACATTTTACTCTCATCTGGAAAAACAAAAACCTGCCAAGCACTGAAAGATCCTGCCAGCTTTCTGCAAACTTCTCTGCATCTGGGAAATGCAGCTCTGTACCTTTTTCAGGGCTGTATCTGCCTCTCCTCACCACCCTGTGCCATCAAGAACACTGTGATAATTTCAGTTGTCTTTACTTAAATGCCACTGCCCTAAGACAACCACAGTTAGACCCAGCCTCTTGCTCCAGGAATTTCTGCACAACCTCATCCCACTGCTGTGGGATGAACAGTGACCAGGGTCTGCAGGTCTGATCAGGGCACCAGGCAACCAGTCTCCACATGCTCTAACATGTATTCCAGCTCACAATGTATTTAAAGCAGCCAAAATTTCCTCAGTACTTCCCAACCTTAGTAAAAGGCCAACTCAACCCATGCATGCATGTTACTACAGAGCACTGGTGTCTAGAGCACAGGTCTCGTGGAGCAGCTGAGGAACCTGGGGTTGTTAAGCCTGGAGAAAAGGAGGCTCAGGGGAGACCTTCTCATGCTTGACAACTCCCTGAAAGGAGGTTGGAGCCAGGTGGGGTCAGTCTCTTCTTCCAAGGAACAAGTGACAGAGCAAAAGGAAATGGCCTCAGGTTGCACCAGGGAGGTTTAGGTTGGATATTATGAAAAGTGTCTTCTCTAGCAGGGTTGTCGAGGCCTGGCCCAGGCTGGCCAGGGCAGTGGTGGAATCCCCGTCCCTGGAGGGGTTTCCAAGCCGTGGAGATGTGGTGCTGAGGGCCATGGTTTAGTGGTGACCTGGCAGCACTGGCTTAATGGTTGGACTCGATGATGTCAAAGGTCTCTTCTAACCAAAATGATTCTATGATTCTCCACTTGTCATGGGGTTTCACACTTGTGGAGAAGGGAAGATGCTCACTGCAGCCCCCTGCCCAAGCAGGTAGCCTGAAGGGCTGCTGTGGTCCAACATCTGCTGAGATTGCCCATAAGGAATAGGTTTGGGTTTGGTGAGGCTGCAGGATCTAGTCTGTACGGACATCAACCTCGAGACATGCTCTGTGGTGCGACTGAAGACGATTAAAGACACATCCACCGCTGTGTTATGAATCAGATGAGTTTATTCAGGAAAACACCCATGCCCCCAATATTTAAACTGCAATAATTAACATAGAATTATTTCATTTTACATGATATAATCATTTTGACATTTCATCTGTGTCTATTGCTAAAGCCCCCAATGAACTGTCTCACAACACAGTCAGGTTTATACATGAAAAAAATACCCTTTAAATATAAAGGTTCTGCTATACTGCAGACAACTCTGCTTGCCAGAGGCAAAAGTTCTGCTCTTCTACCACTGTCAAGCTTGAGGAACTTGGTTGAAGCCCCTGAAATTACATTCATATAAAGTATTTAAAAATTGTGTAGAATTCTCATTTTTAAGCATTAAACTTATTCTTCCTCTAAAGCGTAAGCTGTAGAAATACCTATTTTCAGATTATTGCATGTGCCAATATTCACTCACATCCTTGAAGTTAGAGCTTGTTAGAGCTCATTTAACTGTTCAAACAGGTGGGGTTTTTTTTTTCCAGTTCTTCACACTTTTTTGGTTTCCTTCCTTGTTTCCCCTTTATATTTTATTTGCTTTTTGCCATCCTCTTTTATGCAAAAATGGAGACTGAAAAATAGAAGCAAAGAGAGGAAGGAGCAGAATAATAGAAAAATGAGGAAATTAAAAATACATAAACTAAAGGAATGAAAAAATTGACAAATATTTACTAAATCATTTTAGACGAGAAAACTGTCACCTCAAAACCTAACTACTGAATTGGTGCCTAATTCCAAAATGTTTCTCTCCCTTTATCAGTTCTGGGGAAGTCCAAGCAATAGGTGCTGGTGGAAGAAAAATGACCTAAGCAGGAAAATCTTATTCTTTTGCATCCATAAATCTAACAACTCATTTGGCATTTGTGTTTTACCTTACAAACGTATTCTGCTGGAGAGCCATGGGCTTTCCACGAGCCTCACACACCCTCAAAGCACAGGCAGCACTCTCTGGGGAGCTGTAGAAAGTGTCCATAAATCATCAGTTGAAAGTGTCCATAAATTATCAATCCACAGATTAAATGATCTTTTATTTAACTTGAATTGAATGAAGTTGTTGAAACTGAGGACCCGGTGATGGGACTGAGTGAAGACTCCCTCAGCTGGTGGTGATGTCATATCTAGGCAGCTATTTTGGGTGCTCTGACTCACCTCCTGAAGGTTCTTGCTTCACTCTGGCTATAGAGGGATTCTAAATTTAGCTGCTATGGACATGGCTGAAGGGAAATTATGAGCCAATACAGCAGGATATGGCATCTCAGGAAAAACTGGTCATATTACCCATGGTGTACAACATCCGTGTCTTACAACAGAGGAGGGTGATTGCTGCCTACAGTGAGCTCTTTGCCTCCCTGAAGGGATGCTGAGCATGGAGGGGTTGAAAGCTCTGGCCCTGATGCAAATATCGGGCTCTGGGGGCTCACCACCTTCACTCTCCTTGGAAGCACCTAAATTCGAGAATGTGCCATGCTGTCTTTCTTTGGGCCCTCCTCTACCCCAAATCTTCAAGCTCCTGGGATCAGTACTGAAGAGAGAAACTGGGAATTTAAACAACTTTTGGAGGGGTCCATTTGGAGGGCTCCCATCTGGAGCTCCTTGTGGAGGTGTGGGGCACACCTGCAGAATACACTCTTCCAGAACATTTTTCTGAGACTCTGTATCCTCATAGTGCATCAGACTTCCTTGAAATTGAGCCCATTATAACCATAAAAAAGTCACATCTGGAAGAGGTTTTGAGGTCACTGAGTGCAAGTCCTAGTGTCACAAGTGTTGCTCGTCACAACTTGCATTTTTACAGTATATCTCCCACAGAAGCTGCCTTTGCTTGGAGGTTTCCCTTCCTATTTGCACCAAACATAGGTGGTATCACTTCCATTTTCAAAAGGCCTTTCAGTAAGGCCCAGTTAGAAGTCACAAAAAGCAAAGACTTCTTACTTATATTGCCTTTTGGTTGGTTATTTGTGTTGAGTGGTCCTTTTCTTACTTTAACTTCAGGATAGGGTGCTTGACAATAAATAGATCTGCTTGTAATTTGTATATCTAATTATGAAGAAGAATAATTTAAGAGCATGAGCAAGTGGCT
Source organism: Eurystomus gularis (assembly GCA_013400335.1). NCBI lineage: Eukaryota > Metazoa > Chordata > Aves > Coraciiformes > Coraciidae > Eurystomus > Eurystomus gularis. The sequence continues at coordinate 165,439 of VZZY01020740.1, forward strand.
GAGGGCTTTGCAGAACGGAAAAGGAGCCAAAGGAACCTGAGTGCATTAGAGGAGGGCAGAGTCAGGTAGTTCCCTTGCAGAAGAAGGTCGATGCACTATTGATTCGAGTGGGATCTTTAAAATAGGACTGCTGTGCACTTTTAGGTAGCACACAGGCCCTGGTCAGCCCTTGGCACAGTAAAGCCATTCTCTCCTATATTTTCTTCCTGTGGGAAGCACTGAAGAAAATAAAATGAAACAAAATAAAAAGCAAAGTGAATGCAAAACTCCAAAGTCCCTCAGTAAGCACTCGTGTAGCCTAAGAAACAAATGTGTCAGATGAGCCATGACCTAATTTTCAGAGCTGAGCTTTGAGGAGTTTAGGTTCAGGCCAATTTCATGGGAGGTGAAGCCTAATTGTAATCCTCGTTTCAAAGGCTTCACAGCTTTGGTGAATTTTAGATCCAACTCCGTAATCTGCGATAGTAGACTCGATCTGATTTCGGTTTGCTGCCCCCGGGTGAGCTTGGATGGAAGTGTGTGCATTGACTTGACTTCTACTTAAGTCCCTATTAACATTTTCTATAGCAATTAACAACAGCCAGAATTAAGCCAATAATACGCATTTTTGTCCTATCGACCAAGATTCCGAATAACAGCACATATTAACTCCCATGGATATTCCTTAGCCGAGCAGAAAACAGTTGAAGAGAACAATTTTTTCGATGTCTGAGAAGGGACAAGAAACCTCACCAGAGCAGGCTTGCCTGGGAGGCTGCTGCAGCTTCCTGTTTCTGGTTGAGTTAGCAATAGAGCAGATGCACAGAAAAGCCACACGTTTGCCACATCTGAGGACAAGGGGAGGAGTTTTCAAAATTTCTCTGTGATTTCAGTGCTTTCAGTTAGTCCTCCCTTTCGCGTGGCCTGAGCCCTGTGGTGGGGAACCGGAGCAGGGTCTGTAGGTCTGAGGTGCTCCTCAGAAGGGTGAGAAAGGGTGAGCGGAAAAGCTCCTCTGCTGCCAACAGTGAAGCTGAGACGGTGGTAACGGGTCATTCCCCAAAGTGCGTTGCCGTTCATGTTGCTGAAAAGACGGGCATTGTGCGCAGGATCAGCCTGGGCTTTTTTTTTCTAGTACCGGATTGCTCTCAGAAATGACCTGCTTCAAAAAAACTAGGAAATAAGGAAAAAGGAAGAAAGAATGAAGTGGCTTGGAGTCTGCCAGAAAGCAGGAAGGCTGCTGCCTGGCTCAGGGCCTCGTTTCAGTGAAAGCTATTTAACATTTTTATAACTGATGGCAAAACTGCCCACTATTAATGGGCTCTCTTTATGGCTATAATTTATTCTTATTTCTCAGAGGCAATGGAGTAGAGGCCAGACCGCTTTATCCTCTGGTATTAAAAAGCCTGGGGCTGAGAAGCTTAGCACTGCTTTGTCAGGATTTTCTCCATCTGGCAAAATAATAGAATAAAATCATCTTATGCAGAGAGCTGCTTTATTTTTTTGAAGAATGGTCTTTCTCTTTCAATTCAAAGCCTTCGGGAAAAGGTGGGAGGGATGGGGTGGGATGTGTGAGTAAATGCATATTTTCATTATTAGCTGCCTTTTCTCAATTCAGGGGCTACAATTCCTGGCTGCCAGGCTTGATAAACTTCTCTGGGCATTATTTGTGTGTATCGAGGTGGAGGCAGATAAAGGTTAAAAACCCTATTCAGAAACACGAGAGATTTATAGGGTCCAGTGGGGTGAGAAGATCCCATGGAGGTCACAATGTCATAGGCAAGGTAAATTGACTCTTACAAAAATAAATTTCTTTTCTTTAAGGGGAAAAGAAAGAAAGAAAAAAACATAGATTTAGTTTTCTTCTTTTCTTTTCCTTTTTTTTTTTCCCCCAACCATTAATTTGTGTTTTCATCAATGTTTATCAAAACAGAAAGTAGGTATCTCTAGCAATGAATCACATCAACTGCTCACAACCCTTTGAAAGCTTCTCGTGTATTTTGAAGTCACCTGGTCAATGGGATGAAACCTCACCAATAGGTATCATCAGTTTCTGGCGAAGTAACACAAGTAACAAATGACTACTATTAGGAGTATTTTGAGTGTGCTTACACAAACTAAGCTACATCAGTTGACAACATCAACGGAGCTTGAATAATATCGTGCTGGGTTTCTGAAGCCAGAAACTAAATCCATGACTAAGTGTTTTGATGTGAACTGTTCACCAAGCTCTAGTCACATAGAGGAAAGAAGATACAGGTACGCAAGGGGAAAAACTCAGATACCAGTGAAAGCAGACCTTAGTAGGATCTCAGGGATGAGGGTGAAAGAGGAAAGAGTGAACTGGTACCAGCTTTTGCAACTTTTTAGTCCCTTCCCTCCCCACACTGTAAGAATGAAATTTCAAAAAATTGCCTGTTACGGTGCTACAAGAAGAGGGCCTGAGATTACTCTTTTATCTTGCATTATCTAAGCTTTCCAGTAAGCCAGAGAAGCTCAAATAACATCCATCCCCTGGACTGCCCGAACACCACAGCTCTCAGCTGAGGGCCAGGTCTGAAATTGTTTTTGGGAAAGTCTGGACCTCAGATCTAAACCTTGGATTTTCAGAATGTGCAGGCGATCGAGGTGTGTTTACACACCAGTGTGGTCGGGTGTCATGCAGGATAATGTCAAACAGGCAGGACAGGATTTGAGGAAAATGTATCGTAATGAACTTTGTCATGTGGCTAGATTTACAACTAGACTGCTATTCTAATAGTTGTTATGAAAAGGTCTAGAAACTCCAAGTGAGAGCTGAGCACTGTGCATATACAAAGTCTCTGCCCCAGAGAGCTTAATATTTAAATTAAAAAGATGGATAAATATTGAAAAGGAAGACACTTGGAAGTAAGTTGCATCAAGTCCACAGCAGAATGCAGCACAGAAATATTCTGTAAGTCTCATCTCTCCTAATGTGCTGTCCCAGAGTTTTAGCTACCAGTTTGAGAGTCAATAATTTCATCATCTTTGATTTGGTAGGATCTATCCATAAATCTACTCCAGAGCTGTGGTTGCATGTTCCAGTTGTAAGAAAAAGCCTTGATTGCAAGCTTTGAGTGTTGGTTTTTTGGAAAGACCATGTCAAAATATTACTCTGTAAAATTCAATTTAAAAGATTTCCCCATCTCCTGAGCACAGGCACCTTGTCAGTGGTCCACTAGCCAAAAAGGCTCGTTAATGTGTATTCTTCCCATAATCTGGTTACGTTTTAATCTGTGTTTACACAGTATTGCTTTGAGGAACCATTGGCAGATCTGTGGGTTATGTGCTGGATAGTCCAACAACAATCCTGTCCTGAGCCAAACCAGAGGAACCTGTCATGTGTGGGTCTTGCAGTGTTTTAGATTTCATTCTGGGACACTCACAAAGTTCCTTGTTTACCCTAGTGATAAGGTAAGATAGGAAATTGAAAACAAGGTGTTGCCTAGCAAAAGCAGGCTGCTGTTGTTCAGAGAAAGGTAAGTCTGGGCAGCAGTGGGAAGTCAGAGAGCTCCTCACATTTCATCACTGTACCTCAAGACCCCAAGAACATTATCATTGGGAAGAGAAATTTCATTCAAGAATTTAGGATGATTAAGTGTTACAGATACTCGGTCCTTCGCATCCAAGTATGTCAAATGGAGCTGGAGCAAGGTCTTAAAAGTCTTTTCTTGGCATGTTTCTGACGCGCACCATGTGGATAATGATTGTTTTTTGACTTCATCATTCACAAGGAATTCTATCTTGAGGTCAGTGGGGCTGTTTGAACAGTTGGGAAAATGAACGTTCAACTGGCAATAAATCAAGTAGAGGCCTCGTTTCCTTATCACCAGCTCTTCGCTGTTGCACTGGATGTCTTCACAAATACCTTTCTCGACCAAGCTCAGTTTGGAACTGTTTACTGGATTGGACACTAGAAAGGAAAGCAAACAAATTTTAAAATGAGCCACTGAGCTCTAGTGACCTGAACTCAGCCTCATGTGATGGATACATCATACAGCTGTGAATTTCTTGGTAAATGGAGAGACCTGTTCAGTGGTTTTGCTGCAGTAAGCTCCAAGAAAAGGCCCTGGCCAGACGGCTGGGAGTTCCCACGTGGCAGCAGGGTGTTAAAAAGTTCCAAGGACTTACGCAGCCCTTGGGAAACCCAAGACAGGGAGGAGCAGTGAAAATGTCCTTCTGCAATATTTGAAGGGAAATGATGGAGATGTTTGTTCATCTGTTTGTGTGCAGAAGGTATCACTTTATTTTTTCTTAGCAAGTTAAAAAAAAAAGTTTATGCGATTAGATAAGGAGTTTACCAAACACACTCGCATTTCAGGAGAGCTAAGGATTTTTTTCCTATGAAATGCCCATTTGGTCAAAAAGCGATTTGCCACTAAAACCAGTACTGATAACATGAACAGCCTGCTCTTCAACGAGCTCTGCAATCTCTCTTGGCCAACTCTTGCCCTCCACCGGGCTCCCCACTGACCTCTCATGTACGCAGCAGCTCCCTTGGTCGGGACATTCTGTAGGATTCTTAAATAGTCTTCGGAGGCATTCCCTGAAGGAAATAACAGATTAAGTGACCACTCCTGAGCTTTTTGTACTGTAAAATGCTGTCAGCGTTTGGCACTTCACTTATTTGCTGTAACTGTGGTATGGACAAACTCCACAGTGGCAGCTCCAAAGCAACAAGCAGCAGAAGCTAGAACAGTATGTAAGTGCTGGTTCTTACTCCTTGGTTGATAATAACTGGTTTTCACAGGGAATTCATAGCAGCGTAGCTCAACTGGTAGATTCATAAGGGTCTAAAGCTCTGGTAGATTGCAGCTATCAGTCCGAAAAATTGTACTTCTCTTTACAAATAGAAATTACGTGCAGGTAAGCTGAACTTAACCAAGTTATTGTCATAGTGCAACGACAGAAAGAAACTTTTAAGCATTTCACTGGAACATACTTCCGGAAATGGCTCTTTGGGTGCTTTTCAAATGCCGCTCAGTTCTCTCACCGCTAAAACGTGGATGTTGCCAGGACTTTAGGTGAGGCTGTTGGCTGTTCAGACCGAAAGCTGCCTGCTAGAGGAGCCGGGACAGCGTCGGTCCTGCCTGAGCTGCAGAGGAGGGGCCAGCCCCTCGGCTGCATGCCGAAGGCTGCCCTGTGTCACGGGAATGTCCCCAAAATCCAGAGCGCCGGGAGCGGGGACGTGCCGGGGCTGCCCCAGCGCAGAGCGCCCGGCGGGGCCGGCTCCCTCCCGCGGCCGCATCCCGGCACTGCAGCCCCGTGTCCATCCCCTGCATCCCCGTGTCCACCCCCTGCATCCCGGCACTGCATCCCCATGTCCATCCCCTGCATCTCGGCACTGCAGCCCCGTGTCCATCCCATCGCCTGCATCCCGGCACGCATCCCGGCTCCACAGCCCGGCCCTGCAACCCGGCACTGCATCCTGGTGTCCCACTTCCTGCATCCCGGCACCACCTCCTGGGATTGTGAGGCTGCCTCTGCTTGCCATTTTGGGATGGCATCCTAGGTCTGGCATCCCAGCCCTGCATCCCACTGCCTCATCCCATCTCCTTCAGCCCAACACCACATCCCAGGCCCGGCATCCCAGCACTGCATCCTGGAACAGCATCCCAGGCCCTGTATCCTGGCTTCACATCCCAGTGTCCCATCTCCTGCTCCCTGGCACTACATCCTAGGCCTTATATCCTGGCACTGCATCCTGGAACAGCATCTCAGGCTCTGCATCCCAGCTTCTGCATCTCAGACCATGCATCCCACTGCTTCCCCTTGCATTTTGGCTCCTTTCCAGCCACATTTCACCTTCTTGTCTGCTCTCCGTAAGCTTTTCCTCCTCTCACCTGGCTGGGCATTCAGTGAATGGCACTGATCATTCCTCCTGGGGAGCAGGAAATTTCCTTTTTTATTCTACAGCTGAATACCAGGAATAAAGTATGAAGAGGCTTCAGTAAAAACATACAAAATTATATTCCCTTCTCCCAGCACACAGAAATCACCTAAGTTTTCCTGTGACTGGGTTTATAAAACTGGTATAAGACCCACCGACCCTACAAAGGTCTCTGAAGGACCGATGAATACACAAAACAAAGTTCTACTAAATCCTAATATTACTCCAATGACATCAGAGGACGTTTCTAATTCCTTATATGAACAAGAAGGAATCTACTAAATGCATAGTGAGAGAGGGATCTTACGTTTCACAGGATTCCTGAAGCTAAGGGTGCAAAAAAAAGATTCACATCTCCAGACGCTTGCAGTAGTTGCATGGATTGGTTTCTAAGAGGTACTTGGTCAGGATGATGGATAAATCAGGGACAAATTGGTCACACAGACAAGTGCTTGGTGATTTGTGACATTGCACGCTTTGGGCTCACTGTTGGAGAAGGAGGATGTGGATATCTTGAAAGAACTGCAATCTTTCTCTGATTTCGGTAGAAAGCACTTTTGAGGGAGCAGGTGTTTGCTGCATTCCAAGAATGAGTAAGTCGAAGTCCCTTGGCTGTGCTGGAAATTCCCAAAATAAAACCAAAGCCTACTTCCCTGGCTTTAGTCCTGTCAATATAGTGTTTTAGTGAGTGCAAGCACTACAGAGCTGTGGAGACATGGCCCAGGATAGCAGAAAACTCTTTTGGCCCTTATTTCAAACTAAAGCTGCTACAGTGGCCATAGCCAGCGATCTGAGCCCACTCACGTTACAAGTGTCCTGCAAGACATTAGGAAGAAGTTCTTTAATATGAGGGTGCTGGATCACAGGAAGAGGTTGCCTGGGGAGGTGGTGTAGGCCCCATCCCTGGAGTCATTCGAGGTCAGGCTTGATGGGACTCTGAGCAACCTGACCTAGTTAGAGATATCCCTGCTTAATGTAAGAGGGTTGTACTACATGGCCTTTAGAGGTCCCTTCCAATGCAACATATTCTATGTTCTATGATTCTGTGATTTTATGATTCTACGATCCTACGATTCTATGGTCTGTTTACAAGGGTTTGTAGTGACAAGAAAAGGGGTAAAGGTTTTAAGATAGAAAAGGGTAGATTTAGGTTGGACATTAGGAAGAAGTTCTTTAATATGAGGGTGCTGGATCACAGGAAGAGGTTGCCTGGGGAGGCGGTGGAGGCCCCATCCCTGGAGTCATTCAAGGTCAGGCTTGATGGGGCTCTGAGCAACCTGACCTAGTTAGAGATGTCCCTGCTTATTGTAGGGGGGTTAGACTAGATGACCTTTGGAGGTCCCTTCCAACCCAACACATTCTATGATTCTATGATAAGGGAGAGTACTTTTACAGCAAGTCAGTGGCATTCATGGGGTTTACCCTATAAAGCAGAAAATCCCCTGCTGCTCAAGCAGACATTGGAAGCTGCAGCTCTGCAATATCTGCTAAGCAAGCAAAGTGCTGTGCATGCACACAGACAGCCTGGTGCTGCCAGAAGCCCCATCAGTCATGAGCTATCTCAGGATATTGGTGCATCTCAAGATCTACCCCCACTGATCTCCCTGCACCTTGCATTTCCAAAGCTCTACTTACATTTTTTGATGTCAGCAAGTTTTGTGTGTGTGTGTGTGTTTGAACCATTTATTTGGTGACATCAGCTGTGTTTCTGAGAAGGCAAGTTATGGAAAAAAAATTTTCCGATTCTCGCTCTGCTGAGGTAGTTTTAAACTGTTTTCTGGTTTTATTTGTCAAGTTAATTCTTTTATTAGCAAGCTAGGAGAGACTGAAATTACTGGAGTTTCGGGACTGATCGATGGATATGTTCAATCAGATCACCTAATTGGCTTTGCACTAGTAACAGTGTAAATCAGAGGTAATCCCATTGAAGTCAATAGGATTATATGAGCTTAAAAATACTGCAAGGAGGAGGAAAAGCAAAGCTACATTTGGGACTAAGTACCAAGGAGACCACACTGGTTTCGTTATCTGCTCTGATGCACAGAGGCTGCTGGTCGGGCTGCTGCAAGGAAGTCTGCCGATAAGAAAGGAGTCTTAGTAGGAAACCCTTTAGGCCATTTTGTCCTAAATAAGCTATCAGGAGGTAATTCACTTTTGTCTTCCTGACCACTTTTACCATGGGATGGGCATCTGGCGAGTGCAGCCCTGAAGGAAAGGGCCAGACTATGTCCATGAGCTCAGTGCAGCTTTTCCCCACCAGGCCCAAGGGGACACAGCGCAGGACTGGGAGGTGGGACTCAGGGAGCTGCAGCCTCGCTGACACTTCCATGAGTTCCACCAGTGGTCCAAGATGGGAAGAGTCTCATCAAACACAACAGGACCGTGTTCAGCCAGGAGGAACCCAAGGGCTACGGGACACGTGGACATCTGGGCTGCTGCCAGCCAGGTCCAAGGAGATGTGGCTCTGTCTGGGGCACTCTCCTCACTGTTGGCTGCCTCAGTTTCCCCACCTCTGAGATGAGTATAACAGGAGCACAGACAAAGGGCAGTGAAACCAAGAGCTGAAAGTGGCATGCCAGAGAGTAAAAGGTTGCTACCCAGACATGGAAAGCCCCCGAAAAGGGATTTCTGACGTTTGTCCCAGTACCAGTCACCGCTCACAGCGAGACTCCTCTGCAGTGTGTATGTCATTGCAGCTAGCTCGAGGCTGAGTGTGGACAGGCACAAGAGCAGGTTAAAACCCTGAAATTATCTTATGAAGTAAAGTAGTCCAGGCAGGCAATAAACAGCTTTCAGTTCCTCCATACCTCCACACCCCCACCAATTTAAGTGCTTATAAAATTAGGCAAGGTGATGTCATACATCTCCGTCAGCATTCTAGAATTACCAGAGCTTGCCTAATTTTAATTTCCAAGTGGCCATTACCTGAAGTCCCCATAGCTACCTCTATCTCTTTCCTTCCATTTAGGAGTCTGGCACACAGCTGCCGGCTGGCACTGATGGACTGTCCCAGCTGAGTGATGCTGTGACAAGTGCCAGCTGGGTGACATCTTCTCCTGGGCTCAGTGGCAGAGCCGGGCTCTGTTCACGGCTCTGTCTGTCACACATGAACCAAGCACCTTAGGTCCTCAAGAGCCCAAGGTCCCTCTGGTCGTGTGCTTTGACAGAGTACTGAACTCAGCTGCCAATTTTACCTCCTTCCGAGAAAAGTAAACTTTAGAAGCATCCCCTTCAGCTTTAGGAAGAACCTCTCATGAACTCATCACTGCACACATGACTACTCCAAAACTTGTAGGGTTTAAGGCCAAAACTATTCAAGCTCTAGCCTGCTCGTCAGTATGGCAGAGGTCACATCATGTAATGAGCAATTCATACATATATATTCATCTGTAACTTGTGTTTAAGTACTGAAGAGATGGAAAAATCTAACATTCAGCATCTCGTAGCAATATTGATCATCTTGTTATTAATTAAATAAGCAACCAGCCCCTGTTATGACTAACTGGAAGCTGTCTAGCTGCAGCTTCCTCTGGATGCTTGCCTATGACGGTGTCTGGGCACTCTTTCCAGCATTTGCAAGCCCAGACTTGTCAAAATCTTGCCCACTGAGAAACAGCTCATCTGCCCTGATGTCCCAAGAGCAGACAGAACCTTAGGCTGTGTCACACAGATGCGCACAAACACATACGTGTACTGAAGGCCAGAAGGCAAAAATCTATACAGTCTAAATGTGAACTATCCATTTCTGAAGAACCCACCATCATCACGGATTTGTGAGTATCAACCCAGAAATTTCATTTGTGCTGCACTGGGTCAATTCCAGACTGGGAGAGACCAGGTTTAGTTGCAGAAGGTCAAACTGCACTCAGAGATACCGCTGCAAATCTAGAAAGGGTTGTTTGCTTCACTGGCTTCAGCCTAGTTTACTCTAGGGTAGCAAGGGTGGGAGTGTCACCTGTATTATATTAATTTCTCAGAGTCAGATTTGTATTTATTTGGGAACCTATTTCCCATTGAAACTGTGAATGGGGTGCTGGATTTCCTTTCCTGGTCTGTCCATCAACTGCTAATGGATCTTACTGCCAACAAAAATATCTGTAAATGGTGTGTGTGCGTATCTATCTGCAGGTTTTCCCTTTTATAAATGAGAAGAGATTTTGGTATTGTGTCTTTGGAGTCCAAAATAACAAGAAAAGTCATCAGTCTGGGATTATAGCCTTTATGGGGAACGAAGCTCAGATAGGACAGCAAGGAGGTGGTGAGGGCTGAACATCTCCAGACATCGGCAGATCATAAATTTCTCCATGACTTAGTTCTCCCTCTAAAAAACCAAACCTAACAATAATACCTCTCTGGCTCTTACATTAATATATATGATTTGATATTTATGAAATGTGGAAATACTTCCACAGAAAGAACACTTCACAAACATTTAGCTCATGATGGATTTGACTCTTTCCCCCTGTTGCTCAGGTACTCCACCGACAATGGCACAGAGGATTTGGGGAGATTGCTATCATTTTTCACACAAACATTTAATTAGCTGACATTGCATCGCCCTCAGCTACTGCCTGCAGAGTCCTGCAAATCCATCCATTGAGGACTGACAGCTGAGTCAGGAACGTAAACCCTCTATAAATCTGCTTTAGTGTCCACCAGTGTTTAGCTAATAATAGAACATAATCTCAAACATAATCTCATTGGAAATCTAAATGAAATCATCGTGTTTCTTCTGGTTTAATATCACAAAATTAATTCAGAGAAGTAGCCGTGTCTGGACCACTGTCTGTTTGCACTACAGCAGAGGCTCTGCCGGAGTGAACCCTAGCTGCTCCCACTAGCAACATCCTGCATTCCCCACCAGCAGCTCCAAGATGTTTTGCACAAGTAGGCACCTTCAGCCTCCCCATCGGTACCACCACAGGGCTGGAGCAAGGCTGAGCACCCAGCCGCCAGCTTGGCAATGCTCATTTTCTGCTTGCTTGCCCATTTTCACAATGCAGTGCTTCAAAGCCTGGGTTTGAACCAGGTGGGTACAAAATGCGTCCAAATGACACTATCAACATCTGGGCTGCCTGAGAGGCAGACACAGATCCAAATCTGAATCCACAGCAGCTTCATTCTCCCCACAGTCCCCGGCCTGTGATGTTTGCTATGCTTCTGCTCCTTGCTGCTCTGCAGCTCCTGGGTGGGACCCACCACAACTCCCTGCTTGGAAGCCAGCAAGCGGTGCCTGGCAGCATGTGACACAGCTCCCTGCTGAGGGGGCCTCATTAAATCACCCACTGGGATATATTAATCAATTAGCCCTGCTTTATGCATTTTAAGAGACAAATAAAAAGCCATTGTAATTTGCTCACACTTTAATGCTCCATTACCCTGCCAGAGACACACAATAGAGGCTGACAGGCAGTGAGGGGTGGGCTGGTAGAGCACTTCCACCCATCGCAAACAGCAGCTGCCCCTGCCTTGTGGGGTTTCTCTATCACTCCCTCCTTTGTCTTTCACTAATGGTATCATCTCAGATTTGGCAGAATACAGAGCAAGAGGGTGCCTGTAATTGATATTGTCCCAAAGACAAAAGGTTTCTGGCCAATGAAACGGCATTTTGTACATTCCTGGAGAGAGCACATCCCTCCTGCCTGGCACCCGCCAGGTGAGGACAAAAAAGCCATTGGCGCAGGGTGCCTGATATGAAATATGTAACATAGAATCATAGAATGGCTTAGGATGTAAGGGACCTTAAAGGTTGTTTAGTTCCAACCCCCCTGCCATGGCAGGGACACCTCCCACTAGACCAGGTTGCTCAAGGCCCTGTCCAACCTGGCCTTGAACAGTTCCAGTGATGGAGCATCCACAGCTTCCCTGGGCAACCAGTGCCAGTGTCTCACCACCCTCAAGGTAAAGAATTTGCTTCTAATTTCCCATCTAAATCTCCCCTCTTCCAGTTTGAACCTATTATCCCTCGTCCTATCAGTACAAGCCCTTGTAAGAAGTCCCTCCCCAACTTTCTTGTAGGACCCCTCCAGATACTGGAAGGCCACAATATGGTCTCCTTGGAGCCTTCTCTTCTCTGGACTGAACAACCCCAACTCTCTCAGCATGTGTTCAGCCCTTAGATCATCTTCGTGGCCTCCTCTGGACCTGATCCAACAGGTGTATGTCTGGGGGCTCAAGAGCTGGATGCAGTGCTCCAGGTGAGGTCTCATGAGAGTGGAGTAGAGGGAGAGAATCCCCTCCTTTGGCCTGCTGGCCACATTTCTTTTGATGCAGCCCGGGATACAGTTGGAGCTTTCTGGGCTGCACTCTCACATTGTTGGCTCACGTTGAGCTTATTAGGAACCAACACCCTCAAGTCTTTCTCCTAATGTATGTATATCTATATCTAGATATATTGCAATATACTTTTGGATTTGTAAGACTTCTCCTCCCTGCCCTGGGAATACTACTATCATTTGTGGTTTGCCCTGAAAAATACTGACCTACAGATATAATCTCTGTGGCTCCTCTTCTGTCCATCACTAGACTCCACACCAACAGCACTCACTACTTCTTTCTAGCTGGTGGTAAAACTCAGCCGTGAAAACCCACATAGTTCTGGTGAGTTCTCTGGGCTTACATTGGCTTACAAGAGCAGAGGTTCTGCTCTGGAGCCATACTGCCTCATAGCTAGTGTGGACTCTCCATCATCATGGAGGACCATGGGCAGTAAGGGTGATACTTTGCAGCCTGTTAGGTTTGCAAAGCTCCTTTTGGGGCACCTTTTGGGACGTGCTGGAGTGCTGTGATGTGACTGTCCAAATGCTTTTATCCAAATCTGCCATGTATGTTCAGGCCCAGCTTTAATTCTGAAGAGCTTCAGGTACAAAACAAAGCTCTGAAAGACTAAAGAGGAACTTAGAAAGACCTGAGGAGCTACTTAGATTGATAGAAAGAAATCAATATGTGCATAGGTTGTCCTAGGATATCCCTCCAGGAATTGTAAAACATTAAAAATGATGGTTAGGGAAGTTCTCAGGAAGGACAGAGTGATAATGAGGGGTCTGCTTTGAGATCTGTGGGCTGAACAAAGTCCAATACAGAAGAGTGCCAGATGCAAAAGTTACCCAAGATAAAGTATGTGCTGTCCAAATACTGCATTATGTCACCTGTGTGCAAAAACCCAACTGCAGAAAAGGTGATTATAGGATTAGGACTCTCTTGTCCCTGCCATTTCCCATTCTGTCAATGCTTCTAGATGAGCAGTGTTCATCTGCTTCATTTTCCACTGTAGAGTGGGAAGTGATGGTATCTCCTATCTTCCAGGACCAAGTATGGACTTTTGCAAGAAGTCAAAATAGTTGGTGCTAAGGCCCAGTAACCAGGGAGGCAATATCAGGGAAATAAATCGTTCCTCTCTTGATTTATGCTAAGGGAAAGAAGAATTTTGGTATGCTGTCTCTGCTAGTCTAGTGAGTATTTTTCTTATTTTGAGCTCCTGGTGCTCATACTCTGCCTGTCTTAATGCCTTGCTCCGTGCCTCTTGCTGCTGCTCTTCTTTTGCCCCTTCTAGACCTGACGTTTCCTTCCTCCCTTTCCCCACAAACACATGGCTGCTCCAGGCCAGAGGAATACGGGAGGAGTTTCAGCTGGTTTGAAATTTGTGCCAACACATTCTCGCCCATGCTTTATGGAGATGGGGACCTTACACCCACACGTGCAAGAGCCAGCTCTTAAAATAGGGTCTAAGTCAGACTGATGCTCACATCCTCTGGCAAAAATACTCTCTTGCAGAGACACCTCAGGGAACATTCAGACATACTTGTTATTTCCTCAGCCACATGCTGGTTTCCGGAGGTACCGAGTAATTCGAAAGCTTTTTGCTTCTCCTTTTTTTTTCTTTAATTTTTTTTTCCATTACCTTAGCTTTTCACCACTTGGCTTTTCACCAAGAAGAGACTTTATGTGAAGTATTAAGATGTGCAGAATCAGCTTATTTGTGATCCTGGCCAATATTTGCATTACAGAGGAGACAAATGACGTGCATAGTCAGCTTAGGTGTCTTACCTGTCCTGATAGGTTTTGCGATGGCCTCCGTGGCAGGATCAGCTGCCTGCAAGAGAAGCAAGAGAAAGGATGGTTATTCTGGGAGAAAGGCATATCCATGTTCAAGTACAACTCTGCTTTAAAAGTGGATCTTACAAGTTTCTGTTGCATGCCATGAAGGCAATACACAGCCTGACACGCAGCGACCTGGTGCCAGGCATTGCAGTGCGTGTGGCTCCTGTAGACCCTCACAGATCAGTGAGGGATTGCTGTGGAGCCCCAGCAAGCTCTCTGCACTCACCCAGGTATCATCCTCAGTCACCCCTCATCACAGCCCTTTTGTTCTAATGAGGAAGATGTACATTTCTGACACAGCCAGCAGTTCTCTTGGTATGGTAAGAAACGTGTGTGGTCTTTGTGGGGACTGTTTTGGAAGCAGAAGCCCTGAAGACCTCGCTGTATGGCTTGCAAAGCTTGGAGAGAGTAGGACAGGGTTGGACTGGACACCCTTGAGAGCCATTGTCTGTCCCTGGAAAGCCAGTGACTGGATGAAAATAAAAGCTGTAGAGCCCCAAGACAAGTCGGAGAGTGAGACTGTTGTCCTGCTTCACTTCTCCTTCTTGCTGGGATGTAAACCCAAGTGTCAAACTGGTACAGGAAATTGTCCTCAGTCAGCATGGCCTGAGAACTTCTCAGGAAACAGGCTCCTAGTGTGACATATGGCTGGCTTCATCTGTGGTCTTGCTTCTGCTTTGTCACACCTCTCTACCATCCAAACACACAACCCTGAAGCCTGTGCTAGCTTGCATATTACTTCCACGCAAGTAAAGTCACTGACAGCTCATAAACATCCAGCAATGCCCTCGAGGAGCAAAGAATTCTCCCAAGAGCTGAGGAAAGATACTGAGAGTGCCTCTACGCTTGAAACTCTGTGTCATATCCCTTCGCTCACACACACCAGGCTGTCCCACAGTGATTTTGGTATCAGGGAGTGGGTTTTGCTCAGGCTAGCCTAAAGCAGCTCCTCTTATCTGGATACCAATTACCTGGGTTAATTGTGCAGGCTAATGAGGACAGACCTAGTTTAACATAGAATCGTAGAATAGCTGGAGTTGGAAGGGACCAAAAAGAATCATCACGTCCAACTCCCTGCTCTTCACAGGACTACCTAAAACTAAGCTGTATGACTAAGAGCATTGTACAGATGTTCCTTGAACTCTGACAGGCTTGGTGCTGTGGGCACTTCCCCGAGGAGCCTGCTCCAGTGACCAACCAGGATATCCAGCAAGGAGAAATTTGGGAAGCCGGTACCAGCTTTGGCAGAACATCCAATAATATCCTGGGAGAAGTGAGGCTGCCCATGCATGCGGTGGGAGAAAACTTAATCCATAGTGGTCTTAAAGCATAAGCACTTTATTTCTGCGTGTAAATAGGACTATGTGTGGTATGGGGAGAAGAAGGATGGTTGGACAGTGAGAGAAGTCATGTTGTGTCTTTTTGTGGCACTTAATGTTCTAGCCTTAAGTGTTTAAGAGTACTTTTAGACTTTGGACTAACATGACCATGTTTTCAACCATGGCTGAAGTGTAGATCTGTGGCTGCTCCCTGCAAAGCAATGAGATCCTTTGGTCTCACAGCAGAATGTTGTGTCCTGCAGACAGAGATGGCATAGGGCTTCCTATTTGGGGTATCTGTAATATATGATTTCTTCATTTTCTCTCCCCACACTTATGGAAGACCGGGGAGAAACTGTATGTAGCAGCAGTATTTCTCCAGGTGACCTTCCCAAGCTGTACAAGAAAGCTGCTGGGTGGAAGATGAACAGGAATCTAGAGCTGTTGTTAGAAAAAAACAGGCATTTCCAAGGTCTTCGGTCCTTTACACAACACCCTCCCTCCTAATTTCTCACAGTTCCTATGCACTCATATCATCAAATGTGTGACTGAGTAGAGTCTTAGCCAAAAACACTCCCAAAGCTGGAGCCTCCCGGTTCCCATCTTGGACCTTTGCACAGGGCTGTCCCCTCACATGCTCTCAGGGCACAGGGAATCATCACTTTCCAAAGACACGTATGAGCCTTCCTGCCCTCTGTGGAGAATTAAAGGCATTTTTGCTTGGGAGAAAGGTGATGCTCTGCCCCAGTTAGATTATGTTAAATGAAATTGGGCAGCAGAACGGCTGCTGTCTGCAGAGAAGTGTTTGGTGAAGTGATTGAGATGTTATCATCAGCACAGTGTTCACCTTGCAGCCCTCCCTCAGAGATGGCAAGCAGGACAAGGCCGATGGCTTGCAGCTTGCTTTGTAGTCAGGGCAACAGAAACAAACTTAAATTGTACTAATGTATTGTGTTCTCACCTGGGAAGTCGCCCAGTGGGTGAAAATAGCAGATACCAATGCAATTTATTTTAGTGACAATTGAGGAGATATTCAAATAATACTTCAGAGCTTGCTTTGAAATATTACTGGCATTACTTCTTTCTTTTCTAACAGCAAAAATATTGCATGTAATGCTGTAATTTGGTATCCAAAGAGGCACACAGTAGGAGCCCAAAGAATTAAGTCCTATAGTGCCAGTGTGGGAAAAATTCCTGACAATGAATTTCACCCTCTCTGGGGTGATCTGGGTGCTGATGATGAAGGAGCTCCATTTTTACTCAGCAAGCAGAATAATTTGAATATGTTTCGTTACAGAAAATTGTAATCAGGTGCCAGTGAAAGTAATCTCTTTCTTCTATAATAATTTTACAGTAAATTTTCCCAAGCTGAGACAGACTGGCACTGCTAGAGGGTCATTCTGAAGTCCTTTGTCAGAACAGTGAATGTTCATTTAACCAGAGGCCTGCCAAGTGTGTATCTGCCTCTAGAAAATCCAGGCAAACACACCTCAAAACTACAGTTGTCCCAAACGTGGCCTGGGGTCAGTGTAACTAGGTCCAGGGCTCTCCCAAGAACATGGCCATGCAGCAGCTCTGCAGGGACGAGCTCTTTGGACTGCTGTCCTCAAAGGAGCTTTTGCAATTTGTAAATCTTGTAGTGACAGGATGAGGGGTAATGGGGTCAAATTGGAAGACAGTAGATTTAAATTAGATGTAAGACAGAAGTTCCTCGCTGTGAGGGTGGTGAGACACTGGCACAGGTTTCTCAGGGAAGCTGTGGATGCTCGTCACTGGAGGTGTTCAAGGCCAGGTTGGATGGGGCCTTGAGCAACGTGGTCTAGTGGGATTTTATTTAAAAAAAAAAAAAGCCTCAGGGCTCCCCCATGTTTCTGCTCGGCCTCAAACCACCATCACCCATGTCTGGCTGAGGGTGAAGGAAGGCAGTGGCACCTTAGGTAGGTGGCCTTCAGTTGCCAAGAGGCAAAGATAGAAACGAGATGTGAAAACTCCAGAAAGCAGAGTTCTGTCCCCGCAGCTGATCTGATAAAGAGCATCGCTGGAAACAGCCTGGTGTGAAATTCAGTTTTTCCAGTGCTGACAAAACCTATTAAAGTGACACCTCTAGAGAGCAGATGACTGTCAATGTACAGAATATTGATCACAAGAGCTGGAACAGAACACTTTTCTTCTAAAAACTGCCTCAGCAGTTTTCCCATGATGTTCAATGAGTGGGAAATCTGCTTTCAGGGGCAGTTTTTGAGAGAGCAGATTTAAATAAGGTGTATGGAAGAAGTTCTTCACTATGGAGGTGGTGAGACACTGGCACAGGTTGCACAGTGGAGCTGTGGATGCTCCATCACTGGAAGTCTTCAAGGCCAGGTTGGACTGACCCTTGAGCGACCTGGTCTAGTGGGAGGTGTCCCTGCCCATGGCAGCGGAGTTGGAACTGGATCATCTTTAAGGTCCCTGCCAACCCAAACCATCCTATGATTCTGTGATTTTTTTAGTATTTTGTTTGGGGTTTCTTTCCTTTTAATTTTTGTCAGGGTTGTCCACCAGAGGGGGCCAACAGGCACCGATTGGGGTAGCCCATGGCAAGATTATTTTTGATATGACATAAATCACCAAATAGATAGTGCAGGAGCCCCCGCTGCTAAGGGGGTTTTACTTTTTTTACTCCAGCAGCCTTGAAGACTAGATCAGCGAATTATAACTATCTTCACTGACAGACCTTTTGCCACACGGGTGCCTTAACAGTGCTGAAAAGATCCACCCACACATTTTGAAGGTTAAAAACATGAAGTCTACAAAATGTAGAGCAGTGATGGACTATGGACATTCGCATAGAATTTGTTCATAGAGGTAGGTGGCCTATGTATCAGATACAGAGCACCTTGCAGTCCAGCACTGGATTCCTGGGGTCTCTGTGCCTTTAAATTACCTTTACCTATTCCTTTCTGTCCCATGCTCTTTCACTGATTTTAACATATATCTATATCTATATAAGTATCTACATAGATGTGTATACTTACATATATCCAGCAGCAGTGAAATGCAGCAGGCAGAAGGGTGCAGGGGTTTGCACTCTTATTAACAGTGTTATGAAGAAAAATGAAGGCTACAGACCCCCATACAGTGACTACTCTTATTCCAGAGAAAAATAAAGTCACTTATGAAAGACTGAGACAAGTGAATGGCCTGAAACCAGGGGTTTCTGCAGGTGAAAGCTGAAGAACCAAACTGACTTCAGCAGTGCATGCAGTTCTGAAAAATGTAGTTTAGTTCCAAAAAATGACACTTCCTGGGTCTGACACTAATGTGCCGTGCTGCCCTGCTTGAAAGCAAGGCGTAAAGGAAATTTCTCAGGGTGTTGAAAAATGGGAGGGGGTGATAATGTGTCTTAGAAGTGCTGTTAGATTTAGAAAATCAGCTTTGGAATCATAGTTGGTCTTTCCCTTAATCAGAGCATCTAGATTTTAGGTGCTGCAAATGCCTTGTTTCTGCTCAGTTTTATTTTCCCTTCCCGATGCATCTTCCTTCATTTTAAACTCGGCAAGTGTAAATTAATCAGAAGGAAGGCAAGCAGCTATCTTCCATGTACCTGCAATGGGTCTAGGGGACTGTGTGATCTGTTTGCCATCAGAAGCCTCCTCTTAATGCAGTGGCACCTGAGGCATGGGTCACAAGGCCCGGGTTGCACCTAAGACCCTCTAACACTCCTTTGAACAGAGGAACATAAAAGTTTCTATCTCAGCTCAGCATAAGGAGGGCATGAAGTTGCCACAACAGCCCCTGTGGTCAAGGACCACTCACATAATCCAGCTGACAATATCTGAAGAGAAAACCAGGTCTTCCCAAGAGGATGATCACACAAAATGTTGGTCCTCCCTCCAAAAGTAACAAAGAAAATAATTAGAGCAATTAATGATGCCCTAATTCCTACAGCAACAGGATTCAAGAGTTCCAGGTACTGGAACACACTCAGACCTCCTGTCCTGGAGCTGCTGAAGCCAATACTACAAGATGCTCAGCCCAACCACAACCGTATTTACCAAAGGAGTGCATTCCTAGTCTTAGGCTGACAGTGTGACCATGAGCTAAAGTGGTTTTGGAGCAAGCTCTGGGGTTTCTTTAGGAACCTATCTCACAGAAACAACATTTGTTCCCTGGTCTGGAAATTCAAGACTTGTCACGAATGGAGAATGACTGTGCTGCTTCTGAACTGAGCATATTTTGTCTCCCTGAGAGCAAGAACACAAGTTATGCTTTTGCAGCCAAATTCCTCTCACAACACAAAACTGCTGCTTCATTTTATTTGTGTTTTGCACACACCTCAGCTTCCTACTTTTTCCTTCAGCCATGCTCATTTCCAAAGCAGCTGCAATAATGTCATTACTCTTTTAAATGAAAACCTTGACTCTTTCAGTAATATTGTTCCTCTGGCAACTAGTGTAACTGCATTCATCCTGATGCAGAGGTAATTTAATGCTTACTTTCATAATAAGTACAAATGGAAACCCCATTATATAGGAAAGCTGTGGCAATTCTGTAATTACCCAGGCTGTTATTTTAAAGATCTCCCTTAATATCCCACCATTTATCACTTGAAAACCCCCATGTCTCATTCTAACTTTGCCCAAACTGCTTCTCTTTTGGAAGAACACTGATTTCAGGTAAAGACTTCTCTCTGGTGCAACTTAAAAAAGTATCAGTCAAGCTTACTTGGTTTAATTTCTGGGTAATGTGCCTACACGGACACACATATTGTACAGGGTAAATTTAGCAAGAGAAAATATTGAGCTGAAAGATCATATTTTCTTTTTCCATGGCCAACTTCCTCCAGCAACCCCACACTGGTGCTTTCTTTCTATGAATAGCAGTGGAAGTACTTCAGCACTTAGATTTTTGCAAGAAGGTTTCAAAGCCTGTAAAACTTCTAGTCTGGCATTTTACCTTGGTAAAGTTCATGACAATGTTCCTGGTAAGATTAGAAATGCACTTTTTATGTTCACAACCATCTGTACGTCTGCCCTGGCTGTAACTGTCTCACTGAAACTCCCTTCAACCTCCACTTGAGAGCAGTCCTCTTTATTTTAAGAAGGAAAAAAAGGTCTGTAGGCAGAGGTAACAGTTGTTTTTGTGAGACCTTGCCTCGCTTATATCCTCGGTCATCCTTGCTGTAGGTCTATGTTTGCATTAAAAACCAGACTCAGGAACTGGACCGAGAAAAGAGAGAGCAGCAGCGAGCTACTTTGCCTCCATCCACTGCTCTGGGTAGTTCAAGTGAGCTTTGCTTCACCACATCATGGTGCATCTCAGCAGACAGCATCACTCAGTGTCACACATAGAGGTGTCTTGTCCATTCCTGAAATGTAGCAGTATTTCAGAGGAGCACATGTAGACACTAGCAGACCAGCTCAGAACATCTCAGAGAGTGGTCGCTCTCCAAAGAAGTGACAAGGAGACATGTATAAAACCAGGCAGCAGAGACTGAGGCACCGATCTACCTTCCCTCCACCTCTCCTTCTAACCAGGCAGGACAAGGGTGGCTTGCATCTTGGATTATGAGCTTTCCACTTCCATCTACAGAGTAGAAATTGCATGCTAGAAAGTCATGCTGCTCATGGAGAAAGGTCATGGTTTTTTTGAAAGTTCTTCTCTTTCCCTCTTTGTTTCATCTTTCTCTCCCCTAAGTTATGCGTGTGCACTTCTCATAACAGGAGGGAGCAACTGGTGTTTTGGCCACAGAATAATATATGGAAAGCAGTAGGTTAAAAAAAAGAGAGAGGGAGAGAGAGAGAAAGAAAGAGAAAAAGAGAGAGAGAGAGAGAGAGAGAGAGAGAAAAAGAAAGAAAGAAAGAAAGAAAGAAAGAAAGAAAGAAAGAAAGAAAGAAAGAAAGAAAGAAAGAAAGAAAGAAAGAGAAAGAAAAAGAAAGAAAGAAAGAAAGAAAGAAAGAGAAAAAGAAAAAGAAAGAAGTCAATGAATAAAGTAAGAAATTTCTTACCGTCCTCTGAATGACTAAGAACATGATGGTGGCTAATGCGAAGACGAGTAACACAACAAGGGTAGCGATGATGAAATATAAACACGTTTTGTTAGTGGCTCCAAGCCTCCTTGAAACGGTGTCTTCATTCACATGCATGGCTGATTCATGAGAGTCCTTCACCTGAAAAAGTGTTTGCTCTTGTGCTGAGCACATTCTTATATAGCTCTCAGGGTACCGCTCTGGAGCTCCTCTCGATCAGGTTCAAGTTGCAGCCCATCTCTGTTCCTGGCAGGATTTTCCCCCTTCATCCTGGCTCATGTGATGTGGAAAAAAAAACTTCATCACTTGTACAAAGAAAGAGGGACCTGGGGGCGTGAAGCAGGACGCAGCTGTGAAGAGGGGAAGGAGCTTCATGTTCTTGATCAGGGATTTTGCGACGGCAGTCTTGTATGCTGCATCGGAGGTTTCTGATGTCAGAAGGTGAACAGTTAGCAAGATCAGTCGTCCTCCCCCCGCACAGGCTTTCTGTGAAATGGAGAGCTATGCAAATTCTGTTTCATTTTATACTCAGTGCAGCTACAGCTCGGTGCAGTAAATCACCCCAGAGCTCTGCCTTCCTGTAGCACAGAGTAACCTCTTCTGGTTCCCGGTAGCGTCCCAGAGCTGCGATCTCCAGAACTCTGTGTTCAGAGGTGACCTGGGCTTTGATGTTGGTGACTGTTGCTCATGTCTGTGAAGGTCTGGATACCTTGGGTGAGATTTTCTTTGAAGTATTTCATAGAAGTGTGTCAGGGAAACATCTGTGATGCACGATGCAAGTTCTAGGCAGAGACATAGAAAGAAACGGGCCACACCAGAGTAGCTGAAAGCATGATATAGGATGTGCCCACAGCAGGTGCCTGCATTCACCTCCCTGCCCTGGCTTATTTGCAGCTAGTGAATTAATGCTCATTTCTATCCTATCCACAAGCCCGACCTCTGTCCTGGTCTTGAACTATTACCCAGCCACCAGGCTTCTCACAGAACTCAAATGAGATTCCTTTACATGGAAACGTTCCTACTTCATTCCAGTGTGGTAGGACCAGTCGTTCCTCATTCTGCATTTTTTATGTAAGGTGACTCCTCGCTTTCTGGCCAATCCAGCTCAAAGGACACTTGGGTGCTCCTAAAAGTTTTCATGATTAGATGTGTGACCTCTTGTGATTCGTATCTATACAAGCCAGCTAACTGGTGTAACATGATCAAAATGACCAGGAGCATTATTTATCTCGGCTATTCCCAACTCAGTAATACAAGAGAGAGAGGCCAGAGAGGACCTTATTAATGGTCCATCTAGATCAACATCTTGCCTTCAGTAAAGAACAACAAGAGATGACTTGGCAAGAATATCAGAACAGGAAAAGCAAGTATTTATTGAGTGTAATTCTCCAATTTCTTATGATTTGTGCTTGTGGGACTTCCAAACCAGAGGTAATACCTTTCTATTTTAATCCAATCCTTCTTTACATCCCTGACATTACAGAATCTTGACATCTTACTATTATTACTACTATCTTTAAAATAATCACTACAGCACAGCACTGCAAAGGCTTCTATATGTTTCCAAAGTAGTGTTTTTCAGAGCATCTCCTATCACCATGGCAGCAGGCACACTCTATTTTAATAGAGACAAAGGGAAGCAGCCTCCCTTTCCTAAGGATGAGGCAATGGTTTCACTTGGTTAGACCTTCCTTGGGAAATCTGTTGCTCAAGCCTAACAGGTTGGATGAGGTTGATCTTCACCCACTGGGTCCTGTCTGGTAGATGTAAAACTTCTGGGCAGTTTCTAACAGCAATGGGTCTCACTTGCCCTGGTTTGTACTGGAAATTCTGGATTTGCAAAGGAAAGATTTACACAGCCTTGCCTGTGAAAGTTCATTTTGACCCTTTAAAGCAGTCAGTCCTGCAGAGCAGCAAACCCACCCTTTGGGAAGCAGGCCATAGAAGTCCCCTAACACAGTCATTGCTCCCCAACTCTCCTTGACAATGTGACAATTCTGAAATGTGGGAAAATCTGAATTACAAAGATCTTGCAGTGACTGGCAGCATCTTCTATTATTGAAAAGACAGCTCAGCATTTCTTGTTCATGGCTAAGCAGATACACACCTCACCAAGCAAGACGAATTGAAGAGAATCGTGGTGATGTAGTTATAAGGTTGTCACATCATGCTTGGTGTAATGAGGAAGGCACGGTCTTGTGAGCTTGTAGGCTCTTATGGTTGCTCATGGGTGTGCAGTCAGCTCTTCAAACTGTAAACCGCTTGTACTAAACTCACTTATGAGAAGACAACCAGATACTGTAGTGGTGATGAGCACAACAGAAAAATAAATCCGTGAAGACCAGTGAAGGAAAACAGGACAATTAATCCCTTGTGTAAACAAGTGCAATCCAGATTAAATTTGGCCTGTTACTTCCCAAGGTAAATTTGGTTAGCCCACTAGTCCAGCACTGGAAACTCACAGAGTCTAGCAAGCTGGAAAACTTTGAAATCTACTGGGAAGGTCACATAATAATATGCAGGAGCACAAAGCATCCATTCATGCAGCGATATCTTGCTGTGCAGTGCTCCAAGACAGCAAAGGCAACCACCTGAGACTGCTGCAGGTAACAGCAGGACCTGAGAATGATTCCTCTTTCATGATGGGTGAAGTATATTGAAACATAGCAGTGAAACACTGCTCAGCTAAGACAGCCATACTGCTAAGGCAGCCAGTAATTTTTAGACAGGATAACCTTGCAGAATGGGTGGATGCTTCTTTAGCTTTGTCTTAGGCAGTAAATAAAGCACTGCACCTCCCCATTAAGTAGGTGTTCTTGGGGTACACTGGCTGCATATCCTGGCTTGTAGGTGGGGATGCACTTTCAAACAGAACTTCAGTGCAAAGCTTTGTTACCTTCTCATTCCTAACACCATCACTCCACAAACCCTATTACAGTATCACCTCCCTGGTTGTGTCTGATTTCCAGGCCACAGCCCTATTGCTTTCATGCCTCTGACCGATGTTGCACCAATTCTCACAAGCGCTGGTTCAAGAGGCTGACAAGCAGGTGCCTGCCCTGTATTTGCACTGGCACGTGCTGCATCCTCTGCAGCAAAGAGTTTTGCATAAAAGGACAAAGAGGCAGAAAACAAGTGAACCACAAACGCAGCAGCTCTAATTATTTTTTGGTAGCTACTGCAAGTGACTCTCTTCAGCAGAAAAGTACAAAATATCCCAGCCCCTTGTCAATATTTATTTATCTACTCTTCTGCTGAAAGGAAATAAGCTTGCTGAGAACTAAAGACCCATCCATGCGGTCAGTGGAAATTCACCGAACTGAAGTCTGTGAGAACTGAAAACCTTTCTGAAAGACATTAATGGCCAACTCTTCAAAGCTGTGTAGGTACTGAGCTGCCACTGAAATCCAGGGGTGCAAAGTGTATAGGTGGGTGCTTTTAGAAGTTTCTGGTTTTATCCTTGATGAGAACTGGGTCCATTTCGCATCAAAACCATCTTTCATGTTTACACCCGTGTAGTTTGCTATCAGAACCTGGTTCTTAGCTTTACATGATCTAAGAGAGCTCAGAGAAGATGTATAATAATGTATATTTTATTACCCCAAGTGATTCCTAATACCCTCCTAATTAAGGGTCTTAGCAGAGATGCTGTTGGGTTTCTTATCTTCCAAGAGAGACCCCATTACATATAGGGTTGTTTAACTTCAGCTGAATGTACGTGTATAAACATGTGAGCACACGCAGGCCCTTGTAAATCATTTGATATGGAAAGCAACATCAGTAAATTGAGGTTACTGCAAAATGCCATGAGCACTCGAGGTATGAATCACCTTCTTGTCAGAGGTTTTTAAGCTTTCCTCCGATGAATCAGTCTTTCAAATTGCACTTCGGCGTTATGTTTGTACTCCACATCTCAGGCCGAGCCAAGGGTGCCTGGGCCAAGGGCTTGTTGGGGGTTTTTTTATTATATTTATCAGAATCTTTGTCCATTCATGTGGTCCTAATGCAAGGCTGGTCACAGAATGAAGTAAATAACACCCCGATATCACACTCCTAACACTGTTGTGATGATATTGTTGGTTGTCACCATGAAATGGTCTTTTGAGGGAGAGGCTTTGTATCTCTCATCCAAGCCTTCTGCTCCTGTAACATATTGGAAGATTTCCAAGACTAGCAATGTCCTTCTCTCACTTTGTTTCTCAAATAGAATTACTGAATAAAATTAGACATCAGATGAGAGGAAAATAAGAGAAAAAAAGGAAGGTTAGAGCTACAATTGTGCAGTATTGTCTCCTTGGGAAGTCACATAGCATTTATTCGTGCTGTGCAACTGTCTTCTTTGTTCAAAATAATTATATCACTCAGCCTTGTAAAGTAATAGAAAAACTGGTATATTAAATTAGCTGAAAATTGGCTATAGGGGGAAAATCACCCTTTTATACTGTAGGTGATATGCAACATCCATCTCTTTTGAAGTGCAGGTAGAAACCAGAGGCATTAGGACAGATAATAAAATGCAATAACAAAGCAGTACAAATGGAACAGTTATAAAAGTGTAATAACTTCCACAGATTTGTCACAGAGTGCATGTGCTCAGTAAGAGTTATTATTACTGCCCAAACAGCAACAGTTCTTCCCATGTAACACCCTCCCCAAAGAAGGGACCTGCCTCGCTGGAAAATCTTTGCTATCTTTCAGTAGCATTTGCTAGTACAAGTTAATCCAAGTGGAAAAGCTCTTTCCTGGGTATTAAACCCCTCTATATTCTGATTAATGACTTGGGAGTAAGACGAAGAAGATAATGCATGAATTACAAAGCTGGAAGAAATGGGATAATTAATAACATAGCTTATATTAATAAAAAAAATAGAGCAGGGTTATTTAGAATGTGATTTTCAAGCATGTCTAGAGGTTTCAGATACCTGAAAATCCAGTTATTCTGTTACAAAATACCAGAAAAATCTTAATTTCCAGAATGATTCTCATCATTTCCTGAAAAACGAGATACTTTCGTGTGATTCAAGCAGCACAATAAAAAAATGAGCCATGCAGAAGTATATTAGGACTCTGGTGCTTACTCTAGAGTCTAAATGCAAAAGAGAGAGGATTGTATCAATCTCTAGTTCATCAAGAGTGATAAAAAGGACATTTATACTTGCTGGTCTGAGTATGGTTCTTAAGGTCTCTGGACACACCTGAAAATCTTGGCCTGAGGAAATCCATGAGGTGGTTTTGAGTCAGCAGGAAGAAGTTCTAAAAAAAGGATTTGGGTAGCAGGAAGAAACAACCGTAAGCACTGAAACCCGCTGAAATGAAGGGAATGGCTCCATTTCCTTGTGCTGGGCTTTGGACGAGGTCTGCAGAGAACAGACTCTGTTGTGTGAGGGGAAGTGGCACTGAAACCAGCTGTGCCCAGGTACACCCAGGAGAAATGCAGCGTTGAGATCAAGGCATCGTAGAAAAGCATCTTACCCTCACTGTGTGAAAAAGATTCACAGATTTTAAGGCAGAAAAGGGCCTTTAGGTCGTATAATCTGACATGCTACTCTGGAAAAGGGCATATGGATTTACCTGGAAAACCTGGAAAATAACGATGCTGATGAGCCAGGCAAAGAAACATCAGGTGGGGTCTGTTGTGGGACAGGATCAGACTAGAGCAGCGTTTTGCATCTGTGTGTGGGCCTCCCACCCCACCTAAGGAAGAGTGTGAGACATGTAGACACCTGAGGATGCGGTTGAGCAATGATGTCGGAAGTGATGACAGTAGCTTTTAAATGGAAAGGGGAATTTGTGTGTCTTTGGAGACATGGCTATAAGGGTCTATGTTAGGAAAGCCATTGCTCTGGGAATGTTAGGCTGTAGCAATAAGAATTTTCCTCTGTGTGAATATGAAACTTTTAGTAACTGGCCATGGTAAGAAGTGGAATCCTGAACTAAAGACAGTTGGTCTCATTTATTTCAAAAGCTATTATTTGTGTTCCCTGCACAGAAGAAGTGTGTTGAAAGCTTTTGATTGAAGAGAGATGAGTGATCAGGAGATCAGATGGAAAATAATGAAAATTTCATAGGAACCAAATCATCTCTGGTTAAACTTCACTAGAAGAGCAGAATTACATCATGACTGAATATAACTGGCAGTACGATGTGTCCAGAACAGAAATAAAGACCACATGAAAGGATGGCATCCTACATTTGACAGCTATTAAATCTCCCTTATAAGGAGGGGAATACACAGCCTGCTCAGCATGGCAGCGAACACTAAACCCTATCGGGAAATAATATGAGAACCACTGAAAAGCCAAAGTCGCAACTAGCTTGAAATTCAGTCTATACATCACAGGAAGAGTAGGAATGTAGGGTGAAAGTATATTTCTAATCCTGGCAAGCTGAAAGGCTTCAGTAGTTCACCTTTCTCAAAATAATAAAACTCCATCACTCTTCTTCTCAGGGAAGAAACTGTGAAGTTGCTTATTTTTTCCATCACTATAGAGCAAGGAAGGAAACAGCTTGCAAAAGTTCTGCTGTAGCATATGTGATAGAGTCACCTCACAGTCTGAGATGGGTTTATCCTCACAGTACCTATTTAATGTGGGTCAATGTTGGTGTTTCTCCTCCACATCCCTGTTAAATAATGAAGGATCGGAAGCTCGAAGTGCTTCTATACAGGCTCAGTGGTTAAATAGAGCTGTACACTCAAGTCTAAGTATCCTGTTCAGGTGTTGGTGGCCACAAAGGCTTCCTGAAGAGGTCTCCAGGCCTCTACAGAGTTTATATGACATGGTTTGGGAGCCTGAGCACACACAGAAGAGCTGTAGCCAAGGGCATGTTAGCTTAAGGGATCTGCCAAAATCCACATAAAAAATCTATGGTAAAAGAAGGAAATAAACCGTATATTCTCAGGATGACAGGAGCTTTCTCTTCAGATGGGGAGTTTGTAGAAATCCTAAGAATGAGGCAAGAATGATGTTTCCAAGAGTCTTAAATTGTGAAAATGATCTGGTGCTTTTATTCATGGCAATTAGCACAAGATCAGCTTGAAGCTACTGGTGGCTTTTGGTTACGAGCTTGGGCATGGGACACCTGCAAGCAGTAGCTGCTTTCTAGTCTCCCATAACTATAGCTAAAGACAAAAATCACCAGAAGAAAAGCTGCAAGTTCCCCCCTTGGAGCAGTGCAGCACTTGGCTGCGATCAGCAGCTCCAGACAGAGCTGTTGAGATCCCAGCCCCTTTGATTTACAATTATGCTAATTTGCAGTTGTGCTAAATTACAGCTCTGGATGCATTTTTCTGCGGTGAATTTTGAGAGTTTTTTGACTTCTCACAAGCTCTACTCATGGACAAAGGGTAAGATTTTCATAACTGTGTTGGAGGCGATGCTTCTGGACTCCCCAGGCCAATTCTGAAGGCAGGCATCAGTGTAAGCTAGACCATGCTTTCTTGATGATGCATCCTGGAGTTGAGTTAGGTGGGGTGAACCAGTTCAGTAATGCTTGTGTCCCCAACCCGTATCATGGAGGAACTGTAGAAACAGCCTAGAGAAGTTGTTTGGTCCAGACACCTTTCAGATAGCTAAAGGCAGGGAAAATGACTGGGGGCACTTGTGATTTAGGAGCATGAGGGTCATTAGCAGGTGTAGGGATGGGAGGTTAATCATTGCAGTTCCTGTGAAAAATCACACTCACCTGTTGACATCACCCTTCTGAGGGTGGCAGCTACCAAATACGCATAGTGCACCTTTTTTGGGAATGAAATGATAAGAGGCTGCCATCAAGCAGGGATGACCCAGGGACTGAGAGCTATCTCAGTCAGGATGATCCAGGCAGGAGTGGAAACAGTGGGATAAGGAAAACGAGGCATCACTGTGCCACACAAGAGCCAT
Source organism: Eurystomus gularis (assembly GCA_013400335.1). Lineage (NCBI taxonomy): Eukaryota > Metazoa > Chordata > Aves > Coraciiformes > Coraciidae > Eurystomus > Eurystomus gularis. Next base: position 194,633 of record VZZY01020740.1, read on the forward strand.
GACTGCCAGGGCACGATCACTTCCAGAAAAAACTTGCCGTTCATTTATGTAAGCCAGAAAAAATGTATAAGTCACAGAAGAATGAAAAGGCAAGATCAAAATGGTCAGTCTTGAGTGGTAGTCCTTCTTTGTCCCTACAAAGGTATTTGTCAGGCAAAATGCTGCCTCTGCCAGTATTTTCTCTAGAACAGTTACCCTAAAAATGCTCAAAGTTTTTATCAAAGCTATGTTTCTTATCCACAAGAAGGACATACCCACCATGGATCCTGTTTTGTTTGCCCTCTGTGGAATTAAATTCAGGTTTTCTGTCTTTGATTCCAGTCATGGCTTACAAAAGCTCTTATGCATTCCCATTGATATTCACATCATTTCTACTTCAGCTTCACTTGAATTTATGTAAGCCAACAACCTTAGCAATGACAGTCTCAATTTATGCAGGCTTATGCTGAAAAATCTCATCTTGTCTGTTCTTGAATTTCCCACACACACACCCTTTATTTTGTTCTTTGATGCCTTTATGCAAATATCTTGGTACTTCCTTGGCCATACAACACACAGCACGTTTTGCTGATGGAAAAGCAGATTCTTCACCTTGCCTAGAAGAGCTGGCCAATGAGACACCCAAAGAAACCATCAACAAGAACCACTGTACCAAATAGAATGAGATTCATAGACCCCCAGGTTGGAAGGGACCTCAAGGATCGTCTGGTCCAATATGGCCCAGTACCCTCTTCAGCCACATCTTAGAAGTATCCAATACTGGGGACTCCACCACTTCCCTGGGGAGATTATTCCAATGGCTGATTGTTCTTTTGAAAAATTTTCCTCTTGTGTCTAAAAATAGCAGGTGTTTCTCTGGCAACACTAACTCTCTGTACTTTTTCCACTAGCTGATTAGGGCAAAGCAGAAGGAACGCCAAGGGTGAAGCTCAGCCATGCCTTCAAAGGTGCTACCTTGAAAACAGCAGCATTTGGGTACCTGTGTTCGATGTGGTGAACCGACCACATGATTTTTTCTGCCTTATTAAAACAGTGAGCAAAAAACTCAATTTCCCATAAATCTATTCCGCATAAATCCTCCAGGAAGACGGAAGCAAGATAACGCCAGCCATAAATATCGAAAAAGAAAACAAACTTTCTTCTCTTTTCCGCCTCACTGCACAAAGGGAGCACATCGCTCCTGCTGAGTGCACCCCCCCCTCCCTCCGCTGCTGCCGGAGAGGAGCGAGGAGGAGGGGAGGGAAACTGAGCTGAGCTGTCAGCACAGCCCCCTGAAGAAATTAAGCAGTCAGAAAGAAGGGAGCAGCTGCCGCGGAGAGCCACTGGGCAGAACTGCTGACTCCCACTGCTCCAGGAATCCGGGGGAGAGAAAGAAGCCGTGAGCTGCCGCTGGCCGTGAGTTGCGCAATCGCTGCCACCGCCGTGAGCCGCCGCCGTGAGCAAAAACTGAAAGAATCCAGAAAAAAAGCTGCAAGCTGCAGCAAGAAGGAGAAATTGCAACAAGAGGCCATAGGAAGCCGCGTGCTGCAGAAAGCCACGCCGCAGAAGGCCGCGTTGCCAGAAAAAGTGAAGAAGTGGTGCCGAAGAAACTGCACCGAAAGCTGCACTGCCAGAAAAGACAAAACCGACGCCACCGTCGGAGGGAGAGAGAGAAACTCCAAGCTGCAAGAGAAAGAGAGAGAGAGAAACTCCAATCGCACCGAAAAGCTACAAGCTGCTGACGTCACTGGAAACAGTCCAGGTCTGCCGGTCGGACATCGTCGCCGTTCCACAGAGGCCATTGCCAAACGCCGAAAGGACACATGCACGCACACACACGCACCATCCACACATACAGGTCGTATCTTGACATAATTAAGTCCTTATTTGCCCTTATCTCTCGGTGGGTGAGAGAGGGAGTGAATGGGTGGGCGCGGTGTTCTTTAATATCGTAATATTTCCATAGAGTAAATAAGGTTTTATTTAAATATATTTAATAATAAACTTGTTAGATACTTATTTCGGTCTCCGTGTCTGCTTGCGAGCTTGGTGGGGAGTTATCCCAATTTACCCTCAACCCTTCTCCCTTTGGGAGGTGGTCGGACCTTTGCGTGCCCGACCGCGACATTCCCACAGCAACCCGACAATTCGCAGGTAGCCGAAGAGTCATGGGGTCCACCAACCAGGAGCCGCGGTTCGGTGAGTCAGCAGCAAACACCACGCAGAGCAGCTCAAAGTGGTGCAAAGCTCTGTTAGCAAACCTGCGGTTTCATGCAAACCCTTTTTCCTCCTCTTAGACTATATGGGTTCATGCCCCCTAAATTTCGCTCTCAGTTTCAGGTATGAATGAATTCAAAATCTTTCAGTAAAATTCAGCTAGAAGAAACTACCTAGTTTGGACTAGTTTCAGTACAAACCTAAGCAAAACCACAGAATTGCTCATGGTTTCCAGACCTAACCATACGTTTCACCTAGTTTTTTGGGGTTTCATTATGAAAGTCTTATGGAGTCTGAAAAAGATAAGCATGAAGTTTAAGGGCTTTGGGTTGCTATGTATACACTTCAGTCTACCAGGAATGCAATGGTTGACAATGCAAATCTTGGCTATTAGATGCCTGGTTGCAAAAAGATTGTTGTCTGCATTTGTTTTAAGTGAAAATAGATTGTAAATTGGCTCTCCGGAGCTTTGGACTTGGGTTTGGCCCTTCTTTTGGTCTTGTTAGTACAGTTTCAGCCTTGAATACGTGCCTGGAAGACAAAAATCAAGGATTCTCTTTGTCCTGGTGGGAAATCTATGGATGGTTCAGGCATGGCAAAGACAAGTCTACATCTTTTATATGTCAGAGTTAAAGAGACTGGGAAAATGCTATGACTCTAGTGTTGTTCTCTCTTCTCAATTAAGAGTGTCTTCTCCCAGTAGAGTATAACACTTGGATCATGTCTAAGTCAGGCTGGGGAACCCATCAAGCTCTTGGTAGCTCAGGCTGCTCACACACAAGGTGCAGCAATGGCTGTGCATTTAAGAGGTGGCTTCAGCCTTGAATTTGTCACAGTCAAATAGTAGCTAAATGAAAACAGAGGCAAGAGGAAGGATGAGCACTAGTAGGGATGTATTATGCTGTAGAGAATTTGCCTTGAAATAGATTGCATTTTTAGTGATATATAAACAAACGTGTATGTTTTTGTTGGGTACATTTCCGAGGGCCATGTGTCACCTACTGAGCCAATTCTGTCATCCAGGATACATCAGCAGGAATTCTCTTGCTGAATTCCTTAGAAATTACCGTATTGAGCACAAGTGAACCAGGAAACGCAACTAGACTGGAAGATTTCATTTTAAGAGACAGCTAGCCTTCATTTCAAGACTTCAAGCCATGATGGACCTGCCATTTCTTTCAAGGAGTCCCGTCAATGTTTAACTAACTTCAGCCTCGTGGATTTGCTTCTCTTTTCTATTGGATTGACAGAGAGTCAGCCAGAAAGATAGAAAAGAGGAAAGCCTTGTGGGGTGTTCTTTTCACCTCGTCTGTCGTTAGCTCTCATTTCCACTGGTCAAAACTTTCCTTTTCCTTAAATTCACATGGATCCGGGTTCAAATTTCCTTCTTTCCTCAGTCTGATTAAATAAATAAATCAAATTGCCCAACTTTCTCTCAGTAAAGGTATTTTCTAAACCCCCCAAATCATTTTGTCACTCCTGCCACTACTACTGTATCAATGAAAACGTGTAGCAGAGTATGTTTCTGAGAACGTGCCGGATGGGAAACTGCAAACTGCAGCTTCCAACATGCTTTGAATGAAAGAAAACGCAGTGAACAATTGAAAGTTACAGGCACCCACTCAAATACAAAAATATCGCATTTCTCTGTGGCCACTGTTAAAGGTAATGAGGCAGTTTCAGGATGTGTCTTGACAAGCTGGTTTGTTTTTGTTTTGTTTCAGCTATTTTCTACAGGGTGTTGGCCTGTGGGTAAACCCAGGCTGAAAGGCAATCTGGCTCCACGTCTGGTCTCTGCCACAGCCGTCCTGCCTAGCCAGCGCCATGTCACCCGCTGTGGCCCGCTTTCCCCAGTGGCTCTGGTGGGAAGCTGTGCGAACATACGGCCTCACCATCTGTCAGCATCCCCAGGAAGTGGAGGATAATTTTGGACAAGTTAGTAATGAATTTGTCTGGAGTTTCTTGGGCCAAAAGCCCAAGGGAGGAGGGTGGGAGGGGGGCGAAGGACTGCTGTACAAGAAAAGCCACCAACACATGCTCTGTATTCATCTGTTGCTTCTGTAAATGCTTTGGAAAGAGAAATACTTGAGCCTAGCACTGAGCAGGAGGACCTGCTAATGCCTTTGGTTCTACTACCGTATACCTAACTCCAGCCTTTTCTAGCCCAGGGTTCAAATCCTTTTACAAGAATCCCTGCCCATGGCAGGGGGGGGTTGGAACTAGGTGATCTTTAAGTTCCCTTCCAACCCAAAGCATTCTATGGTTCTATGAGCTACCTAATTGAACCATTTTACAGACAGAAAAATGGAGGCAGAGGATGGAGAAGTGACTAAAGGAGCAGAGACACCCTGTGTCTTTCTAGAGCCTTTGCTAGATGCATTGGACAAGTGAGATCCATGGAGAGGCAGTGGGTTTGTACCCTGAACTCAAACAGTTTGGAGAAACCGGATCATGAATCATGCTCCGCGAGCACTTGTGGCAGCTCCTAGTGTTCTGGCTGAGCCCAAGCAGGCTCTTCATATACAGCTGGGCAAGGCAAGGAATGAGGGAAGGAACTTGGTGAAGATGAGAAAGAGGAGGTGGTGCTGTAGGTTGTGAGAAGATGAAACAGCCTTGACACAAGCAAAGGAAACGTCGTATTTGGAATTTCAAAAAAATCGACTCAACATTTCTGCCATAGCAGATAAGCATCTATCTCTTTTATTACTGGGAATCATCTTTTTCTGTTTATAAATAGAATGAGCATGCAACCTCATGTTATTTCCTCTGGGGTTTTTCGGGGGTTGGTTTGTGTGGGTGGTAAATAGCTCACAAAGCAGTTGTTGTTGTTATTAGTCAATATGAAGAAGAGGAGGGCAGGGGCTGAGGTACCAGATATGGGCTAGCCACAAGCCAGATATAGGTCACTCACTCATCCATGGTGATGAAGGGACCATGGCCAAGCCTGGCCAAACCGCTACCCTGTAGCTGTGATTGCTGTTGCTTCGCGATACTATCTATGTTCCTATTGGCATTTTTCTTGTCAAAATACAACTTAGAGTGATAACGCAAAGACCTTAAAGTCTAAAAACTAGCAACGAGACATAAAAGCACCGATAAGTAGCTAGACAGTGCCCTTGTTTAAGAAAGCTTTTAGCCTTGACAAAGCCCTGCTTGTGTTGTGGTAACAGCCAGCGATGGAAACACGCGGTATTGGTTGCTGTACAGACAGACTACACGGCAGGCTTGTGAATTTTCAGTCTGAACAGACGATGCAAAGTCTGATAGGAAGCGAAAGCACGGAGCGACGGTTAGCTGGTCAGTAAGGCTCCGTCTTCCAGCCTGAAGTGCGTGAAGTGCCCTTGCTTGCCTGGAGCATCCCCTGTGCTGGTGCGTGAAGGATGGTCTGGCAGTGAGCAGGTCTGGCTTTGGGGAGAGGGCAAGGGAGGACTGGCAGGGGCAGGGTCTCTGGAGATGGGGCTCCTGGGGCACTCACGTTTCTGCATGTGCTGCTGGGCTCCAGGCACAGAGGAGAGGCTCAGCAAGCGATAGCAGGTAGATATGTGCCAGTAGGTTCACCAAAGTCAAGGTAACCTTAATCCTATGGGTGCCACGGTGTATTTGGGGTTTTCTGTGAATAGATCTGGCCAGTTCAGGTTTTAGTGTGACCATCAAGGCAACCCTAACAATCAGGGTAGCGCTAGCCAGAAGGAAGTGACCTGTAACAGGTCTGTGTCAGATCCCACTCTGGGGCTCTGCTCTCCGGAGGCTGAGTCCAAACTGATGTGCAACCACTTGGAAATCCTGCAGTGGATTCCCCTCCGCTCAGAAATGCTGTTCCGTTAAAAGTAACCTGCTTTTTCGGAAAGATGGCCGTGCCGATAAAACTTTTCAGACAATTAAAAAATCCCTTATGTTTTAATAAGCTCGAAAAACAAGAGGTCAGCATTTTGGGAATGATTTAATTTTGCTATAAAAATGACGTTTTGTTTTGGAACGCTTTGCTTGATACTGTTTATTCATGCAATGTATTTATTCAGCTTGAAACTACAGGAAAAATTAAGCCCTTTGATCTCTGTTTGCTACACTTTGGTAGTGGAGAAAGGGACTTTTTCTTTGTGATGCATTTCTAGGATTTTTTTTCTGAATAGAAGCTCTTCTTAAATTGCAGCATTACAACCCAAACACACAAGCTCATTCCTGATGACATATTTGCATTACCAATGGTTCTCCAGTGACAGCAAACTCTGTCAGCACTTACTCAGTAACTGGGGAAGATTTCCCTTACTGCCGATCTAATGAATTTTGTAGCACTTTGAAAAATGATTGGATTGCTTTGCTTCCCAGAGAGACACCTCAGTGCAATAAGGGTTGGGTGGTGGTGCACAATGACATGGGGAGAAGGGCCAGGGACCAGCGGACAGCCAAGGCAGGTGGAATATAGGAAGAGCTGGAGAGGTAAGGAGCTGCAGCGATAGGTGAGGGACTAGGTAGCTGAAAGATTCAGTTTGTGGGTCCATGGGAATGGAAAAGATGTTCTTCATGACGAGGAAGATGACACGGCTTAGAGCCAGGGCTCTCTACTTCTGCCACCACTACATCTTACTTGGGAAACACTGTCAGATGCACTGGAGAAGGAGTGAAGGGCCACCAAAGGGTGATGATTGTTCACAATGCGGCCACACATCACAGATGAAGTGCTGCACTATCGGTGCTAAAGCAACAGGAGACCAGGCTGTCGTGCTAGCCAAGGAGCAGCTTCTGCCCTTCCTGATGCAGCCCTTGAGAGCAGCAGAGGGCTGGAGGAGGGAGCTGGGGTGGTGGGTAGCCATGGGGTGCCTGGGATGAGCATCAGAGCAGAGGTGAGGGGGATGAAGAAACTGTATGGATATGGTCCAGAACTGGACAGGCCATACACGAATGGCTGGAGGACTGAAGAGGAACAGAGAATAAGAGGTAACTGGGGGTAAAGGCAGTGCCGTGGGGACAGCGGAGGCTGTGTGCCCTGAGCTGACGCTGGGATGATGCACAGGCGCTGGACGGTGCAGCCGGTGGTGAGTCACTATGTAGGCAGAGGATGTGGTGCATGGCTCGGAGGAGCGGGGAAGACCCAGCCCCACCGCTGCTGCTCACCCCTGGGCTTTGGAGAAGACCGAGCAGCAGCGGGGGGGAGACAGCCGATGGCACAGCTTGGCCAGGCTTCACGGGACCCAGGAGCAAGGAGAAGGTGGCAACTGCTGCTGGGGATGGAGACAGGCAGAGGTCGGGCAGCTCCTCCGGTGAGCACTCCAGCAGAGCAGCAGACAGCCACTGGTAACTGCACTTTACTTCATCGGGAAATTGTTGGTTTGGGGGCCATTTCTCTGATTAAAACCAGCAGTTGGGACAGCAGTTATCCACTTGAAGGGGAATTTTCTGTGAACCGCCTTTGAGACTTTTTTGCCTCTCTTTTTATAAAGCTAAAATCTAAATATTTAGCCTGACTTACAGCTGACAGTGCAGCATAAAGGGATGGAAACCAGTCAGGTGGAAAGCAAAATGACAGAGGACACAACAGGCCCGCAAATCAAAGCACATCCCAATCATAAGGAAACTGCAAAATCTGGTAGGTTTAACCCTGGTAAGTAGTTTGCTGAATGCAGTAGTTGAATGGCAATAAATCTATCAGATTAAGTGAAAGAAAGTAGAGGAGGAGGTACCACAATTGTTCAAGTTACCACAGAAGATAATCCTAGACGGTTGCACAGCCCACAGCCAGCACTTTCAACACTCCCACGGTGGAATCGGTCCTGATAGCCATCTCTGAGCAAAGAACTGGCTTCCATGAAATGTTGTGGCTCTAAAGCTGGGACAAAATGGTTCGATGAATCATTGATTCGTTGGAAAAGGCACTTTCAGGATGGCCAAGCCAGTTCATAAATTCAAGTTGAATTGTGCTGAATGGTTGAGGCGAAACCAAAAGTGCTGGAAACTTTTGGAAGTGATGAAACACTGGAATTAGACACAATTAAACAGTGGTTTGGACACTTTTTACACTTCTGACAGATTTGATTCTTGCCAAAACCTGAGCTAGATGATGGAGATGTTGTTCCTCATCTAGTAACTGGAGTGATTAAGGTTCCAATGCACACCATAATAACTGTAGATACGATCTCCCTCTCTGAGTAATTCAGACCATGGATTTGAGCAATGTTCTCCCATCCTCAAGAAGTCATTGTTATTAAATAGCATGTAGAAACCAGAATACCATAAGCCGAATGAGAGGGTAGAAAAACGTCTGATACTAATTTCCTGATAATTGCAAATTAAAATGCCCTCCCTGGGAATCACTTTTACAAGACGATCACCTGTTAGATAAGTCTGTGAATTCAGCTGCTTATGACCTGGACCCTCCAGGAGATCAACAAGACGTTCAATATTAGTTGGATAAGGCGAGAGCTATAATTTTAATTTTATCCCAGGAGTTGTTGCAGGAATAGGCACTAGAAGGATGTGCTCCATACATACATCAAAACCATTCTGGAGCCAGCAGATGCAGATTGCCAAGACCCACTTAAGGAAACATCAGATAGGTCACTACCCGCTGTCTTTGGAATGAATCGGGTCTGACTGAGTCAGACCAATTACCCATCTAGCCCAATGTATCATCTACAAGCACAGTAATTAAGTACAAGGTCCTCTGGGATAGAGTACAAACAACAGGCAAAATACAGGCATTCACCTGTGTTACCTGATTCCTATTTGAGACCAGCTACATACTGTGACAATGAGATCCATAATTTAATCATGCAATGTATAAAGCAAATGTTCTTTTCATTTATTTCAAATGTTCAAAGGGTTTATTTTCCTGGGGTGCCCCTTAGGCTAGTTAAACAAAGAGCTGGATTCATCTCTGGCTCACTGCCTCCATGCATTCAACGCTTCATGGTGCTCTTTCATACCTCATCTCTTAGGGCTGGTGGTGAAGCCCACAATCTGTTGCATTCTCTAACCCTCTCTGTACTGTCCTCTCTTCCTGGTCCCCTTCCAGCTCCCCATGGGGTGAGGCAGCAGCTACAGCACCAAAAAGTGCCTGTTCCAGTACATTATAATGTTGCCCAAACACTGCTTGGCAAAAAAAAAAAAAAAAAAAAAAAGGAGCTGAAAGTATCACCCCTGTTGTACGAGACCTTCCCTGAGATCAGACCCAGGAACAAGAGGGTCTCCTGCACAAATCACAGCTTGCAGCCCTCTGGGTGCTGGAGATGGATGTCGAGGAGGAGCTTCCCTTTAACCAGAAGAACCCCTAGCCCTGTGCAGCAGCTTTTCTGGCACATAGGCTGAGCTGGGAGAGCACCAAGAGCCTTTTTATTTGGCAGCTTCTGGCTCTGGAAGACGCAAGAGAGTTGCTTTCACCTAGCTTTAGACACCTTCAGTGGGACATACCTTAATGTGCTCTTTACTTTGTAATCAAGAGTGAGAAAGAGACACTTTTCAGAAGGGCTTTGCCTACCTGATTTTATGTCTCTGCTTCAGGAGGGGCTGATCCATGCCCTGGCAGTAGCCGTCTCTCTGCAGTGACTCAGCGGCTGTCCGCTCTTGCCCAGAGGGCCCCATCACTGGGACACTCAGCTGTTGGGGCAGAGACCCCAGCTGTACAGGGGAGCAGCTGCCTGAAGTCTCAGAGCATGGAAAAGAACATGGAAAATCAAAACCAAGATGAGATCTGCCAGACCTGGAGGGTTGTGACCTCCAGGAGCAGCCCCCAGCAGATGCTGCTGAAGCCCCACAAGACGCTGAGCGAAAGGAATCATGCGCCGGTGTTTTGACCGGGAGAAAAAGGCTTTTAAAATGAGGATGGTGAAAGGGGAAGGTGCTGCTGCGGGTTTCTGGGAAGACAAGGCAGGGACAGCGGGCAGGACTGTCCCCACCAGGGACCAGAGCTGTGTGCCCCATCCTCTGTGGGGAGAGCCAGGAGGGATGCAGGGCTTCCCAGGGACTGCTGCCCATGCCCGCTGCAGGAAAGCTGAGCATCTCTGCTTGGCCTTGAGAGGTTTTTTTTCCACCTTCAGATTTATCCAAGAGCAGGAAACCCCAACCTGGTCCAAATGAAGAAGAGAAACTAAAATGAAACAATATTTACTTGTTAAAAGCGCTGAGGCAGGTTTTGGGGTTTGTTGTCATTTCAGCTGATGCCAGGTCAGTTTTTCTTTTGATCTACATTAATCTTCCCATCCCTATCGAGGCAGGCACAGCGCGAACACGCTTCAGCCTAGCTGAGCAATTTCTGGTGTGGTTTTGTGTGGTTTCCTGAGAATTGGGGGACAGTTCTTGTTTTGCAATGGTACAGAAAGCCGCAAGCGTGCCTAAGTGCTTTAAAGACCTAATAAACACATCGAGGTTGTGAAAGGTTAGTGAGGGGCAAAAAAACGGTCCCGCCGCCGGGGTCAGCTCGGCCGCTGGCCCCTCGCAGCAAATCCGCATCGGGGTTCCTCGCAGTTGCAGCGAGCACAATGTGCTGAGGGGCTGGGACGTACCGACGAGGAGGATGGGTCTGAAGCTGCAAGAAAAACGCGGTTAGTTTTACTAGCACCTGTGGCAAATTCCTCTCAGAGGTCCTCCCACAAGGCAGCGTGTTGTACAAAATGATGCAGAAAGAACAGTTGGAGGGAGATGACTGTGTCAGATGTTCCCCCGGGGCATGCTATTTTATTAAAAAAAAAGAAAAAAAAAGGTTTACAGTGTTCTTTCTTTTTTTTCTTTCACAGGGGACATTTGGTGGAAACTATTACAGCAGCATCGTAGGAAGGAGTCTGGGCTGAGCTCACCCCGATCCCTGTGCCTCGAGGAGAAGGGAGATGAGGATGGGAGTAGACGCGCACATGGCTGAAGCAATGGGGATGGCAGGCGAGGGAGGAAGGTGATGATGCTTTCGGCTTTGGCAGTGATTTGCTGTCGGTATTGTAGCGGCCTTTTGTGCCTATGTGCTTGGGTTTTGACACAGACCAAATGGAAATCCCCAGGATCGAGGAGGTCTGTTGTGGGGCTGCTGTCTCTGGGTGTGCTTGAGAGTTTCCAGCTGAAAGTGTTTTCTAGCAGATTTCTGTATGAGAAATAAAAATGAATGTAAGAAGAAGAGAGATGAGGAAAATGTTTGAAGTACAGAATGAAGTAGCTCTTATTGTCCACGCTTCCCCATGCCCACATGTCGCTGGAGAACATCTGCTTTTTTGTAATTATAGAAGCAAAGATGTAAGGAAAGCCTAAGAAGAAAGTTACGGAATCAACAATGTTAGATGATTAATGAAGCAAACCATCTCTCTTCCCCCAACCACAGCACCGCACAATGGGTTTTCACTTTCTCCCAATAGCCTTGAAAACATCCTCATCCTGAGGAGCAGGTTGTTTCAAGCGGATGTTTCTGCACCTCTGTCTATAGAAAGGGACCAGGGCTCTCAGAAGGGAAGGCACTTCTGTATCATTTCTGATATCCCCTTTTCTTGACAGATGGGTAAGAAGCATTGAAACACTGCGATGTTTCTCACACTACAACGTATGAAGCATCACTTGAAAGAACAATGATAGGAAAAACAATCTTGTGACTCTTACGAGGACTAATAGTGCAGCCTTCAATGTAGAAATAGAAATAACCTCAGTGCCCTTTATTGCTGTGCACCCAGCCGGGACCAACGCGAGCAGTGAAATAAGAGGTGCCAGATGTGAAAACAGGCTGAAGAAGGAATCCTTGAAACACCTCACATTGGCCAAGTGGAAGTGAAGCCTCCCAAAACCACCGGTGACTTCCAGAGAGTGGTCACGCTGGCTGAAGTGCCTTTCTGCCCGACTTGGACCTACCTACACAGGTTGTAGGTTTAAGGCTGTCAACAGCTTTAAAGCATAAAAAAAAAAGAAAGAGTCCACAAGGGAAATTGAAGAGTCGGGTGCCAAGACTGCACTAACGGCTGCTTGTATAAACCTGGGGTTCAAAGGCAAGTGTGTTTGCAGTAACTCCTCTAAAATAAGCTGTGTTATTAGAGGGGAGGAATTTTCCTTCCCAGTGAAGTCCATCTGGCAGCTTACACAACAACATCTTTAGGTCCACGGTGCCAGCTCACAGCATTGCTAAGGTGCAAAGCTTTTGTTAGCAATAGATGAGGGGGGTGGACTTTTTTTTTTTTTTTTAAGCGTGTTGGGTTTTGGTGCTTTATTTTTTTCCAGGAAGAGATAGCTGAATCTCAGAACTGGTGCACTCCAAACTCTTAAATGCTGGCACTGCTTATTAGCTGCTTGCTCAGTGGAGAATATTCTTCCTTATATAGGCCTTTCAGAAACTAGGTCAGAGGATTAACATGAGTACTGGGTGCTAAAAATCCTCTTTGACAGCCTGCCTTCCTTTATTATTTTCTCACTTTGCCCATTGCAGACGCCAACCCCTGCCAGCTTCTCTATTGATTTCTTCTGAGGTCAGCTGTGATGACCACAAAAGGCAGCTCCACACCTTGCCACTGCTGCAGACCCTGCAAACACCCTTGTGCAGTCAGCCTGGGTGGCCTGTTAGACCCCTGACATCAGCTCTGTTCCCAGGAAGATATTTTTTAAGATGTGTGGTGGTGCCCAGCCAGCCTGGGCTATCGGTTGGTGCATCAGTAGAAAAGCATCTGAACAGAGATGCCCTCATGTGCTAAGGGATGGTGCACTCGGGATGCGCTGCCTTCGTTTTCCGAAGGTCCTATTCCAAGAAGAGGGTAACTGGGAAAAATGCCAGGCAGGGTGTTTGCTGCTCGCCCAACAGTCCCCCTAAAAAGCTACATCTTCTCCATTGGAGCTTCTAGGAGGTACTGCACTGCAAGTAACAGTAATAACTGAGGCCTTCTGCGAAATGTTTGCATTGAAACTCCACGGAATATTCATGCTTTTAGATGCTGTTGTTAACTCCGAAGGATCACACACAACATTTCTGCCGACAGGACATTTCTTGCCAGGCTGCTTACAGGAGATAGATAACATCTTTCTGTAAGAGAGATATGTATGTGTATATAAAATACATATACCCACACACATTCATATATGCAGATCATCAATAAAAGATTAAAAAAACTATCATAATACACCCACTTGTGTGAAGCAGAAGTGATTTCCTAGAAGGAACAGCGCACACTGTTATCACATATTCACTTTATATACACTCCTAATCTGATTCCTGATCTCTATGCACATGCACACCTATCTCAGGACTAAACTAACATGAAATAAGATTCTCGGTGACGGTTTTAAAATCTCTAGATGGCTACTTAGCAAGTGCTCTTAGTACCAGAAATGCTGAGTGCAGAACAGGCCCCCCAGAATCCTGCTGTACCTTCAGCACTTCGAAAGTCAGACCACTTGGGAGGGAGCAAAGCCCACACAATAGGCTCTGGGTTTGCAGCTCATCATGAAGTCCTCAGCTGAAAAATAACACAGCTGATGTTTCTGTGGCCAGTAACACATGCAGAGCTCAGAGTTTTTTTGCTACAGAAGCCTGGAACCGTCATCACTTGGCGTTCATTTTGCAGTTGGAACAGAAGTCACTTGTCAGCCGTGTGTGTGTCCTTTCTGCTGTTTCTTCTCCAGAGCCATGGTCTAACAAAGCGTACACACAAGTTACCCGCTTTGTCGTGGGGCACTGCTGTTCAGACACGCCGGCGGGTTGTTACCTCGCTGTAACTCCAGACAGCCCCTTGGTTGCAGCCGCCTTTGGTTTTGTTGCCTTCCTGTAGAGCCAAGGGGATAGCCTTGTTTTTGCTGGCTGCCGTTCAGGTGAAAAGTTGGTCTCTTGTCTCAGAGGTGCCACGTGGCTCCTTTTACGCTGTACTTTAACGTTCCCTGGGTACCCGCACAGGTAACATGATCAGATGGTGTTTATTCAACAGAGAAAACAGACGCGTGCAGAAGCCGGCGTGCTGCAAAGCCTCCCGAGTCAGTGCTTTATTGAGATGGGGAGTTGGATGGGAGTTGCCAAACTGTAGGAAGGAGAGAAGCTCTAAAAGGCACAGATTGTTAAAATCCTTCCCTGGGAGGCGCAAAAGTTCCTGGCTAGGAGCATTAAACAAAGGTAGAAGTACTCGATTGCTGTTCCTTTACTTTGATGATGCTCCCCACCTGCTCAAGCCTTAGGCACATGAAGCAAGCGCTGATCTGGGATTAAAACCTCCCAGCACAGAGACACCTCTTCAGTTCTTTTCTTTTTTCCATAACGTACTTTGAAGCATACACATCAGTGAATGAACAGATTGCTGCAGAAATCAGAGAACTCCTACTCTTAAATACACTATAGCAAGAAAGAGATGCGTGCTTTTATCACATGCTAACAGAGGAGTGGAAGGGGGTATCCAACCAGAATCTTCTGGAGCACTGATGATTTCTGCTTGGTGGGACTCAGCAGCCAGGGGCTGTCACCTCACCACAGCCAGCGCTGAGATCCTGGTCCCTGCTGCCACCGGAAACCTCAGTGGTTTCTGCTCCCTTCCTAAGCTGCAAGAAATATCAACATTTTGTGCTGAGCTGGTAGCACTTTGGGGTCTCTATACCAGTGATGCTCCCAGCCTTGCAATGATTGTAGATAAATACATACATCTGTCTGGGTGTGTTTGTGCTCATGCTGTTCATGTGTAGATACACACGCAGAGTGTCGTTCTTTCTCTAGTGCACCAGGAATCCACCTTGTTACAGACAGCTATATATCATGTATATAGATGGGATTGTTCAGCCTGGAGAAGAGAAGGCTCCAGGGAGACCTTATTGTGGCCTTCCAGTATCTGAAGGGGGCCTACAAGAAAGCTGGAGAGGGACTTTTTATGAAGGCTTGTAGTAATAGGATGAGGGGTAATGGCTTCAAATTGGAAAAGGGGAGATTTAGATTAGAAATTAGGAAGGAGGTCTTCACTCTGAGGGTGGTGAGACACTGGCAACAGGTTGCCCAGGGAGGCTGTGGCTGCCCCAACACTGGATGTCTTCAAGGACAGGTTGGATGGGGCCTTGAACAACCTGGTCTAGTGGGAGGTGTCCCTGCCATGGCAGGGGGGTGGAACTAGATGATCTTTAAAGTCCCTTCTTACCTGAACCACTCTAGGATTCTATAATTCTGATATCTATGGGCAAACGCATACACAGACATGGGTAGTTCTACCGGTGCATAGGAATACACACACCTGCATGCATACATATATAGATATATGTCACCTGTTGCAGTAGAGCTGATGCACTAAAGGCTACAACTATCTGGCAGCTCACAGCAGTGTCCTCCTGCACTCAGGGCATCATTCTAACTGCTAGAAGAAGGAAGGCTGGCAAGGCATAGGATGTTAACCCAGCCCAAACAGCTTCTGGGCAGAGCCTTTGCCCTGGCAGAGCCACAGCCCAAGAGCCCCTACAAACCCCCAGAGCCCACACCACCATGTGCACAGGAGACAGGAAAGGAACAGTCCAACAGGGTGGTGCAGAAGTGACCAGGGATTTGTCCCCTAAAATGACTTATTACATCCTCCGGCACATGAGATGTTACCAGGGGCATGTCCCGTCTGAATTCCTCCCACGGGCAGGTGGCATGATGGCTGTTGGGAGGCAGCACAGCTAAAGGGCACTTGCACACACACACACAGCAGGCTGTGTGAGCATTGTGGCCCATACACCGCACAGAGCGTTGCAATGCTACGTGAGAGAGCCCCTCTTTCCCCTGCAGCAAAGAGCAGCTTCTCCCGTCACCCTGTGGAAGCAGCACCGCTTCAGAGCACCCATGGTGCTGCTTTCCAGCTCCACAGCCAAGCGAGCTGACAAGGGTTTGGGATGAGGGAGGTGGTTTGGGGGTGAAGCAGGCTTAGAATCGAGGTTTTGCTCAGGGGCACTGACATTTTGGTAGCAGAGAGGCCTTAACCCATTTCGGTGAGGAGAGCTCAAGGCTCTGTCTGGAGCTGCGAGTGCTTGGAAAGCCTTTTGGAAAGCAAAGATCAGGCTGGTCAGGTGCAATCACAAATGTGAAATCAGAGCAGCCTCCTCCTTAAGCCCCTCCCCAGGTATCCACGTACCAGGTGTAACCATGGCTGGAGTATATTCACGCATAGGAGACTCCTTTGTGCTGACAGGAGATTGCCAAAACACAGAGCTGCCAACTGTATGATGGGTCTGATTAATTTCTTATTTAAAAAGCATCTGCAATTAATTTGACTCCTGTGCCAGCACTGCAGTGGGGTTTGTTATTTCCAAGTACCCTGGTTACTATAAGGTAGAGGATGCACAGAACTTGTACTTAAAACGTATAGAAACTGGCATCTTCGGAGTTTAAGCTCATTTTTACTATTTCTTTTCAAGGGAAAAGTCAAACGGTTCAGGGTATACACATAGTCAGAATATGATGGATTTATTGGGGGTTTTTTTCAATTTATCTCAGCCAGTTACACTTCTTGGGCCTGTCATAATGGACTTGAAACACCTCGGGGGAGTAGGGGGGGCTACTTCAAAATTTCCCTTCGAAACTTTTCTCTACGCAGGATAGCTTTTTTTTTCTTCTGCTAAGCACCTTCTTCACAAGCAGCATCCTATTTGCACGGAAACCTAGAGCGGCTTGTTAATAGAAGGTCTCAATTCTTCCTAAACTCGAGACTTTCACAATTGGTTTGATAAAAAAGTGGAAATTATCTTTGAGAATAAGTCCGAACGGTCGTGCTCTCTAGTGACATAGTCAGGAATTTTTTTCTTCCACTTGGGCAAGAAACCACGCTTTTCACATCACATCTCCTCTCTTCGCCAGTTACAGAAACAGAAGGACAAGGCACGAAGTAAAAGTAAAGAGGCAGGGGAAGGGCGGGGAGGAAACGAGCATTTTCAGTCCTGAAAGTAGTTTCAGTTTAAGCACCGGACAAGATTTCAGGTTAGCTGTTGTTTTTAACCCTTTCCGCACAACCGAAGGAGCAGGGTGCCTTGGGCAAAGGGAGCCGCAGACGTGGCAGTGAAAGGGATTATCTGTATTGAAACCATCCCTGTGTTGGTTTTTTCCCTCCCAATCTGTCTGTCTTGGTCTCTTTCTCTCTTTCCTCTTTGCAGCGTGTAATTTACAGTAAGAGCACAGGAAGCTGAATGATTTCCTCTGAGGAAAGTACCTGACAAAGAGGTGAACGAGTAAAATCACCAGGGCCTTTGACTTCATCACTCCCCGTGTATCCTCGGCGGTTTCAGGCGGAGACACTATCTTGAAGGAGATGCCTTTGAAGTGGTTTTGCCAGTGCGTGGCAGGCAGGAGGTACACGAGGCTTGAATTTTTCCCTGTGGCAATCCAAGCACAGGGAGTGCTGAACTGGTGAGTAACAGCAGCTGTTAGTGACGTGCGTGTTGTACACCAAAGTACCTCGTAACCACTAACAGGCGGTGACTAGAGGTCATCCTGCACACCGCGCGTGGGCTTTGGAGACTCCTCTCAGTATCCAGAGACTGAAGTATGGGGCTGCCAGGCTGGCTCTGGGAGGTTTCAGTGGGGCTACTGGGGGTACTGGGCAGAGGGAGACCGTCTGCAAGCTCCTGTGTGTGTGTGGCAGAGCCACAGCTGCCAGTTCAAATCCATCCCCTCTATGCCTCTCTCTATCCCGTCTATGACTCCCTGCGGTCTTCTGAGAAGCCAAGTTGGGGAAGCAAAATATCAGCACCAAGGAAGGTGACTTGGGCCTCCTGCATTGCAAGACCCCTCTGAAAAGCTCAACCCCAACTTTTGCAATTTCAGAGGTCCTAAAGAGGTGCTTTTACCCTCAAAAAAGCCCTTCTCCTCAATGTCACCCAAAAGGGCACAAGTGAGTAACTCCTCCAGTAGCATCTCGATGAGACCATGAGTTCCCCACGCTGTAAAAGTGACTAAAACTGAAGTGGTTTTTTTTTCAGTCTGCATATATCTAAATGTAGGAGTAGAAGGGATGAAAGACAGACAGGGATTGTATACTTGGGTAGAACATGAATCTCTTTGTTTAACTATAACGCAATACCTTCCTCTGTCTTTCTTTTCCAACTCCTACTACCTCCAGAAAACCTTCTTTAAATCACAGAGGTGTTGAAAAGCTTGCATGTGGTTATATTTTCCTGCTCCGTCCTCCACTCGGGATGTCATTTCCACTGCAAAATGAAATAGGACTGATTCATTTTGCAGGAGGAACATGATTGATACAAGCCCGGATGGAGACTCATTCTCAGCTCTGTGGAAATTCCTCACCAAGGCTGCCAGTCAAGTGAAAACCTTTCCATCATACAATCATCAGGGTTGCTCTGCTGCTCCTAAACTTCTTGGGCTGGAGCCAGGAGCAGCTTATGAGCAGCTGAGGATGACCCAGAAAACCAGAGCTCTTCTTACATTGTCTTTTTATTATTTTAATTTTTTTTTTCTGAGAACTGTCTTTCCCTCTCACCTAAACCAGCTGCTTCTTCACCACAGAGAGGTCATGTTATTCTCCAGATTGAAGGGCTGATAAAGCTGTGTTTTTTTACAGTGAGGCTGCCAGCCTTCCAAGAACAAAGATCGTATGTGCAGCTTTTGCTGGTGTTTGCTCGCAGTCTCCTGGTGACAAACCACATCTTGTTTATCAAGACAAACATATGTTGGACCCACACAAAGCTGCCGTGGCACTGCAGGCTGAGATTTCTCTACCTGGTGAGGCTGCCGGGGAAATACCCCAGAAAAAGGCATATGAACAAAGACCAGAGGCAGGAGGGTTTCTGAGCAGACTGTTTTCAAAGAAAAGGATAAGGCAATCCTGAGCAGGGGATATCCCCACCTAAACCTGCCCTAAACCTGCTGAAGGGTTCATGACTTCCTTTTTTTTTTCTTTTTTTTTAATTTAATATAGTTCTTTCCCCCCCACTTTCTACAAAACACATTTTATCATTTTGCCCAATTGTTTTGTCAAAATCCTTATTTGTAACATCACGTGGAGGTGTCTCCAATCTGCTCCTCTCATCCAGGCAGCCTGTAGCTCCTGATGGAGTGCAGAGAACCCGCGGCAACCAGCCAAGACCCGCCTCAGCAAGCCCAGCTCTATTCAGAGGCCTGTGTCATCTTGTCTGCACCCCTGGAAGGCAGAAGTATGAAGTGCCAAGGTACCTAGGAGGCTGATGCCACCACTTTGCCATTGTCTGGGTGGAAGACAGCTTCTTGATGACGCCTAAACATTTCTATTCAGCTTTCTTCTCTACTAACCAAGGTCTGACACAGAAAGTCATTAGGTTAAGCACAAAGAACGTGAAGAAGAGACAAAAAACAGTAAGAAAAAAGTACTGCTCCTGCAGAGTTTAACAGCCCTCAGGGCTATTGTGGGGGCGAGAAGGTTTTTCAAGGCTGTAGTTTTGGAAGCAGGTAGCGAAGACTGAGACCGAAGGAGCCGTGGAGCAGCCACGGGACCACTCTGCACTCGAGTCCTAGTTTGACGTGCTCCTTAAGCCCCCATTATGCCCACTCCTCTTACAGCAAAGCAAGTCACACTTGTAATTTTGAATGAAGTGACATCATTGCACATGAAAGATGGGAAATAGAAGGTGTCTTCTGTTACAAATCACTGCAACTGTTTGGGCTACTATTCATTACGCAGGCGAGGGCAAGATGCCCTGGGTCTGTGGTTCCATTTAGCCCAGCGATAGGTGAGATCAGTTCCCTGAACGAAGGAAATGGAACAGCATCAGGAGAAGGGATACAGGAGCCACACCCAGGGGTGGGGCAGCAGGGGAGGGTGCTCTCCTGGGGCCAAACCAAGGTCAAGGTCTTACTCTGGTTCAGGAACTAAAGACTATCTGTCATCTCAGAGTATCTGTCACCCTCAGTAAATTTGCAGATGACACAAAATTAAGTGGGAGTGTCGATCTGCTCAAGGGTAGGAAGGCTCTGCGGAGGATCTGGACAGGCTGGAGCGATGGGCTGAGGTCAGTTGTCTGAGGTTTAACAAAGCCAAGTGCCGGGTCCTGCACTTTGGTCACAACAACCCCCAGCAACGCTACAGGCTTGGGGAGGAGTGGCTGGAGAGCTGCCTGGCGGAAAAGGATCTGGGGGTGCTGGTGGACAGCCGGCTGAACACGAGCCAGTGTGTGCCCAGGTGGCAAGAAGGCCAACGGCATCCTGGCCTGGATCAGAAACGGTGTGACCAGCAGGAGTAGGGAGGTGATTGTGCCCCTGGACTCAGCACTTGTGAGACCGCACTTTGAGTACTGTGTCCAGTTTTGGTCACCACAGGACAAGAAGGACATTGAGGTGCTGGAGCGGGTACAGAGAAGGGCAACAAGGCTGGTGAAAGGGCTGGAGAGCATGCCCTATGAAGAGCGGCTGAGGGAACTGGGGCTCTTTAGTCTGTAGAAGAGGAGACTGAGAGGAGACCTCATTGCCCTCTACAACTACCTAAAAGGAGGTTGTAGCGAGGCTGGTGTTGGTCTCTTCTCCCAAATTACTAATGATAGAATGAGAGGAAATGGCCTCAAGTTGCATCAGGGGAGGTTTAGATGAGATATTAGGAAGAAATTCTTTACTGAGAGAGTGGTTGGGCACTGGAACAGGCTGCCCAGGAAGGCGGTGGAGTCACCATCCCTGGAGGTGTTAAAAAAATGAGTAGATGTAGCACTTGAGGCTATGGTCTAGCGGCTAGAGAGATGTTAGGGTGAAGGTTGGGCTTGATGCTCCTGGTGGTCCTTTCCAACCATAATAATTCTATGATCTCCACATCGTACTGGAGCATTTTGCTCACTCACACAGCATGGCTGCACACTTGGGCCTGGATTCAGAAAAAAAACATCATTTAGTAGTTCGAGTCCTACAAAAAGCCAGAGGATTTAATAATGTAAAAGCCGCCATCAGCTGAAGCCTCAGTCTCCAAAGATTATCTACTGAGATGTCTCTTGCCCAACTGGCTTGAAGCGCTCACCTCGCCCAAAGTTATGAAATCCATGTCGGAGATCTTGCTGGGACTGCAGTCCGAGGAAGGGGCTCTGCGGGGCTGGGCACCCTGGCTGAAGGAGGGGGGATGGACACGGTGGCACTGGAAAAGATGCTTTCCATCTACATGTCTCAAAACTGTGGGTGCATTAAGAAGAGTGTGGCCAGCAGGTCAAGGGAGGTTCTCCTTCCCCTCTGCCCTAGTGAGGCCATCTCTGGAGTACTGTGTCCAGTTCTGGGCTGCCCAGTTCAAGAGAGACAAAGAACTGCTGGAGAGAGTCCAGTGGAGGCTGGGAAGATGATGAGGGGCCTGAAGCATCTGTGCCCAAGAAAGGCTGAGAGCCCTGGGGCTGCTGAGCTGGAGAAGAGAAGCCTCAGAGGGGATCTGATCAATGCTGATCAAGAGCTAAAGGGCCCATGGGGGGCAAGAGGATGGGGCCAGACTCTTGTCAGTGGTGCTCAGTGACAGGACAAGGGGCAACGGGCACAGACTGCAACACAGGAGGTTCCATCTGAACAGGAGGAAAAAATTCTTTGCTGTGAGGGTGTCCGAGCCTGGCCCAGGCTGCCCAGAGAGGTTGTGGAGTCTCCTTCTCTGGAGAGATTCCAAACCTGCCTGGACACGATCCTGGGCCCCCTGCTCTGGGTGACCTGCTGGAGCAGGGGGTTGGACGAGATGATCTCCAGAGGTCCCTTCCAACCCCCACCATTCCGTGTGAAAATGCCGCTTATGGATACAGTCCTAACCCCATACACGCCACTCACTTCCCCAGGTATCTTTCAGTTTCTTTGACACCTTGGACCTTGCTGCTGAAGTATTTTTGAAGCCCTTCCCCTCCTGCCCCGTTGAGACTCCAAAACTGCTTCATCATGTTAAATATTAACACCAGCACTAAGGTGGTTTACGTTTTTTTAAGCTGACAAACCGAGCAGACAGCAATCTGGTGCACCCTTGGCAGGTTTATAAACGGATTCCAAAGCTGAGGGTGTTTCTAAGCTATTCTCACAAGTCGCAATCAGGAAAAAAGGGGAGAGAAAAACCAGAAGTCAAATATCCCTTAGAACAGCCCGTGGTGGAGCTGCCTGGTACCGAACCAAGCTTGTGCCAGCTCTGAAGGGCGTTTTGGCATGTGCTGCTTCAAGGATTTGCCAGTTCCTCTCTCACAATAGTAATCAGGAAAAACACCAGGCAGGCATCTGTCGGTGAGTAATTACAGGAAATATCATCTTTCTTCTGTGCACTGTTTGCATCACCTCTGGAGCGAGGTACGAACCCGAGCCCGTCTCTTTGGATCCGCCAAGCTAAATGACATCACAGCCAGATCCAGTCAGCTTTGTGATGTTACTAGAAATGAGGAAATAATTTGAAAAATGTCAATTCTTCCTCTGAATGTCTGCAAACAGCTTGCGGGAGCTTTCAAGTCCCCTGCTCTACAGATCTAGCGCCATGTCCTAGGAACTTGAAAAGCATCTTGAGAGCGGAGCGTTATTTCCTCGTTACTCAATTTGCTCTCTTCTATCCTGCCAGCCATTTGCTCTGAAAAACAGCAAAGAAGGGCTACTAATTACAGAGAATTAATAGAATATAGAGCTGCAGCTCAGCCCCTTGCCCGTGCTCCCTGTGCAAAACAAACAATATTCACTAGTATAACTTCAGCTGGGGCCGGGGGAAGGAAAAAATCCAACGTCCAAGGAATAATATTCATGAAGTTCCTCTTTGACGCGTGCTGTGGCCTAGCTCCTGCTCCTGCAAGCCAAAAATAAACTTCTCGCAGGTGTCCCTGCACAGTTCCCGCTGCGTGGCCACAGGGCAATGCTCTACTACGTGGAGTTCGTTTTCCTAACAAAGACCAGCACGACAGAGACACCAACAACAGTGAGGGAGCTCGGAGTGCTGGACATCACCGCACAAGAGGACAAGAGTGAAGGACAGCAGCGTCCGGAGGGATGTGCTGGGTACCTGCAGGGTTTCCAAGGGCTGCCAACAGCAGAGGAGCAGCCCAGGACAGACGGACTCCATGTGCCACCTGCCGGTAGCCAGGCTTGGAATGGGGGAGAAGCGTGAGCAGAGCTGCCCAGAGATGCTGGAAGAGAAACTGTGTGAACAGAAGACCTCCAATGTCTTACTAATTCTGTCAGGAGCTTCTCCCACCTCCCCAGCCAGGCACTGCTCGCTCCCAGCTGTAAACCCTCTGCCCCAACCCAGGGTGCAGAGAAGGGTAATGAAGCTGGTGAGGAGTGTGGAGAAGATGTTGTATGAGGAGCACCTGAGGGAACTGAGATTGTTTAGCTTGGAGAGGAGGAGGCTGAGAGGAGACCTCATTGCTCTCTACAACACCTCAAAGGAGGCTGTGGTGAGGCTGGTGCTGGTCTCTTCTCCCAAGTAACTAATGACAGGATAAGAGGAAACGGCCTCAAGTTGCACCAGGGGAGGTTTAGGTTGGATATCAGGAAGAAGTTCTTCACTGAAAGAGTGATTGGGCACTGGAACAGGCTGCCCAGGGAGGTGGTGGAGTCACCACCCCTGGAGGGGTTCAAAAAACAAGTAGATGTGGAACTTTGGGACATGGTCTAGGGGTCAGGGAGATGTTGGATGAAGGTTGGACTTGATGATCCTGGAGGTCTTTTCCAACCTAAATGATTCTATGACTCTGTGGTCCTAGCGACGAACAGCCACACAATGAGATGGTTCCTGGGAGATGTGTTAGAAACACCTACAGAAACGAGACATTTCTCAGACATAGTTGCTGAGACCGACATTGATAAAGCACAGCACACGGGCTTTGACGCTGCTGTCAGCAGCACCTTCTGCCCCCACAGAGCAGTTCCTGCTGTCCCGGGGCTCTCTCACGGTAAAGCCGGTCCCAGTGCACACCCCATGGGGGGTCCCCACCAGCCTCTCCCCTCTGGGCCGATACCAAAGTTTCAGCAAGACTGTGAACAACGCGGACCTGGGACATAACCATTCCCAAGGGCTAACACTCAGCTAAAGCTCAGAAACGCAATAACCAAAGGAGTGCAATTAAAAATAACGATACTTACAAAGATAAAAACCAGGACGACAAGACCTAAGGGCGAAACAAAGCGATTCCCTCCCTCCTGATTTCGAAGGTTTTTTGTGCCGTTTCCCACGCACACGCACTTTTTACGCCCCGCGTGACATCAGCAGTGTCCCACCTCACCTCGGAGCACGTCACAGCCAGGCCTGAGCCCGCAGCTGACCACAGCCACGCTGACCGGAGCGTCTTCTTCCCCGGTCACCTGCTGGTGTTGCCACGGAGGAGGCAGAGACCTTTGCTCCGTTTGAAAAGTGCAACCTTGAAGTAGCGCAGAGAGACTGGGATCAAAACAAAAGGTCTTTTATTGTCTTCAGCTGAAGAGTGTGATACAGAGGAACTACACGTAGGTTTCATTCATATATAAAAAAAGAGCCCTTTATTTACACAAGCGTTCAACATCGCCAACGGTACCTAACAAGAACTCTGCATTTAATTCGTGTTCTTGTGTTAGTTATTCCCACCTAGATGGAGCAAGCATCGGTCAGTAACACTTCGAAAAACACGTAAGAAGCTTTTGGGCAGGAAAAAAAAAAAAAGGAATATGTTCTAAAAGAAACCAAATCCTTGTGGGCATTTCACCGGAACAGACCCAGCAGAATACTTACAACCAGTCACGGACAAAAGGAACAGGTCTCGGCACGGGCTCGGCAGCCTCAACATTCTCAGCCCTGGACATGCATGAACTCAACATGTATGAAACAAGGTAGAAATTTATTTAAAAGTAATTGTGCTTTTATTTATAAAAAAAAAAAAAATTTACAATCAGACACCGTCCTGCTGTGTTTCTAAAAGCATGGTTCTCTTAAAAATGACAAAACCTTAGCTTATTATTATTATTATCATTATTATTATCACTTTCTCATTATATTAATAATATTAATCTTATGCTTCAGTTTACAAACATACCGATCTCCCCTTCCCATCCCCTCCTTCTCTCTGGTACTTGATACATATAAAACAAGGCTTTCCAATGACCAACGGATTTCAATTATAACTAATAATAATAATAATAATGATAATTACCCACACACGTTTCTGTGTGTAAAATATGGCTGGTTCTAAAACAAACTACCAATGTACAAAGCTGTTCTCCCTCCCCTACCCCGGGACACCCAAGAGACAGTCAGACTGTGGAAGAACTTTATCCCAGGGGCTTTCTGAGAAAATAAAACCTAATAAACCAACGTACAACCCTTGAGATCGTTGTCTTTGGTGTGGAGGACATTACTGGTGGGCAGCTGGAGCTGCTCTGCTGGGACACTTAAGGCTTGTTGTTTGGACTGCTGCAGAAGCCTCTGTCGGGCCGAGGGTCACCGATGCTTTGGTATGACTACCAGCTCCTCACACCCCAGCACCGCAGCGATGCCAGAGGATCTCCCCACACCCCCACTCCGTATCCCTCCCCCCGTCACCCTGCCCGCAGCCCCTCCGCCACTGCCGGGGCTTTACGCTCGCTTTCGTCTTCCTTCCAGATTTCGGAAGCTGGAGGGTCTCAGCTTCATCTCTGCAAACTGGATGGAATATTCGTGGCCCTTCCAGTGGAACCAGTTAACACCCTGCAAAGACAAAGACGGAGCGTGGGGGAGTCACACACTGACTTCTCGTGCTGTTGGCTTTTTCTGCTCTCCTTTCAGACTGAGGCCATTTTCTAACTCAGGAACAGAGGCACAACCAAGCAGAGGGGCTCTGGGGACCACGGGGCTTTGGTTGCTGGCATGGACAACCTGTACCAACAAACCCACACGCTGTCCCCCAGAGCGGTTGCTCCTCGACTGGCTTTCACGGCAGGAAGAACATTTTGTTTCACACACGCTGAAAACTACAATTTTCCCTGCACGCTTGGGATATTCCCTTAGAAAATCATACAAAACCATGAATATTTCACCAGCTGATATTATTTTGTGAGCAACTCCCCGTATCTTTCCCCATGATCCTCTGGTCTGGAGAGCAGGCTTGGTTGGCGCTGTGATGTCTGGCTAGCTGAACCACCAGACAGACCCATAATTACAACTCCCCTTCTTCTAATGCATTATGGAAGCCTTCAAACACCGAACTCACCTGACTGTGGCTGTTGTCACCGTATCTGCCCATCAGATTGACGCGGTGACAATTCTTGTACCAGAAGGCACCCTTGTATGACAAAGCACAGTTGGTGATGGCAGAATCGTTGTCCTTGTCAAAGGTGGAGAAGGACCTTCCGTTATGGTACGTCATGGAGTCACCTGGATGGGGGACAGAAAAAAAAGATCAAGGTCAGGGGTTTGTCTGGTTTTGATGACAGGGGAGTGACCATTCTGCAGAAAACGCTTGCACTGGGTCATGCACCACCCGTAAAGCCTGGCTGTGTGTCTAAGGATCTAAGAACTGACTTGTGTTCATACAGAAGGAAGCAGACAATTGTTGTTGGAGGCAAGTCAAAATATTTTTCCAGGTGGTGTCTAATTCTCAGCTTACTGTTTTTTTACGGAGCTCAATTTCTGCACTTCTTGCTGAAAGCTGGATTTTGGCCCTGTACAGAAGGCAGTGTGGACAAAACAAGCCCCAAGAGACCTCCATGAGGAGTGAATCCAGACCAGAGGAGTCTCCACACATAGCTGATCCAGCTACTTAGCTACCTATCTTCTCTAGCTGGAAACAGACAGCAAGATGTCTCCGCACCATTGACTTCCCACTCGCAGGGTCTGGGTGCCCTGCAGATGGGTGCAGTAGGAGCAGCCTTCGTAGAACCATGGAATTGTTTTAGTTGGTAGAGACCTTTGAGATCAGAGGCCAACCGTTCCCCCAGCACTGCCAGGTCACCACTAAACCATGTCCCTCAGCACCACATCTATGAGGCTCTGAAACCCTTCCAGGAATGGGGACTCCACCACTGCCCTGGGCAGCTTGGGACAGCCCTTGACAACCCTGTTAGAGAAGAAATTTTTCCTAATCTCCAACCTAAACCCCCCCTGGCACAACTTGAGGCCATTTCCTCTTGTCCTGTCACTTCTTCCTTGGGAGAAAAGCCCAACCCCACCTGGCTCCAACCTCCTGTCAGGGAGTTGTGGAGAGTGAGAAGGTCTCCCCCGAGTCTCCTGTTCTCCAGGCTCAACACCCCCAGGTCCCTCAGCTCTGCTCACCAGACTTGTCCCAGACTTGACCCTTCCCCAGCTTTGTTGCCCTTCTCCGGACCTGCTCCAGCCCCTCAAGGTCCTTCTGGGAGGAAGGGGCCCAAAACTGACCCCCAGATTTGAGGTCCAGCCTCCCCAGTGCCCAGTCCAGGTGGACGATCCCTGCCCTGCTCCTGCTGGCCACACTAGTGCTGATCCAAGCCAGGATGCTGGTGTCCTTCTTGGCCACCTGGGCACACTGTGTGTGCCTGAAGCAGAGAGACTTATCATGCCTTAGTACCTGTATTGCTCCATCCACTAGTCTGAGACCTGAATGCTTACAAAGAGGTAGTAGTAGGACTGAATCCTACTAGCTGTAGCAGCTACTACTGCTCTGCTCCAACGTCTCTACCTTAAATAGACATTAATTCTACTACTGCTGCATACCCTTTGTCTGTACCACTGTGCATAAAGTTCATGTGATGGTCACAGGGCAGAGTCCATACACACACATCTCTGTGGACTGTTTTATGCTCCTAGTAGCATGAATTATCTCCTTTTAAGATATCTTGTGGAGCAGGACTTAACTCATAATCCCTTGGAGCCCTGAAGAGGACTCAACATGGGCTGCAGGGTTTGACCCAGTACGATTACAAAAGGGAGCTAATTCATTCAGCAAAATTACCAATGTTCTAGCATGACATCGCTGCATGTTGCACTGACAAGAGATGAGGCTGTGCCAAGCTGTTATTAGCGGTACAAATGACAGTCAAGCATCGGGCAGTTGAGATGTATGGCTGCTTAATGGACTTGTTTATATTCCGTCATAAGTGTGCCATAAAATGTGGCACCTCAATGACTGAAGGATTTAAAACGGGAACATAAAATATATCAATATATTCATATTTTCAAACACCTGACATACAAGAGGCACCTGCTGTGATGCTGATCTCCAACATCCACACTGTTATCTGGAGCCAAGTGGGAATAAATTACAAATGAGAAGAAAAAAAAAAAAGACTTATTTCATCTCACCTGCTGTGCCACTGTAGCCATCCACTCTTAGCCGGTATCTGCTCTTCGCATCTCCAACGCTGAACCTGTCATAGACAGCGTAAGCTGTCTCACCTTTGTCCCGCAGATCCACACGCAGCTCGTACTGGCCCTGAGAAGTGATTTTGTGGAGGTTCTCCAGACCTGTGGACACAAATGAACAATTCCTTTGTCTCCCCATGTTTATTTCTCTGCCACCGTGTTAGCCCACAGAAGAGGTCACGCCGGCCTGTACAGACACAGCGGTGAGGACAGCGAGCTGCTTCAGCTGTAGGTAACGTTAGCACAAAACCAAACAGGTAAAACCCACGCTGACTGAGAGACCTCCTCCCTACAAATCACAGCAGCAGGTAGCCCTCTGGGGAAAGCAATCAAAGTTGTGCTGTGGGATTGTAGGATCCTCACTGTCTTTCATTTACAACCAAATAAAATACAGCACAACCTTTGAAAATTTTATTTTCCTTCTACTTTCTGCACTTTGCTTCTTGGAGTCATGTGCTTTGGCTGCCGGGGGTGTCCTAGGAGTACAGGAAGAAGAAGGTTTGCAGTTGCTACTCAGGTTACCTTCTCACAGAGCTCTAGGGAGCGTTGGTTCGGTATGTTCGGTGACCCAAGAAGCACGGCATCTATGAACTGCAGCTGGTGGGACTGGCTTGGACCTGGCCACTTATTCAATCTGTCCCCAGCCTCCTTCACCCAGACTCTGCTCCCCTTTACAAACACTCTTGCCAACTAAATGGAGGCCTCAAAGTGGCTCCTGGTCTTTTGGGCCGTGTTCATGTTTTCTTTTTAAAAAAGACAAATTCTTGCCACTGACCTATCCAGAATTCATCCTTAGGATCTCCAAAACCAGCCACATAAGTCTTCCAGTTCTTGTAGAAATCTTCCTTTCCATTTTGACGTCTCAGGAACACCTACAACCACCGCATGCAAGAAGTGTTATGGACAGACTGCCTGTGACAGAAAGGACATCAGCAACGTGGCTTTTATCAATGCAGAGCTTGGCACTGCTGCTCAGAATCCCAGAGTCCTGGGGGTTGAAAGGGACCTCTGGAGACCATCTTGTTCAACCCTCCTGCTCTAGCAGGTCACCCAGAGCAGGGGGCCCAGGATCGATTCCAGGCGGGTTTGGAATCTCTCAAGAGGAGACTCCACAACCTCTCTGGGCAGTCTCTGCACCTCCTCTACTCCGCTGCCCTACCACCCAAAGCAGCAGTCTCACTGCAATTACTGAATTGTACCAAGACTGTTGAATGCTCCTTGCTCTGGTTTCTCCGCTGGGTTTCAAGGCTCCCCTGCACGATGAGGCCTTTTAGTTCCTGCTCTCTGCTTTCTCTAACAGCCCCTTGCAGTTCAGTATTTCTCAGACAAGACTTTCTACATCCCCTTGTCTCCTAGCCATGCATTTCTCCAGCTCCTTCTTCCTTTCTGTGCCCTGTATCCCCTGGCACATTCAGATTTGAGGATGTCAGTATGGAGACATTTTTACAGCCTTTTTAGTGCCATTCATTTGCTGTCTGGGTGCGATGTGTCCCTCCTACACCAGCCTGGGAAGCCTGGCTGGCCACCACGCCATGTGGGTGCCCAACAAACACTTTATCTGGCCTGTGCTTTAACCCCCTTCATTGCCTTGCTCACTCAAACAGGCAGTTCAGACTCCTCCTACCTGATTAGCTATGTAGAAGGTACGTATCTGATCTAAGATGGTCATTTCAGCAACCCCTTTAGCCAGTGGAGAGGGATCAGTGCTCTTCCCAGATGCTGAAAGCACTGATGTGATCCAGCCTTTGGAGACACCTCTCTCTTCTCCAACTACAGAAGGAGCTGGTAACCTTGTTCTAGGCACCTGGGTGTCCTACCTGAGATAAAATTCCCCCGATTTACAGACAAGTCAGCCCTACTCTGATCATAGAGCAGGATGAGGGATGCCACAATTGAGCAGGGGTGGGACTTGCTACCCCTGCTCTCAGCACAGGCAGACGCACTGAGGGTGGTGGGGGCCCTCTCCCTCTTACTCACAATCCATCCGCCCCCGTCCTCGGCCATGTCGCAGAAGACTTGCAGAGGCTGAGCCTTGTCCCCATTCAGGTAAACTGTGTAGAGCCCAGAGGTGGTTTCTCCGTTCAGGAGAGCCTGGGAGCAGTCTTTGGGGTAAGGGTAGAGAAGACCAGCTGCACACAGACAAAAAGAGAAAGCAGCTCTTAGGAAATCAGCAATTACAAGAACGGGTTGAATGCACGACTCGTGAAATCCGTTGTGGGTCAGCGGCACAGCCAGGTACAGTGCTCAGGGACAGGCTTGTAATTGCTGTCCTCCATACAAAAGATTCCCCGTGAACAGCAGATGATGCAAATTTTTCTTTTGAATGTGCTTTTGCACACCTGTCTACGCTTTGGGAAGCGCTGCGAACGGGAGTGCGTCCTCCAGCTGAAAACTGAAATGGCATGAGGTGTGTTTACAGCAGCTTTTGGGTAAAATCAAATGTACCAGTCTCTGATTATGTGACAGAAAAGGGAGGGGGAAATACAAAGGCAGGATTACAACCAAAAATAAATAAATTGGGAATGTTTGGCTAGCAAGTACAATATTAAATATGTTATAAAACCAGGCTTTTAAAAACCAAAGCAAACACTAATAGTTGAAACTACAGGGAAATGCCGTTAAGCATTTCCTTCTGACAACAAGCTAATAGCATCCCTGCAGCCAGAACAATTTCTAACCCCAAAAAGCTTTTCCTTTTTGGTTTTTTTTTTTTTAATTCACTTTGGCCGTTAACTTTTTCAGCCAATGGTCTAATTAAGTGATGTCCTGGGTGTGTCCATAGGAGAGTTTTTAACTGTGGCTGCTCACAGAGTGTTTGCTGCTCCCTTTCCAGTGTGTTGCACATCCCTGCCTGTGCCTCAGCTACAGACAATTTGCATCAGCTTTGGGATTTGGCGGGAAGTGACTCTGCAGGGAGCTGCTTCAGTGTTCCCTGCTCACTAAATGGCACATAACTGTATTTTTAGAGTTAAGGCCAGGCTTAAGCATCTACCTGAACGAGGCTGACACTGCGTTTGTGTGGGCAAAGGCTCCCCATTCAGTCCCTGCTTAGAGTCAGTTTGCCAAACGTCACTTAAACACACCCAGATTTAATCCATCTCCTGTTTCTGGTTGTGGACAGTCTCCTGTTGCTGGAGTTCATCCTGCTCTATGCAAGGAGTGACTGCGAGCAGACTCAGGGCTCTGTGACTTTTATGAGCACTTCTAAGTCCTTGGGCTGAAGTTGGTACAAGTGGCAGAAGGGAGAATGGAAATGGCTGAAGGTCCTGCTGGGTCTGAAAGGCTGGAAACCGTGAAAAGTGAGACAAATGACAGGCAAGTTTCACAGCTAATACTGCTTCTTTTTTTTTAACGTTGGCTGTGAAGTGACCTTCAGAGAACGCAAAATATTCTTGCATTCAGCTCACTGGAAAGCAGCCCTGTTAGAACTGGGACAGACACATTGTGTGGCTTTGTGAAAACTGATCCCAGAAAAAGGAGGAAAAAACCTGCCCAGAAATTAACCTCCTTAGGCCACTGAACTGATTTGTGCGTGTGCCTTGTTTCAATTTAAAACACTGATTTAACAGCTTGCTATGCATCACCCAGAGGTACATCAGGGTGCCAGTTTGGATTTTAGAGAGCAATGTTCCTTTTGATATTTTACACAGGAAAGGCAGGATGTTTCATCAGAGAGAGGACTATAAAGGTGATGTGGATGGATATAAAGAAAAGAAGAGGGGGAACAGGGGCTTTTGCACCAACACTACATGCAAATGAATACTGGCAATTGGATTTAAAATCTTCTATGATGCCTGTGTCTGCTTATTGCAGAGCTCAGCGCTGTCCTGAGAGCAGTAACTTTTGTGTTATTTCAGCTGTGCAACAGGCTCTAAAGTCCTTACTTGTGGTGAAAATCGTCTGGATCGTTTTGCTCTTCAGGGATCTGCTCAGTGCCTGGAGTTTCACTGTGTACTGGGTAGATGGGCTCAGCTCTGTCAGGCTGTAGGAAGTTGTGTCAGGGTTTAGGATGACTTCCTAAGGAGAGGAGAAATAATACAGGGAAATCTCAGTGAGAAAATCAGTCCAGAACTATTACCTATTTTAGTTTGCCACATTATTTTTTGTGGTCATTATTTATGGTATTTTTAACTAGCTAATTATTTAATACAAAACTTCAATTCCTCTAAGATTTGGATCAAGATAACTTTTCTTCAGAAGCTTCTACTGCCCTGTTTTGAGGCACAGCCCTTCTGGTTTGGTTACAAGTGCTATACCTTGACTCTGCCATCAATGGACTCATAGATCAGGAGATAACCAGTGACAGGAGCACGGGGAGGCCTCCAAGTTATCACAGCTGTTTCTGACTGAACCTCAGTGGCACTTAAATCTCTCGGAGCATCCAGTCCTGCAGGAGACAACAGACCAATTACCATCACATCTATATGGAGTTTAGTACACAGGCTGTCTTATAAGCAGTACATAAAAAGAGGCCAGAAAGGGAAACTTCTCTCCAGAACTTTGAAACTAAAAAATATTTCAATCTAAATCTTGTGATTAAAAACTAATTTTCCTGTTGGAAGTTTTCAAATACAGGCATTTATTTTAGCCAAGTTAAAATTTTGGCTTGTCTCAGGCACTTTAGTTTATAAGTAGTTGCTGGAAGGTCTTTTCAAACAAAATTGTGCCTTTTATTATTTCACACAAGAAGACAGAACGGTATTTACATATTCCCAGGAGGAAAAACTTTTGTTGATTCCTCTTTTGAACACAAAAACTTCTCATACTTGGTTTAGCTACAGCTTCTCTTCTCCACTGTAATTGTAACACTGAATTTGGATGGCTCAGCTCTTGGTTCTCTTAATCAAAATCCTGGGACAAGTCAAGCAACAGTCAGGAAAACGAGAAACATCCATGATTTCATTGATGTTCATGGAGAGCCATAAGTATGAAACCAACTGGATACCTTCAGCTTTGGCACCCCAACATCAGCCCCCAGAGAGGAGCTCCTGCTTTGTGTGAGAATCTGTAGAACTGGTGACAGAAAACCACCTTCTGGGTCCATCACACCAGCCTTCCACCAGAGAAAATCTTGTGCAAACACTATCAAAATTCAGGTTTCTACTAAAAAAAGCACCATGTGCTGACTGACTTTATGGTATTAGAGGAGTGTAAGCCAGGTGGGACTAGAAGAGATGGCAGCTCTCTCCCTGCAGTGAGGTGGGACATAGTACCTGTAGTAAACTGGGTGGAGAGGGTCTCGCTCTGCTGTGTGTCCTTCACCGCGCGGACCCTCAGTGTATACTCAGTTGCAGGTTGAAGGCCCTTCAGGTCATACTCCACAGTGTTTCCTGATACCATCTGAGTAACCTCTGGTTCTAAGAAAACACAGAAGAGAACAGGTCCCGGCATTACTCATGATGTACTCAGCTCCATGCTCCACTCGGTGATATTCTTTTACCAACTGGGAGCCCATCTCTCTGCTTACATCCATACTGAACCCGAATTAACACCAGAGTCCTTTACCTAGAGCTCCTAGCACTCTCTAGTGTTCATATGAATTATAACACCATCTTTTCAAGAATCTGTTCTCTCTGTTCGTGCCTGAATGGAGAACGTTTCACTAAAATGATCATTTTTAAAATGCTTTCATCAATTTAACAGCAATTCAAACAACAGCCCCCACCACTCTCCTGCACTCACACTGCTGCACCCACTTCTAGGCATCTCTCTGGAGCTATCGTGCTCTCAGCTCCCTGACCCATCACCAATTCTTCTTACCATCCTCAGAAGCATAGGAGACAACGTAATTATCCACAGCAGCAATTGCTGGCTGCCAGGTTGCCAGCGCCTCAGAGTCTGTGATGTTCACCACTACTAGGCCTGACGGGCTGTCCAGAGCTTAAAGAGAGAGAATAAGGGATTGAAGGAATGGGACAAATATTCTCGGCTCCGCGTGACGATCTGTTGTAAATATATGGTATAAAATGTGCAAACACTGTCGCTTGATGTAGCTTTTATGATTCCCTTTGGAATAGCGGAGCTCTGCAGAAAAGACGTCAGTGTTTATACGGAGACATCAACTGCCATCACGGGAAAGAGAGGTCAACGGGCAAAAAGATTAAACACTGGGAACAGACAGAACTATGTTCTCAGATCAGTCTTGATATCATCAATCCTAACGGCTCTGTCAGAGCTGACATATTTCTCTCAACGCCCTCAAATCTGGACTGCTTTTTGGAGCAAACTCAGGAGACAGAGCTGGGAAAAATAACTTAATGTGATGGCAACCGATAGCCACGGTGACCTTCCACCAGCTTGCCTTGTATGTTTAAAAATAAAACAACTGGCCAGCCAGCCACCCAAAATCCCCATGTGTCCTCTCTTGCATCTTCATGGGACTCTGTTTTGCACATAGTTTTATGCTGGGATTCGCCTCCAGTACAGATGGAACAGGCTACAAATATCATGCTATTATCCAATACCTGTCATCTTGTTCCTTGTCTCAGTTCTCTGAATACTTGTCAGCCCTAAAAAATGAATGAATGAATGAGATAGCAGGTGGGTGGGCAGGAGCATTAGAGGACCCTCAATTCCTGCAGGGATATTTAAAGCTGTATTGAAGGAAAACCAGGAGAGAGAACATTTTTATGCTCAGGACAGTCTGGAACCTGGGAGATGTAGAGTTTGAGCCCACCACAAACTGGTCTGAACAGCTCAGTTGATGCTTCCTCATCTCTAAAACGGTGTCACTTAAACGTCCCTTTTTTTCTGATGTATTAGGGCTGTAAATACATGAATTGTCTCTCACTGCAAGTTGGTCCAGCACATAGCAAATGGGAGCCTGATCAAACTTACAAGTTCTATAATCACCTGAAATACAAAGGCACAAAGAAAGAGTGGGCAAAAAACTTCCTACAGTTTGTGTGGACAGCAAAAATGGGATCTCAGTGGGTCTGCAGCTCCAGCTCCTGAGTCTCTCCTGCAGCACAGATAATGCATTTGAAGACCTACAACTTTCTCTTTATATGTTACCTGTTTTCAGAATGCCAGAGATGGGTTCACTTTCCTCAAAGCCTTTCACAGAGATGATACTAACATTGTAGGCTACACCTGGGACTAATTTCACCAACTTGGTCCTTGTCTTGCTTCCATCGACTGTAACAACATTTGGAGTACCTAGGATGAAGCCAAATGACGAGGGATTAGTGACACAATTCCCCAGTACATGCTTGAAGGGTGTGTTTCAAATTAAAGACGTTATGACCAATATGGACGTACTTGTACCAGAGCAGGTGGATTTGCCCATTTTACAACCACTGATATCAAAGGGCAGCCTCAGGAAAAAATATTGCTTCCATGACACCCAAATCTAAGATACTGGTTTGCATTCATTCCTTGTGTTATGCCAACAGTAAGAAAAAAAATCAACATTTCTGTTCAGAAGTAATTTTACAAATGAGATGTAAGGTGAAAGCCCAGCACTCTCTACATGGATGTCCATGAACCTGCGAGGACAGGACTTGCAGTTCAGATCTCTTTTGTTTCTAGTAAGGGCTGGAAATTTCTCCTTCCCTCATCTCGTTGCGAACCAAGATATAATCTGTATTATTCTAAGAGGTGCTGCATGTGTGGGTGAGGACTTAGGACACACATTTGTTTCAAATTCTGGGTTTATTCCAGGAAAGCACTTAGAAAAGTCCCAACATTATGATTGTGGATTGCTCCTTTTCTTCTGTGGGATCACAATACACTTACTCACCATATTGTCTAAAGGCTTAGATTGTTACTTGTCTTAGTCAACAGCGTGTCTTTTATGGTCCCGGTGTCTGGGAGTGATTGCTTGCTCTTTAGCTGTTTCCTTTCTGAGATGTCCCTAAGTCATGCTAAAAATCTGTTTAAGTACAGGAAATTTTTAAAGTCGAGCAGTAAGCCACAGCTATAATGGATGGAATGAAACAACAGTGGGGAGTACTAAGAAAAATCACTGCCTTGGAAAACTGTCACAGCCATGGATTACAATTATGATTTCCAAGGGCCATCTTTGCAAATACGCTTAGCTCATAAAGAGCCTACAAAATAAGGAGACAGTTTGGAAAGAAATCCTTACTTAGGAGGCTCAGCAGGAAGAGATTTCTGTGAATGTGGCCCTGTTAGGGGTACAACCATTCCAGCGTCTAGCTCTGAGCTCCCTCACAAGTCTTGTCCATGCATAGTGGGACACTACGTTCAGACAGAGGTTGGCTATTGGGACCATGCCTGCACACCCACGTTCTTGCTCAGCAGTCTGAAGAAAAAGGAGGTGATCTGTGTAAGGTCATCCGTGAGATGCACCGAGAGATGGGTACCAGCACAACAAACCCCTTCTGCTCTCCATTTTACCATCTTCCTCCCTGTCCCTCCTCGCGGTTACTCACCTCCTGCGACAGGGACGTAGGAGATGCGGTAGCTCTCCACGCGGCTGCGGGGGGGTGTCCAGCTGACTGTAGCGGAGTTTTCCGTGACGTCGGAGAAGGAAATTCCCTTGGGAGATCCAACAACTGTCAGCGAAGAATAGAGAACAAACACACCACATGGAAAGAAAAGGTAAATCATTTGCCCATCAGTCCTTAGCGCTGGAACGCTGGTTTGTCTCGCCCCTCTACCCCAAGAGCTGATGCCACCAATATTCTGTCCTAGACAACACTAACACAGGGAGTCCCCAGCAGTTAATGGCTTTATTACATACTGACAGCAACAATATATTTGGTCTAAATTTTCCTTTTGCAGTAACGTTACATTAGTGCATAGCTTAAAAATACCCCGGACGTATCTCTACATATCACGTAGACAGGAATAACAGATTTCAGTGTTACAGAAAAGTATGGAGGAATACTTGGAGGAATGTCACCACACTTCCCAGAAGTCATTGTATTTATATTTTTTTTCTACCCTAGTTTCACTTGGATGAGTTTTAGACTTTGAGTTCTTAGATGAGTTTTTTGACATCGAGCCTCAGAGCCCTAGCTGTGACACACAGCAACGGCAGCCCTTAGCAATAGAGAGATCTCTCCCATAAACTGCTTTCTACTATAGGATGCTTGAAAAAGACCTGGACTCAGGAACATGAGTTCATCAAGGGTCCATCCTCTCAAGCACTGACCACCTGTAACTTCTGTTGGCTTTAAACTAGAAGCAACAAGATTTTCTGCTTGGAATCTCTACCTGAGACCACGACTTTTCTTAGGTACGTTCAAGCACATCCATCCAGATGAGATCCAAGTAAAACCATCACGAGGAAGGCAACCGAGGTTCCACTGCAGCTCTTTGTCATACAACCCCACCTCTCCCTGTATAAACCTGACCACTACATTTGCCCCTGTAAATCAGATCAGTAAGCTGGGCAAACAACGCCCAGGTTTTGCCAAAACGACCCATCTTAAGATTGTGTATCTGAAACATTCCAGTTTAAGGCTTAATTAAGCTACTGTAAAACAAGCATGGAAAGGGCTTCTGGAAGGCTGTGGCAAAGAGACCGCTTCAAGGTTTACATTGAGCATCTCACTTACAATTTCCTTTTTTGACTGTAACCAAAACAACCCTGATGTGTTAAAAAAATAAACAGCCCACACAGAGTAGGCCATTAACACACAGAGGAGAGATACCAACCATCAGCCACATTAAGAGCAGTGGAGGCTCAGGGCAGGGGAAGGGGGGCAAGAGGAGAAAAAAGTGACTGTGCTTGAAATAGCTTGGAAAGAACGTGTCTGCGGGAAAGAAGTCAGAGGGCTGTTTGTTCCATGTGTCCCAAAGCTCCAGCAGCAATGCACTAAATCAACCGAAAGGCAAGGAAAGAAAAACAACTGAGCTCTCAAGAGAAACATAAATTACTTCTCTGGAGCGCACCAGATACGGTGTGTTTGTGGGGTTTGCTCACATGGAAAAGCCAAAGAAAGAAAGAAAAGAATTAAAGGTATTAAAGAAGGAAGGAAGAAGTGGGGTTAGTAAAGCTACATGGCACACAGAGCTGCTACTGATTTAGGTACAGTCTGAAGGAAACAGAAGAGCATAAAGAAAAGACAAAATCATATTGATTTTGCAGGTGCCCTTAGTGACGGGTGCGAAGTGCTAGTGATGACCAAAGAGATGGACCAGCACTTGGTTTTCATGCACATGAGGAATTCCAGCCTTTCTTAGAAAATAAAGTACCCAATTCATCCCTCTCAGATCCTGCTGTGCACACTTCCATGGCCTTCACGCTTGTTTTCTGCACCATGTGAACTGCATAACAAACAGCAGTAAGAAGAGCCTTGACTATGTGAGAGTTCCACATCTCCAAGTACCCCAACTGCAGCTACTCTCCTGGGAGCAAACCTGGCAAAGAAAGTGCAATGGACCGTTGGAGTGAGCATCAGTCCTGGAACGAGTCCCAGAGATGTAAGAGAGTGATACCTTTAAGCTCAGGGAAATTAAAAAGGAGCAAATGAAACCATCTTCTTGAGCTACCTGAAAGCCAAAATCAAGCAGGCATAAAAAATGGCCAGCATGCTTCTGTCTTGTCACTCATAAAACCCCTGAGTTTGTCTGTTGGGCAGATACAGGTAATTACCATTATCCTCCAGCATCAGTCCCCATTAGCTGTGTGAGGGATGGAGAACCTTCCTGGGAGGTTGCTAAAGCACCCGTGGTACCCGAGTAGCTGCTATTCTTTGGGGACTGTTCTGCTAAAACCCTGTTCTTTCATTACTAACAGACTAGTAATGCTCACCTGCCTTTCTTCTCCTAAGCAACAGGTTGCATTTATCACATCTAAAGAGCTTGTGAAGTGTTTTGTGATCCTTTCAGATAAAAAATGCTGTCATGGTGTGACAAAGCACCGTTAGAAGGAGAGGAAAGCAGCAGCATGAGCCACACTTCCTCCCAAGGCTATTAAGTGGCTCCCGGCTGTGCTGCGGTTCCTGGCGAGGGCTCAACTGCACCTCAACACACATGATACAGAGGAATTTCCACAAAACACCGACTGTCCCTCTGAGAGCAGCAGTGGACAAACTCCCTTTGTGCCAGCTGATAGGACACTGCAGATCTGTATGATGCTGCCTTGCACTGCAGTGATTTTATAATGAATGTTCTCTATCACAGCAGAATTGATGACAGACAAATGCGGAGGGTGGGGAGTGTGGGTGCCGTCATCACCCCAAAGAGGGTAACCTTTGAACATTATCATCAGCAGCTCTGTGCATACGAGTAAATAATGGAAGAATAACTACTTGTGATGGGTGTGGGAAGACAGGACTTTAACCAAACCCCATGCCCAGCAGTTTCAGACCACGCTCCTGGTGTGACAGGAGCAAGGGAGATCATCTCAGCCCCGGGCAAGCTGCCAGCTGCAAGACCAACACAAGCTCCACAGAGAAAAGGCAAATGCCAGCCCTGCACTACTCATCCCTTCCACACCCCAAACCCATGGCTGTCACTAGATAACTGTCTCGCTGACTTCTTTTTAAAAGAGAAAGAAGGAAAGGAAACCACAGAGGTCAAGGCAGCAAAAGGTGAACGCTGCAAGATCCTTCCTCCCCTCTCCTCATGGTAGGTGGGTGGTTTGCTGCACAGACCCTCAGGAAGGATTGCTTGGCAATGCTCAAACCAGACTCCTTCACCTGCACCAGTGACACCAGCTGAGGAACTGATCCCTGAAGGCTGCCTTTGTGTACAGAAAGGTATGCGCCCAGGTAGGGCCGAAGGGCAAAGCTGTGAGTGATAAACACAGAGAAGGATTTTCAATTTGGTTTATTTTTCTGCCTTCATTTCCATGGTAGTGTTTGGTTTAGGTTTGCTGGTCTGTCTCCTAGCCTTGTTCCAACTGTTATTCTACTATCTCCTCTACTAAAGCTAGAGACTTTCTAGCTAATTTATTCCTTGCTTACTCGAACTTGTATGCAGACCAGAACAAAGGAAGGCTGAATATAAGCCTGTCTGAGCTACCCCTTTCAGGGATAGGAATGTTTCTTTGCAACCAGACTGGGAACGCTATAAATATACATGTTTTGTGTAATAATCAGCTCCTAAAAAAGAAATGAGTTAGATGCCTTGGTGGCCCAATGTGGTGTAACCTACAGTCCAAGCTATTGAGCTGGATTTTTGTGGCTCCAGCTCTATTATCCATTATCGATGGGCCATCTACATCTGACAAACATCTGGGCTACTGGCTTCGGTAGGTGACACACGTTAAACCTCCCGGAAAGAACTGAATAAGCATGTAGTCATGAGGAAAATGATAACTCTTGGTAGTTTACCATAAATATCCTGGAAGCCCGTGAGAACAGGGACATGCTGCTAACGAGCGCCGTTGACTTTAAACATCCCTCTCCATCACGAGTCAACCCGCCTGAGCCTGGAGCACGGTGGCTTGTGATGGATGCATGTTCTGCTTCATGTAAATGTCTGCGTGAGTGTACACATGCCCTTGCTGTTTATTCAAGGGATGTGCTGGAAGTCAGAAATGTGCCTTTCCATGCTAACAACTGGCACCACAGACATCAGGGTGAGTCACGAGGTCAGGCTATTTCAGGAGAAGCTGGTCAATACGGAGTTATTGCTGTCCCTTCTGTGTGTGCTGTCACGAGTACACGGCTACAGCTGAGCAAATGCCTCTGATGGATTCCTACCGGCTTCCTCACACACTGAATTTACCTGTCCTCTTCTCGTTCCCTTCCTCCCAGAATGAGACTGACCTGAAATTATTATGTTCTCACATCAGCAAGCTCAAAATTTTTAAAAGAAGGAATTTGGGTCATGGGAAATGGTTTCTTTTGCTTTAGATTTAAATGTATTTCAAACTGAAACCATGACTTTAGTGGAAAAAAACTTAAAAGCATCATTCGGAAGTGCCAAAATGAAATGCTTCAGAATATAAAGCTTTTTTGTTTGTTTGAATTAATCTCAGGAATTCAACCAAAGGCTTGAGAACTTTTTACTTGATTAGTATCTGCTTATCTTTACAGAAAAATAATATTCAAGAAAAATATTCCAGTTACAAATAGCAAAAACATCCTTCTCTCTGGCACTGAGAAAATGAGGCTGTGTTCTTGCGGAGATTTTTCAGAAACATATATAGGTTTAGGGTAACTCCAGTGAGCAGGCACCTGCAGTTAGGCTTACAGTGTTTCTTCATTAGACCATGAAAGGCACAACTCCAGCTCTGTGGAAGTGGATGTGCCATTGAGGAGAAAGGCCTTGGCACTGTTAAAACAACGTGGCATGAACTGGCAGCCACACCTGCGTGTTTTGTTCCGGATGATTTTTACCTGAGTAAATCACTAAGCTAATTTACATGAGGATTTCTGACACACAAGGATGAGAATATAAAGCAACTTCCACTGAGGGAGTTCAGAGCCTTGATTTTGCAAGAAACTCAAGCTTATTTCGAATTATTGAGCACATGATACTCCTGGTAGGACCAGTCTAAGTTAATGGTGCTTAGTCCTTTGCTGATCAAGCCATAAATAAATGTCTCACTAGCTCTGGTAAATTCATTTTGTCATACCTCTTTTCTGGCAGTTAGATTGTCGTGGAGCGGTGATATCTAACTAGTCCCAGGAAACCACTGAAAAAGGCTGATACAGAGACAATATTTGTTGGCTCTCAAAACCAGTGCTTTGATTGCTAGACTCGGCTGCCTAATTCCAGATCATGAAAGTAACTAAATAAAATCATATTAAACAGACAGTGGTGAAGCTAAGGAATCTGAGATGATTGCTTATAACTAACTACATCCCAATGAACCAGTCACTTGGGCAAGGGATATGCAGGAGACAGTCCAAACACTTCAGTAACAGCCCAAGCTGGCTGTGAAAAGGAGAGATGCTGAAAGAAAAGGCATGAACACATTAATGCTTTTCTACTGCAAAGACAATACCTGTGGTTGCTACTGCATTTACGGGTTGGGAACGCCGTCCACTGCTAACTCCATAGAGCTCAATTTCATATTCAGTACCCTCTTTCAGCCCTGTTATATCCTGGGTGCGCTCATGGCCTGGTACTATTAGCTCCAGCGGATCAGATTTCCTTTTGGCATCCCTGATTTTTAGAACAAAACTGTCGAAAACCCCATCGTCTGCAGTCCAGGACAGGCGGAAGCTATCTGGAGTAGCATCTGAAACCAGAAGGTTGTCGACCTCGGGTTCTGCTTCTAAAAAAGGAGAAGATAGCAGCAGGGAAAAGAAATGATTTTTAGTCAGTTCATTAGAGACCTGCCTGAGGTCTGGATACAGCACAGTGCAAGAATCCAACCTCAGTTCAAAGAAAGGAAATAATCTGCCAGCTATTGGAAAAAAAAAAAAAAAAAGAATATTAGCATTTTAGAGGTACCAAAAGAAAATATATGTGAGTGTGTGCAGGCCCGTTCAAACTTTCACTCTTTAATAGCAAATCCACTGCATGGACATTGACACTTGCCTCTGACATGCAAAGTTACACATGCTAAGAGTAAGTTCCATGTGCATTTCTCCCTTGCTACCTCTGTGAAATCTTTATGCACAATGAAAACAAGCTCTTGTTATAGAACGGCAGGCATGCCTGTAACACTGTCAGGTCTTTCTCTGTCAGGAGAGTAACACAGAAGCCACTTGTAAGAGTCTATTTCTTCATGCAAACCCCTTATTTCATGCACTTCTGGGATCTGTGATGTTTCTGATCAGATGAATCTTTTACTGGGGTATTAAACAAATGCTGAAGCAGCACAGGGGGATCATGAAAATTCCTATCCCTTAAACAGCACACTTAAATCCAAACGCAAGACCTACTGTCTTTGGTGAAAGAACCCATTCAAGAGGATCACAGGAGCTGTAAGTTATTAATTACCTGCAAAATATCTTTAGCTCAGTACAGTCAGGCATCATTACCCAGAGAAATGCTACTGGAGCGGTTACTGTCTTACAGCCTCTCCAACGCACTCCTTTCTTCCACAGAAAGACATTCTTATTTATTTTCTCATGAACCTGCAATCAGGTAACCCCCAACTTTACTGCTGCATAGTCAGCAAGATGCCGATGAGCCTTAATGGTTATGGGGCTAGAGAATCAGCCTGCAATGATTGTCCAAGAAAGCTCAAATGCTGCTGGAAAATGGCAGCTCTGATGAGGTTGAAAACACGAGCTAAGGCTTTCTGGAGAGAGATGCCAACTTTATGGGTGGCAATGATAGCACTTGATGGTCTGTGGGTGGAACTCACACAAGGAGTGAAAGAAAGGAGGCCATGGGCAAGAAGTCCATGACTCTTCCTAAAGGTCCTGAGAGCTGGCAAGTTGGAGAACACCAATGTGCCCAGCAGTTGTTAAGAAGACGAGCTCCCGCATGCAGCCAGATTTCTTTAAGGACTTCGGTTAGAAGAACCTGCATGACCATATGAGAAACTTTCACCCCTCAACCCACTGCATGCGCCTCTACGGGATCCCTCATGAAGACAAAAGGCAAACATCAAGTTAAAAGGAACAGAATTCCGTTGGTGGACCTATCACAAATCAGAAGGAGTTATGTGGAGCCACAATGCAGAAGAGGATGCAAAAGCCAAGGTTTGCTTTGCAAATGAATTGCATGAAACATCTTCCGTGTGAGAAGAAAAGCAAGAAAGAAAGGGTGGAAGGGAACAATTTGTTCACATTAAAATACCTGTAACAGCCACAGTGCTTAGGGGCTTTGTTTGGTGCCCCTTGGCAAAACCATAAAGCATAACCTCATAGCCAATGCCAGTAATAAGGCCTTTAAGCTTCAGTTGCCGCTGGGCTCCTGTAAGGAGGAACTCCTGTGGGTCCAGCAGCTTGCCAGAATCCACCACGACTACTAGAAAGTTGTCAAAGGCATTCTCCGATGCCATCCACGACACTGTGAACCCATAAGGGTTAATATCAGACACAGTTAGGTTTTCCAGTGGGGGCATGGCCTCTAAAAGAAGGGAAGGTGCAAAAACACACACACAAAAAAGAAGCGAAAAACATTGCAAATTAGAAAGTGTCACAGATTCCACCAAACATAAATCACATTTTCCCCCAAAGTATGGATTTAATAGAAGTGCATAGCCAGGACCACAAGATTAGGATTTTCAATGGTGCCTTCAGAAGTTAGATGCTCAATTCTTAATTTTCATCACGGATGTTCTCAGCACCTTATCTCACAAGCTCCATTGAAATTCCTTCCAAGC
Source organism: Eurystomus gularis (assembly GCA_013400335.1). Classification (NCBI taxonomy): domain Eukaryota; kingdom Metazoa; phylum Chordata; class Aves; order Coraciiformes; family Coraciidae; genus Eurystomus; species Eurystomus gularis. Next base: position 239,105 of record VZZY01020740.1, read on the forward strand.
TCACAGTATAAGCACATTTCTTTTGTTACACATGCACTGGAAGACAGTTATAACCAAAACTGGTGTAAAAATGCTATGCATAAAGCTTTCACTTCCTTCTGCTTCCATCCACCACCAGTGCTTTAGGGACAAGCCTCACCTTTGGCACTCACAACTCCTGTATTTTGCTTCTTTACCTCTCTACTTCACGTGAATATCTCCAGCTTTTCTTTTCAATGGTGGATGGGTCAGAGATGTCAGAAGGACTGCCAGAAGCAGGGCACTGATCAGTCAGGATCATAGCCAGTGTGAGCACTAAATACTTCCAAGATTTTTTAGGGGATAGGAGAGAAGCCAGAGTCTGCACCGGCTCAGGGCAGGGGCTGACGGCTGCAGCACAGAGCAGGAATCAGTCCAAAGAGCTTCACGGGCAGCTGCCAGTGTGGCATGTTGACAACCCAAAGAAATTCCAGTGAGGGTGTCCTTTTTTCACATCGGCATGACATTTGTCAAAGTTTAGAGGCTGTGGATCAAATCCAAACTTGCCTACCAAGTCTCTGAAAAAAATAAGGCCAATTTTTCACAAGATAGTTTCTCAGTGTATTTTGCTCACTCAGAATATGACAAGTCAAACAGGAAGATCAGCTGGCTCTGCTAAGCCCTGGCCTTGATCCTGGATCCTAGGCATTGCTAGTAGTCCTCTAAATTCTCTGACAAACCTTGCTTTGTTGGCTCAGGAGCTAAGTCATCTGATCTTCCAATCACTCAAATTCCACTCACTTAAGAAAATACCAGTTAGTTAAACACAGCACTTTCTCTGGGAAAGGGCTTGAGGTTTGGTTTTGACACTTCACAACTGCTGAAATTGATGTTCTGCTAGAATTTGGCTTAAAACCTCTCTCCTAAAGTTTTACGATTTGGAAGTCCTTATGTTTTGATGTTTACCCATTTGGATGTCAGAGACTCGATTTGAATTGACTTAATTTGGAGGTATTTTTGCCACTTACTTCCTTCTAATCAAGCAACCTCAAAGACTCACATTTTGGTTTGGTGTCTGGGAGGGTGGGTAAACAAATTAAGAACTGAAAACACTGAAATTATTTTCTTGGGGTAGGTGTTGAGTGACAGCAACACTCCAAACCCAGCAGGTTTATGTGAACTGCTGGCACATCCTTCGCTGCATAGAGAGTGCCACATGTTTACCTTGCTATGCGAAGCTTCCTCTCAAAATACCAATGTCTGTGGCTTATTTTCAAAAAGGAAGCATCTGTGCTCTGGAGGAGCAAAGAGCACGGGTTTGGGAAGCAGAGGTCCTCACTCTATGTGACTGAATGTCATCAGGGGGCAGATCTTAGCTGCCGCAAAACGCAAGCATTTGCCTTAAGGAAAATGATCATGGATGTTGCCCTTCACAGAAACTGGCAGCCCAGACGCTGTGAGAGATGCTGCTAGGGCAACTGGTGTTCTCCCTGCACGTCATCGAAGAGAGGAGAAAAAGGAAAAGGCCTCAATTTCTCCACTAATCCCATTTAGGGTATCTCTACGTGACAAGCCCTAGTAGCACATGCTGCCCACGTACGACATAGAAGGTGAACTCTGTGCCATTTATTTGATCATAGAATCATAGAATGTATTGGGTTGGAAGGGAGCTTCAAAGGCCATCCAGTCCAACCCCCCTGCAGTCAGCAGGGACATCTCTAACTAGATTCAGTTGCTGAGAGCCCCATCAAGCCTGACCTTGAATGTCTCTACGGATGGGGCCTCCACCCCCACTCTGGACAACCTGTTCCAGGGTTCCACCACCCTCATAGTAAAGAACTTCCTCCTAATGTCTAGTCTAAATCTACCCTTCTTTGGTTTAAAACCACTGACCCTGGTCCTATCACTACATGCCCTTCTAAACAGTCCCTCCCCATCATCTAGGAGGCATGTGATGTACAACTGATCCCAGTCAAAATCTGGCCAAAAAATTCAGACAGAACAGATGTGTTGAGGGGACATCACAGGACAGGAGGTGTTCTAAAATCCAGTCCCCTCTGGATCCTTCAGCTGCAATTACTATTATGCAAATTTCCCCCTCAAACTTCAGGAGTTAAAAAAGATTATTAGACATGGCAGACTCAATGGAAAGACTCCACTGGGCTCTTAACTCACTTTCAACTAGTACACCTCCTAGAATTTTTTTTTAAGGTCAACATGACCGGTCTGACCCATCCTTGCACTAAGTTCACAAACAAAACCATTGTTGCTGGACAAGATATTCAGTGCTGTAGAGAGTCCTTTTTTTCATCCATGCTGGAATACCTACTTTTATAAGCCAATAAACAGACTCCAAACCTTTAAGCAGGTACCTGTCAGGACCAAAGCAGTGAGGGGCTCTGCGTGAACACCTGCACTGGTGGTTCCCTTAACGTTAATGTCATGGCCAGTGTAATCTAGCAGGCCTGAGATGCGAGCGCTGCGAGCACCTCCCGACACCACCGTAAGCTCCTGGGCTTCACGTGCTGCGTAAGAATCTCTAATGTGTATAACAAACTTGGCAAAAGGCCCATCTCTTGTGGTCCATGAGAGGTTGAAGCTGTCGGGGGTAACGTTTGTGAGTGTGAGCGTGCCCAGCTGTGGCTCAGCCTCTGAAGGAGAAAGGAAGAGAGGTGAAGAGACGGCGTTACTCCGGGGGGGCGGGGGAGTCAGCAGTGGAGGCTTACAGATGCTCAAAGAGAAGGCTGAATGTTTTTGCCTTGTTTTGCAGTGGTGAAGAGAAACATAATAGTATTGCAAGAGCTATTTTGTAAGGTTTTAGAAAGAAGCCACTGAAATTAGTGCTGACTTTAAATTTCTTTTTTTTCATTCAATTTTCTTCAATAAACTCAATTTTCCTAATGAAGGCTGGGCCTGATTTACAGAAGCACCGACAGCGTACAGTCCTGTGGAAAACCACAGAAACTGCAGGGACTCCACGCCGGGAATTTGATGGTAATACAAATCCACAACAATTCCGAAGTAGATAAAGTAGGATTCAGGCAGGAATTAGGTGAGTCCAAAGCAGAGATCCCTGAAATCCCAGTTCAGCTTCTGTTTAGTGTTGCTGCTGCCTGGAGTTGTAGATACTTTTCTTTTTGGACTCTGAAGTTTCTAAGGTGTTCCAACCCTAAGAGGGATTATGTCAGCATTAATCTCAGGCCAAAACCTCCCTGACTCCACAGATAAGGTGTTCCTCATTTTCTGATTAGGAATCAGAGAATATCTAATAGACTGAACAAAAAAAACCCCCAGCACTGCTGTTGCTCTCCTTTGTGACCATTTAGTGGTCAGGGCACTTCCTTAAGAAGCAAAGACTTTCCTTTTCTGCTAGAGGAAATTCAAAATCACGTCTCTCCCGTGCCAGGGGAGAAGCTTGGCCTTCGGGCCAGGGGGAGAGCTCCTTACCCATCCTGTCTTAAAGCTATTCCATTTAGCATATCATTAAAGATTCATTACAGCACAGAGAGAGCACAAACATGACCCTGTGTCTGCTCTCAGGGCTGATTTTCTGTTTTTTCTCTTGCCAATTGAGTATAAACCACGAACACCTTGGGAAATGCAGCCAGTGAGATACAGGAAAATAACCATGGAAGTGATTCATGCTGGGAGAAAAGTAAGAAAGATGTATCCCACTGACAAGGAGAACAGTGAAAGAATGAAATCCTTTTCTTAACTAAGACATGAACTGCTGCAAGACATTCCAACTTTTACTCCCGTCAAGTCTCATTGCAAGTCTTTCAAATAACAGCCCAGCTTCTTCTTTGGAATTGTCTAGGAACAGGCGAATCCAAGTGGCCCCAATTAAGGACACATGCTGTTGCCATGCTGTCAACCAGTGACCATCAATGCCTTCATGGCTGACAGTGCAGATGTCACCATGTAAGCATGGTTCTTCTGAAGATGGGGGAGAAGATGAGAAAATACCCACAAAGCAAACAGGCTTGGGTGGAGAACCCGGTGCAACCGAGCATGGAGCCATCAGCTCCGCATGCAGGCCACAGAGGACAAACCGATTCTTTCCAATCTCATCCTGAAATGGCCACGTTCCTTCACATGCCACTTGCACCCAGTCAGGCACGTTCACATTGCAACACTCAGGCTCCAAAGAACACTACATGCAAAAAAAGTTGAAATTATCTCTTCAGGCAAGTCTTAGTGATCTCCTGCCATCCTGGAATCACTATCACCACAGGAAAGCTCTGACATCCAGCGACAAGACAGGTCTTAGAGACTCAAAGGTAGCAATGCAAGTGACAGAGTGGTGGGCTGACCACCAAGAAAGGGTGAACTTGCTTTTTAAGCCCTGCTCTCTGATGGGAACACATCAAAATACTAGACAGAGAAGAACATCAGAACCAGCATAAGGTGGCCAGACCACTCCATGCAGTTTTGGTTGGTCATTTAGCATGCTGCATGAAACTCCCACAAGAGATGCAAGTGTCTTCGAAGACATCGGCTTTTAAGAACGAAGAACCAAAATGGCATGCAGGTGCCTCTCCAGGCTGATAAAGACATGGAAGGTCTCCCACCCACAACAAAGCAAGTGAGGATGGGATGAACAGGAGCTTTATTCCAGATCAAGTGCAAAGATTTTCTGTGAAAAATATTAACCACCTGGAGCAAGTCAATTATATATACACAGAAGCTGCAGGTAAGTGTATATATAAGGAAACCAATCAAGGTTTACTACTGGCTCCCTTAATGCTGGGGGCACTTCTTCAGCCTTTTCCATTGTCTCAGATTTCTCTTCTTCCAAGCGCTCTCAAGCCCAGCGTATTTCAGCCTCCCCTCTCCTATAATTTACCAAAGGAACAATGACGAGTTGGAGCCATATTTTAGAGCAGTTCGGTGGACAGCAAAAGAAAGAAGATAAAAAAGCAAACCTGGAAGGTGAAACAGTGAAATACCTGTGGTTGCCAGTGCTGTCAAGGTCTGACCACCTTGCCCATCAATTACACCATGGAGTTGGACAGTGTAATTAGTGGCAGCTTTGAGGTTGGTGACTACATAGCGCCGGGAGGCCCCTGGCACTGTGTGCACCAGGGAGTCCAAAGGGAAGTCAGAGTTTCTGACTTCTAGAATAAAATGGTCAAAGGCATTGTCCTGCGCTTCCCACGTGAGTGACATGCTGTCTGAGGTAGCATTTGATACAGTGAGTTTGCTAAGGAGAGGCTCCTCTACTACGGGAAGAAAAACAAACGGAAATGTATTGCAATTATTAAAACCCAAAGCAACAAAATAAAATAATATGGAAGTTTGAATTCACATGAGCCATAGGTCACGAAGATCATCATCTAGCCTGGTGCTTCTCAATGTTTTTCATCCCACCACCCTGCTCATGTTACACACGATGCACGGAGGAGACTTACAATCTGCTGACGCTAGAAACTGCAACTCTGTATGATCTGATCACTGAAATTTGATATTCTGCTTAATGTCATTGCCCGTGTTAACCTACTGCTATGACAACCTGCTATGACAACTTCTGCTAAGATCACATCAGCAGGTAAAATTTGGTAGAGATATTAAACGATCACGACGTGAGCTATTATCTGCCCAAAGTGAGTATGCACCTTCTGCTTCCACAGTCTAGTCCACTCCTCCTGCTTTCACACTGCAATTGGCTAAAGCACATCGAACATTTGACTTCCCTGTCTTTCCTGGAAAAACCGCCAACTGTGACACCTCGAGATGTGCAATGTGCCAACAACTAACGGCATGCTTATTTCATTTACCAACATCAAGTCAAAGGGACTCTTTCAATCTCTCATCAAATGTAAACTGAATTCTGTAGCTGAATTCAAGTAATGCATCTGTCTTGTAGGAGTCTGCTGTCACAGACTAAAACACGCCTGAAATCTATTTAGAGAGGTGGGATAAAAACTGCATCTAGAAACCAGATTTTCTGACAGAAGCAGTCTCCTCTATGCTGTGTGACAGATGCAGACACATGTTGCAAGGCTAACAGAAGGCATAATCTCCCACTTTGTTCTCAGGAAATTTGTTTTGCTTCTCATCTATGTCAGAGGTTCCCCCAGCCTTCATGTTTGAACAAGAGCAAACTTATTGTGTGAATGAAATCGCATCACAATGTGATTGACTGACTTTGCTGGATGGGATGGTGGATTAACATTCACAGTTCAAAATGTCTCCGGCAGGTCTTCCTTAGAAGGTGTCAAACAATGAGGTAGAGGATTTGGTAATGGGTAGACTGATGGGGTAGCTGAGGGCAGGGAAAGGGGCACAACCTGTAAAGAAGAGTTAGAAGAAAGGAGAGTTAGTATTGAGGTAGGTCGTATGTACCTGTTGTAGCTGCAGCACTTATTGCCTGTGTGCGGAAACCACGAGAGATCCCATAGAGGTAGACAATAAAATCAGTGCTGGGGGAAAGCCCTGAGATATGAGCAGTTCTTGAATCGCCTGAGATGTTGAACTCCATGGGCTCCTGCAACCTGTTAGAATCAATAATTTCAATGGTAAAGACGTCGAAGTCCCCATTGGTGGTTGTCCAGGACAGGTTGAAGCTTTCAGGAGTAATGTCGGAAACGGTTAGCTCACCAACTTCTGGGTGCACTCCTGAGGAGGGAAACAACATTGGTCAGAAGGGGACAGCCCTGGGCCTTGTCCTGCTCAGCAAATGCTGCTCTTCTCTCTGCTCATGCTGGCAGCGCTCCAAGCTGCCGCTGGAGAAAAGGGTTTGAGTAAAAGCTTGCTGCAAGCAGTTAGGTACTAAGGAGAAGAAATCAAATTAAAGCATCTCAAAAAAAGAAAACTAAGCTTTAAAGCAATGGCTATTCCCCTTTACCTCCGGGAGCAGCCATGTGTCTTTGAGAGGCCTGAGCATGAAAGGAGATAGAAAAGAACTTTTCTAAATGCTCCTGGGGCATTTGGAAAAGTCAGCTTCCCGTTTTAGGAGAAGCTAAAGCTAGAGCTATTGCTTTCTCCAAAGGAAAAAGATGTGTTTTGTTTGCTCTTCTACTTTCCCTTTCAGCTTAAGCCTAGGAAAGCTGGCATGTAATTTTGGAGCTGGAGCCAAAACGCAGAATAGCGATGGCTGCCTTGGGGTTTCTTCCTCTCTGTAGACATCCCTGATGCGGTACAGGAAGGCTCAGAATATTCTGACAATTGGAAGTCCCCAGAAGGGAAAATTTTGAAAAGCCGGGTGCTGAGCATGACCCAGAAAGGGAAGGGGAAACCTCAGCAGGCCATCTTCTGCTGTTTTCACTGAGTTCATAAAAAGAGAGCACGTTGCATATTTAGGCAGGACACCCATGATGTCTGTTTTCTTGTTTGTCCCTGTACAGCCTCCTTTGTCTCGCCACATTTGTCTGTTTTCAATGGGCAATCTGCTACCAGCTCACACTCGGGGCTCTCCAAGCACAGGACTTCTTGCCTGCAGCGGGACACAGCCCAAGGCAAGTGCCCCGTGCCAGACGTCTTTCTACTCCAGCCAGGCTGCTGGAAGCACCACTGAAACAAGCAAGCTCTGCTGCGCTTCACGTCCTAATTCTGTTCAGTTCTTACGAGTACTTTTATCCCCTTCTATGCTGGGTAATATGTGCTTGGGGAAATCAAGTATGAGCGAGCTCTGGCTATCTCACAATCACAGGAGGTTGCAAAGCTCTGTAAGGAAGCCCAGAGGCAGCAGATATTGTCAACAAGAAATTAACTGAAGAAAGAGCCACTGAGGTGCCTTTTTTGCCAATTAATTCATGCCCTGTTCATCACCAATGATCGTAACACTTGGAAGAATCAGTGAGCCATACAGGACAGACAGAAGTACATCTCTGCCTCTCACAAACTCATGATAAGCTCTCGTTTAAAACTGCCATTTTTCCCAAGATGAGCCAGAAAATTATTCTTGTGGCTCTTGATCAGCCTCAGGCAACCTTCTGATCGTGCAGGGCGCACCTTCCTCTCAGGTCAGTTTGATACCAGGGCAGTTCTGCTGAATTCAGTCTTCTTGCATTAAATCTTTTTCAGACCAACCAGGTTAACATCTTTATGTGGCTCAATGTGTGATACTCCTCTTGGGAGGAATATATCTGAGTTCTTTTCTATATGAGAAGACACAGAAGGTGTCTGTCCTTGCCTCTGAGTCAGATGCACACACTGTACCCCTGGGTTTGCCTTTACACAGAAGCTAGTGCATAATTTCAGAGGTAGCTTCTGAAGGGTAAAAACTAAACATACTCTCAGGCTTTGATTATCTGGGCTATAAAGAACAAATTTTTATCATTTTACAAGGCAGCCTGAGCTTTCCCGAGCATGTACAACAGCCAGCTGGGTTTTGCTGTTAGCTTGAACTGGCAGCAAAGCGAGCAAAGGGAACTAAGCAAGCCATTCTAAGGGAGGGGGGAAAAAAGCATTTCTAAAAGTGAAGGGCTCCACGGGGGCACTGAGACTCTTACTGGAAAGTCTGAGCATGAGACATTTCCACGCCAGAGATGTTCAGCCAAGCTTTAATGAGTTCAGTGCCCCCTTTGCGAAGCCGACCAAGTGAGCAAGCTTTGCCGAGCAGCTGCAGTAGCTCTGGTTCTCATCCCTGTCGGCAAAGCAAGGGAGCCGTGAGACTGGACGGAGGACTTGAAAAGATACCTGTCACAGTTTCAACAGAAAGGGGTTTGGTCCTGTAGCCTTGAATCACACCATACAGGGTGACGTTATAAGGTGTGTTGGCCTTGAGGCCTGTGACATTCAGAAAGCGCAGTCCGCCAGGGACTGTGATATTCCAGGATTCGTCGGGGTTGTCAGACTCCTGCACCTGAATGATAAAGTTCTCATAGGCCCCGTCGGCTGCGGTCCAGGTGAGCTGGAAACCATCCCAGCCGGTCTCTGACACCGATAATTTTCCAAGCTCGGGTTCCTCCTCTGAATAAGGACAGAGAGTCAAGCAGTTACTCAGGTTACAGACAGTGCCGATGCCACAGTATTTAGTGATGTTCCGCGTTCATGACTTTCACTTGTGACCAGTGACACGGAGATGCACCCACACACCCCGTTACATTCCCAGCTGCCCCAGAGACCTTGTAAAGCCTCGGCACAACGTGGCAAAACAGGACCTTGAGAAAAGAACTCTAATAATAAATAATAACCCACAGTAATGCTAAAAGGCTGCTTACAGAAAGCAGCTTATAGAGCATCCTACAGCTGCAAGTGTTTTGCCAACATCAATCACAGCACCCTGTGAGACAAGTATTACTACAACCACAAGTTGTAGTGTTTCCATCATGAAGTGACTGGGAATACTGCAATAACAGCTGTCGTAAGGGTAGGAAGACACTGAGCTCAGAGTAGTTGGGATTCAGATGTTTATGCTTTTAATTGTGTCAACAGGAGGGATGCTATTCATTCTTCCAAACTACTTCTAATCCAAAACAATAAAGAAGGGCAAAATTCCTCCATGTCCTCAGTGTAATGGATTTTTCTTCTTTATATGACATTACTCTGCCCACAAAACCTTCCCGGGGGCAGAGAAGCTTGGATTTTGAGCTACTAAAATTGAAATCTGCATTCACAGAAATTAACGTTCTCACAAGCCACCACAGCGGTGGTGGGACCATCAGAGCTAACTCTCTGATGCTGTTAAATCCGAAAGTTTAGGTCATTTTCTCAGCACGATTAGAAAGCCATCTGTTAGAGGAGAAATACAACTGCTTCCTTAAAATTAGCAGTCATATGGGAAAATGACAGTGTAACACCTGTTTTTTTCCACATGGCAAATGTTACTATACGATCTATCCCTGGCCTGTGGCCTGCAATGACTTTATAGCACTTTCCTTATTTATTTGCATTATTGACACAAAAGCATCATAGTAAGAACAATCTATCTGAATAATCCCAATCTACATGACTAAGAATTTAGAAGAGATGATGCATCTGATTTGTCAGGTGTAAACTTCAAGGCTTTATGCGTATTTTAAGGCAGAAGGCAAAGGGGCCCTGGAATAAATGACAATTAGGCTCAGCAACATTACTCAGATAAATTTTCTGCCTGTAAAAACAGAGTGCTTGTTGTATGACTGCTGCATAGCCTCATACAGGTATCTGGGGTTGTATTTTTGGAGGCTGATCACTCATTGATCACAGTCAACTATCTTCAGCGAGATTCACTAATGTAGAGTAGATTGCTACTCAGGAGCACAAAAGTTTTGATGAGTTTTTCCCATCCTGTTAGAAAGGAAGAGATTGTTTAGGAAATAACACAATGATGTTCAACAACAACAACAAAAGCATGAATCCAGAGCTGGTTTGCTTTATCAGGAACAGAAATGAGACTCATTGAGGCAAAACATGAATCCTGTCAAAAGAGAACTGTTAAGCTGAAAAAGAGAAAGCAGGACAGAAAAGGAACTGGTTGTATTAGAAATAATGATCTTTTGGTGGCAACGGAAACAAATAAACACATTTCCTTGAAATGAAAATGAAGCTAAATCAGAAGTTACAGCAAGCTAAAATTTTACAAGTAAAAGCTTGGTTATAAGTAATGTAGTAACCATCACAGCTTAAAAGCAATTCAGATTTCTCTGAAGAGCGCTCGGTTTCATTCACCTCCAAGATGCAGAGTCCCTTTTCCTCCCGTTCATTTCTCATGCACATCTGAAACGGAAGCGCAACAACCCCATCATGCTCTCCCGGGACCAAGAGATTCTCATACAAAACCATGCACCACCTTGGATAGTTGGAGACCTCCAACAAGCCTCATCCATTAAGCGTCCAAGATGTATGGCAAAACATGTCATGTCATGGCAAATGATAGCAAGGGATGATGTTTCTTATTTTAAAAAAAAAAAAAAGAGAGAACAAACCATTGAGAGATGAGACTGCTCTAGCCTTCTAGTGCGTGTGAAATAACCTGTGTTTCTATGTATATACTTTATCTGATGTTGTGAATTTAGTTTTGGGTGATGGACAGGTACAGACATCAGTCTCCACCCAGGCTCTCCAGATCCGAACTCACGCTCTGGTACTGAACTGAGCCCTGTGGCCATAGGCCTGTTTCCTCATGAACCTCAGGTAATAGGGTAAGAGGTAGAAGTTTTCAGAAAGGTATACTCCCAATGTGTTACAATCTTTTTTTCTCTGACATCACCACTTCCATGCCCATGCTGCGAACTGCAGCCTCCTTGCAATCTTTCTCGTGTTTGAACCACAATCCAGATACAAACCTGGAGCATCTTGCTATTTTCACGTGCCTTGTAAATAGCAGATGCATCAACGTCTCTCTCTGCATGCAGTTTGACAAGAGAGAATTGATGCCACGTCACCTTAAAGGCTGCATGGGGCATTGTCCATGCACCGCTTGGCTCCCATTCCACAGCAGGAAGAGTTTTATCCCGTGCAAAAGGAAGAAAAGACAAGACAACTAAGAAGAAATGCATCGCCCACAAAGCCTAGCATTTCTGCAGCAGTACGGAAATGAAGTTCTGCATTTCAAAGCAGAAAAGGAACATATTGCTAATGAATCCATAGAAAATACCTGTAGTAGCCAGGGCTTCCAGGGACCAAGAGAGCTGGCCTTGAGTGCTTCCATGGAGCTTAATGTGGTATTGTGTGCCAGCTGCCAGATTGGTAATTTCTGTTTCTCGATGGTTTCCCGGCAAAAAGATTTCCTGTGTTCTGTTTAAACTGGATAGGTCTTTCAGAGTGATAAAGAACTGATCAAATACCTCATCCTGTGCTGCCCAAGACAGGGTGAAACTACTGAAAGTCCTGTGTGTTATATTAAGGTCATGAAGAGCGCCAGAGGCTTCTGAGACGGGAAGGTCAGTGGGCACCGAAAGCAGAGCACGAGGCTCAGTGCTGGGGTTTGTGAAATAACTCAGCTCTGCGGGTGCAGGACTGGTAGGATTAAATGATGTTTCACTGATTGATTCTCCAGGTGTTGTGACTAGATGTGCTAAACAGAGGTAAATTACAAGTTAAAATTTCCTGATAATAAACCCCCAAATATAGCAAAAGACAGCTAGCACCTGCTACAAAACAGTTTGTGTGCTTTGCATTAAAGAGCTCTAAGAACAGAGCAAACAGATGGGCACTTCTGTTTTGGAGACTGAATCCAGGCCACAAGCAAGGGTAGCAGCCCCAAGCACAACATGGTTCTCACAAAACCATGCTAACTAGCAGGTCCCGAGCAACAACCATTAAATATAGAGCCGAGCTGAAATGCTTCCAGCAGAGAAACAGGCACATTCTCCGCTGATGTAAATCAGCACGCTTTGATTACCTCCAAAGAACTCTGCTAATTTACATCGGTGGGGATTTGAAGGCTCAGCCTCTCCAACAGGCCTTTTATCTTTACTACAGATGTCAGTTACAGCTTCTGAGACAAACCATCAACGGAACATGCCGAATATCACAGCCATATCCAGATCCAGACTGAGAAATCAGCCACAGCAGAAGCATGCTAAGCCTCAACGCATCCGATCAAAACCAGGCTTGGAGGAGTTATCCATCTGGATACATGCAGAATTTTCACAAAAGGTGGGACACACACGCATCCTTACCTAAAAACTAGGACAGACAGAACTTGGGCAATCTTTCTTTAAAGATCCAAAGGAACGGAAGGGAAAAGGACTCAGCCTTCAACATGCTGAATGATCTGTGAATATATCCTGCAGCACAGTCAGATTCTGAAAATCTGAGAACTGTGGAGATCACAGAGAGCGCGTTTCTGACCACAGCTGCAAGGCAACAGGCAGGTGATGCTTCTGACATGCAGAATTATCTCCTCATTAGTGGAAAACCACCTCATTTCACACCTCAGTGACTTCCGTGCTTTCATGCTCCACTTGCATTCAATTAAGAGAGAGCAAGTCATCTACCACCATCAATCAGATCAGCACAAATACGTACTCAGGATTCAGTATCTGTCTCCAAATTCACACATGTATCAGAAAAAAAGAAGTTTGCGGAGAAGATACATCAATTAAAAATGTTTTCAAAATAAATGCAGAAATGTTATCTTGAAAATACACTCTCAGAACAAATGCAGATGTAAAAACATCATTTTCTGCTCACCTCCAGGAAGGAAAGAAGCCTGTGAGGCAAAGTGATTTATATTCACATATATCATTGATATTCTTGACTTAAGTAAGGGCTGGAGGCCTAAAATTACCCCAGCACATGATCTGAAGCAGGCCCTACATATGCTGCAACCACAAGACAGCCACGTTGTCACCACACCAGCGTAGCTGCAATGGTAACCACTAGAATAATTCCCTCTTTCGCAGTAAACCAACTGTCAGAACTATTATCTGGCCACACCAGGGTTACTGACGGCCCGTAACAAAGGAGGAACACGTGCAGTATGGAACCACCAGCCTTCTGCAACTCTCAGCTGCTTGTGCACCATTAGATGCCAACCAGCTCTTTCCTAATTTGGGAACAGGCGAAAAACTATGGCATTGAGCACGTGCACAGGTACTTGTTCAGCCTTACGGTTGTCTTCTCAACATGCACAGTGGCAGCAGGGCTTCACTGTGGAGTATTTCTGCAGAAGACATGCACAGACAGGCCAGTGGGGAGGAAAGGGCAGCAGGACATTACACAGGTACAGCTCCATGCTGTGGATGGTCCCACTGGGAAACTGCCATGCACCCTGAATTGGAACCTGAGGATAAGACATCCAAAAATACAAGGGAAGAGGAAAAAACCAAGGCTGGCATTACACTCCTGATAGAATGAGGATCCCTGAGAAAATCCTGTGTGATATTAATCAAAACAGACTTCTCATTTTCCCTCATTTTACCTGACCACCCCTACTGACCATTGTCCCAGATTCCTGCCAGCTGTAGTATAACCACACAAGGACTCGGTTACTCTCCTCTGAAAGGGAAATACAGCAGCAGTTCAACTGCCCTATACAAAAACCCGCACGGCACTTTAATTCAGAATTTTGCTGTCACAAGCGGATGAATTTTATTGTGCCGCCTTTGACAACGACATGGGAGGTTGCCATGTACAGGCTGTCTCATGGAGCACAGGTAATTAAATGCAGTTACACTACCTCTGTTGTTTTGTTTTTTTCAGGCCTACTTCTGAATATTACCTTGGTTTAGACAACTCCATGAATGAATCTGTAGGTGAGGAAGAGTGGTCTACCCTCTACACACACACAGAGACACACGAACACCCCATATTAAGGTCATGTGTAACGGAGGAATACGTGGCTTTGTGTACAAACAAACAACAGACAGAAAAATGAAAATGATATGAACAAATGGAAAATACTCTGATACTGCAGACAGTGTCAGTGTGGTTTAGCAGACAGAATACTGTAACAGATAACGGAAAATCTGGAAAACAATCCAACTGCATGATAACAAGACCAATGGAGTTCAAACACTTCTCTCAGCAACTAGGAGAATAGACGGCGAGAAGAGAGCTCTAGGAGCCCTGGGTGGGTGGATGGCAGCCAGACAGAATGATTCACGGTGGCAAGATGAATGAATAGTAGGTGCCAAAGAGCCGAAAGCTACATAGAAGGGAAACTGGATGGACAACAAACATACGCTCTTTCTCAGGCTGGAAGACTTCTCAGTATCATTCTCTTAGTAGCATCTTCAGGCTGAATATGGCCTAAATATGTCCATGCGTTGCTGTTAGCCTTTTGAGGAATTCCATTGTAATGCTTCATTGGCAGTTTTACTAAAAAGAATGTTAATGTCCTGCCAGGACATGTCCCCACTTCCTTGGGATGAAGCAAATCGTATTCTGTACTATTTCTTGCTTCTGTCTCTTGTATTTTACATTATGTGTCGAGAGGGGCTCTCAGCCACTTTCACTGCGGAGTCTCCCATCGGCTCAAGCACATTATGGGCTACCAAGGTATCTGCACTCTTTTCAGACCCTCTTGGCTAAATTGCTTTCGCCTCTCTCAACCCAGTTGATTAAACTGGGATTAAACCTGTGCCCCTCTGAATTTCATAAGGAAAGCACTGCCATATAGCATGAGCCAGAAATACCACAGTAGCTACCACTAAAAATCCTCACACTGAAGTCAGGTTCCAGGCACCCTCAGCAGAGGAACCAGCTGCAGAAATGGACAATCTTTATTGGCAAATTTAGTCTCCCAGGGGTCAGCACTGCAGTTTCCCACTGCACTAGCTCACCTAATTGTTCTTCCTAACGTTTCTTTGAGTTTGTATAAAAAAGGGTGGTGCAATCTAAGACTAGTAGAAGCCAGGAAAGGAAGAGGGACTGACGCACGACACAGACAAGGGTGTTTGGTAAACAGCATAAATCTTCTTAAAAACATTCAACAGAATGGAAAAGTTACTTCTCCAAGCCATGCTCCTATGTGCAACTCACTTCCAGAGGCAAGACAGTACCACATCCACGATTCATCAACAGTTGCTGCACAATCTGGGTCCTTCAGCAGAGGAATTTGAGGTTGGCACTTGGTTTCTCTAATGTCCACTCATTTATCTGCACTGGCCTCTCGTGTCTGATGTATTACCATCTGTCCTCCTCCAGAACCCACATTGTGCTATGCAGGCAGGGTTCCAGAACCCGAGTAAGAAAGAACAAAGCTGCAGTCTGACTGCTCAGCTTCCTCAGAGCTGGGTTACGTGCTCACCCTACAGATTAGTTGTTAATCTGATGTAACATTCTCAAGACATGCTGCCAGGAAGGTCCCCCTGACTAGTAAAATGGCTCGTTTTCTTTGATTTCTGAGGTGGTTCTAACCCAAAACCTTAGTGCAATGCTGGGTGGGACCTCTAACAAATAAGCAATACTCTACCTTGTGATACCTTTGTTAATAACAGAAAGGAGGTACCTGTTGTAGCCACAGCTTCCAGAGGAGACGAGCGCTGTTCTCCAGCCAATCCATACACCTTCATTTTATAGGAAGTGTTAGCGTGGAGGCCGTCAATCACAGCACCTAGAGATTCTCTGGGCAGGAAGGTTTCTGCAGGGGGCCCTGCTGCCAATGACACTTCCTCGTACTCCACCACAAAACTACTGTAGACTCCTGTATTCACATACCATGAGACACTAAAGCTGTGCCCTGTTACCCCTGAGACCACAAGGTCCCCAATGCATCTTTCTGAGACCTGTGGAGCAAGAAAGCCCCAGAGCCAGCAAGTTCCTCTGGGTCAGGAGTCACTGCCTGCATTAGGGTTAGACTATATCGAGCTACAAAGAAACAAGCAAATGGCAGCATGAAATATTTCATCTTTCCTTTTCAGCAAAATAAAGTAACATTTCGCAAACTGTTCACTTTACCATCCCTTGAGTGCACAATTGTGGACATCACTTAAAAAACCCCTTTGTCACTTGAGCTGCACTTCATCCCTATGAAGAGACAGACACAACAGAAGGCTGCCAGCCTATACTAGGGAAGATTTTGTGCCATGTCCTCAGCTAAAGGCTCATGAGCTCCGAATGTTTCAGCTGTCTGTGTGTGAAGAGTTCATGGACATAAAAAGATAACAGGAAGAACGTGAGAGCAAAGAGAAGGCACCAACAGAAGACCTTCAGCTCTGAGTTTGAAAGAAGCTTTGCTCTCAGTGACAGAAAATGCAAACAAACAAAAATAACATGTGGGAAATATCTGCAGGGAGAGCAGCCTGACTGAACCATCAAGAGGCCGGGAAGAATATAAGATGGAAAACTGAAAAACTGGCAATCTGGAGAAGCAAAGGACACTCGGAAAAGAAAAACCCACAGCCCTTCTGCAGCCCCTGGCTCCCTTGCTCAGCAGGGTTAGCACATGCTCCTCTCATCAGCAGGACTGTCTCCTCCACACACCGAGGAGCGCTAGTCCTGTCCTAGCTGTGCTACCGGCATTTTCCACTGCAATCACTCCTGTCTCCCCCTGGTTGCTCCAAGTATTCTCCCCAGCAGTGCAATGGAGCTGAGGTCCCCCATAGCTCTGCAAGAGCGGGTAAGACAACAAGTTTGTTTGGCTTAGCCTGAGGACTTCAGGTCCTCCCAAGCACTGGGAATATGGATAGAGGACTGACGAGCGTGGATGAAAAAGTAAGCTGAAGATGAGACCTCTTGTCTCATACGCGACAGGCTTACAGAGCATTTCTGCCTCCTCATGCTCCTGTGTTTGGATTTGTCCATTCCTACGCAGAAGGAAGGTCACAGAGACAGGTTACATCAACTACTGCTGTTGCTTCTAACAAGCCCACTGCAGAGAATTCTCTGTTTACTGGCTGCTCTGAGTAGAGGCTTAAAACAAATACAATGGCCAGATAAATATATTTATATAAAAAAAAATAATCAAAAAACAAACCAGAAAAAAGAAGCCACCCTGTGAGACTCTGGAAGCCGGTGCTGTAAAGACCAGACTGTGAAATTCCACAGCGTGTTGTTCCTGCCTTTTCACCATCTACACAAACTTCTTTTGAGACCACTCAGTCTTTAGACAGATGGGGAAACAAAAAACACTGGAAAAATCAAAGCCTGCTCACTCCTGTCACACAAACCTTCAGCTTCCTTCTGCGTGTGTGTGCCTCAAGGCTTCCTAATTTTTCCCTACATGGGACACACGCCTGATTTATGCACCAAAGTAATTCAGTGCTGATCGTTTTCTGTAGTTTATACCATAAAACTCTCTGCTGGATGGGATTACTTGACTCTATCAAGCATCCAGAGGTTCTGCTGGCATGAACTCTGCCAGGGACTATGAAACAAGCTTTGATCAGTTAAACTGTGTAGTTATTAATGTGTTAAATCCACAACTTCTGGCATGTGTTTACCTCATAGATGGTCTTTGGGGAGAAAAGGATGAACATGAACACCTTGGTATCTGCTAAGGACAATGACTGTAGGCCAGCTGATTCTGATGTCACTGTCTCTGCTTGCTTACAGCAGTTAAGGCTTTGCCTCAAGGGATTTAGCCTGAAGGCATGTAGAGATTGAGGACTTACTTGCATCTTATATGCAACAAGCTTTGGGTCAAAGTGTTTCACAAAGAAGACAACCTTGTTCAATAAGTAGTCCACTGACAGCGGTTAACCGGAGCGGTTTGTACAAATGGAGATGGTAGAAACAGACCCTGGCTTTGTACTCAAATGTAACAGTCATGGGATCCAACAGAAACAGTGACTGTGACCAGATTTGTGACCTTTCTCGCTTCTGGAAGAAAAAGCGCAACATCAGAGCCCTGCTGACCCTGCTGAAGCACGATGGGTGGAGGCATGCTGCGAAGAGAATTCATTAGGCAGGAACAAGCCACGTTAAATACATTCTGGTTGCTCTTCCTCTTACTCTTTGGCTGTAGAAAACAAAACAAGTTACACGACACCATGTTCAAAAAAGCAGCCTAACTGCAAACAAAGGATGAGGTCTGCACTTGCTGCAGGGCAAACAGCTCTGCTCTTTTTGAGCCTTCTCAAAGGATGAGCAAGAAATCATCGAGAACAAGGAGCTAAACACAGTAGGTAGGGAAACAGAGAGTTTTCCCTCAGTCCACCATGTGAGACAGAGCTAAGTCTGCTCTGCAGGCAGTGGCCGTTTTTTAAGCACAGCTCACAAAAGCAGGTGCAGTTGTACTTGGGCTAGTCATTGCCCACCAACCTGGTGCACGGCGCTCATCAGAAGCTCTTACTCACCAGTCGAACCCTTGACAGTTGTGGGTTTGCTTTTGTGTCTGCCCTTCTCCGCCACCAGACTAATGGTGTATTCTGTCCCCGCATCCAGTCCTCGCAGGATAAAAGAGGTGCTGTCCACGGGGATCTCCACTTCATTCTTCTTTCCAGAGGGGCTAACGTAAATGAGGCGATAACGATCAAACTTGGCCACTGGTCTTCTCCAGCGAAGGGCTAAGGTGGTTTCAGTGGGGCCACTGACTTCCAAGTCCTTGGGGTTATCAAGATCTACAGGTTAAAAAAAGTAAAGTTGAGGTGTCGCTGAACTGCCCTGGGACAGCTTTTCAGGCATCTCTAAACAGAGTAACATCTATACCGGGTGTCCAGCGACAGCTCAGAGCCTTATCACCTTTTGGAGCTTCTGAAGCCCTGTCACTTGATATTGGTAGAGGATAACAAAGTTCTCTTTTATAGACAAACCACACTAGAACAAATTTCCCCCGCTTACACTCGCTTCAGCAGGCACTGCGTGGAGGAGAGGCAGAATTTGAGCCTTCAGAGAATTTACCTGGGGGATATTGTGAGAAAAATCCTGGATTTGAAGGGCAGTCAGGATTATTACAACCACTGAGGCTGTGCTCTTTATCAGCTCAACCTTTTGGCCACATCTACCATTCCTGCCAGTAACCCTCACAATTAGAGGATGGCGAGAATAATCAGTGTAAGCATCCTTACCATGAGGATCTCACCTGGAGACGAAATTCCCAGCACATTAACAGATCTCATACAGGAAAAGGAAGCCAGATTCAGAGGTCAAGACCTTTGGGGGAAATATTTCCTCTTTCCCTTGAGGGGAAAAGTCCCATTGGTAGAAAAATGAAATCAAGAACTTTCAAAAATATTTCTTAGAGCATTACTTGGAAAAGAAAGAAACATCAGAGCGGTTCCACCTGACTTGCTGCTTCCTCCAGAGCACAAAGGGGGATCGAGCTACTCACCAGTGCCAGCATTAATGGTGGCAGGAGCGCTTTCCCTGTCCTGTCTCACTGCTGTCACTCCAATGCCATATTCAGTTCCAGGCCTCAAACCTAGGAGATGAGGAATAGAAATAGGAGTTTCTGTCCATGGAATAGGCCCGCAGGCATTTATTTAAATAAGGAAGCCTCAATGTAGGCAAGACGTGATACATGCTTTCCTCTGCGTGCAGAGAATCAAGGTTTCAGTCGACTCTCCAAGCTGACCTGATGTCAATAATCTTTTTCAATGTGCCAAAGAATAAAAACTATGGCTGACTGAGCCAGCGTTTTGGACAAATTTTGGCAAATGCACGATCAGAGATAGCTTTGAGTATCAGGAGCTTGCAGTAGAGGTACTACTGCCAAAGAAAAGCAGGTAGACTTCCATGTGCCACCGAGAAAGTGTCCTTATGCAGCCTTGCAGGTGCACAGAAAAATTGCAGACTGGCATCAGTAAATACCATCCCTAGTGCACGCAAAAGCCTTTTGAACTCAGGGATGTGAAGCCATCTCCACAAAGCCATGGAGACACCTAGAACTCAGGGAACTGACAAGCGGGATTCAGAGATGCACATGGAAGTGAAATGGCCACAGAGCTCTGCTGGCTAGTTATCCTTCTGCAGCTGTATTAATATACATCACGTATCTTAATTTAATTGCTCACACTCCACCTCTGCTTGTACCTCTTTTGTAAAATGACCAAGAGGGCATTTTTTCACTACGCTGCTGCTCCCCGGGGTGATGGCAGCAGCACGACATTAGTGACAATCTCTCCACTCCCCTACCTGTGAGCGTAGCTCTGGTTGTTGCCTGGCTGCCCTTCGGCACTGTGAGCTCAGCGTGGTCTCCACCAGAGATGGGAGCAAACTTAATTCGATAGTTATCAATATCTGCGTGGCTGTTCTTCCACTCCAGAGTAATGCTGTTGTCTGTCTGTGACACCCGCTTCAGGTTTCTTGGAGCATCCAAATCTGTAATCAACCAACCAGCAAATAAATAATAATTCTCTTATGAGAGCAGTCTCTTACAACAGTACTTTTTAGACGGTGAATTGATCCATAAAGCTGAAGTTAAGTTTCCTCTTGCACGATTCCACTGGCTTCTTATCTACATCGAGCAGATTTGTTGCAGCGTGAAGTGGGGAGTTCACTGGCTTTGGGGAAAATATCAGTGGAAACAATTAAACTTGTACCTTCTGAGACAAAAATAACATTCTCAGTTTTAGCAGTTATTTTTAATTACAAAACAAGCTTGTGGAAGAATGTATTTGGATTAAAATACTATTTTTCCTTTACAAATACATCAGCTTTCTAAAGGAAAAAAGCTGCTAAGAAAAAAGAATCATCTCTAGATAAAAAAAAAGAGATAAAATAAAAGGTCATCTCTAGAATTTCTCTTCAGTAACTGTCTTGCGTTCATGCTGAAAGGAGCTTTTAAGTCTCAATACAAAAGGTGAATTTTATGTGGAAATTCAACGGACTTTCCCTGCTCACACCTCCAGTAGACTCAAATCCTGCTCTGAATGAACAATTACATTTTGAGACGAAAAGGGCAGTGATTCTCTGTGTACCATTTACACAGCCCCTTTAATGCATCAAACCTTGACAACATGCTGAAGGACCCACGCTTTCATAAGGCATTGCCAGGATCACTAAGAGGCAAAGTAAATTTATAAAAGCATGACAGAAAACATTTGGAGATGTGAAGAAGGAAATAAAGCAGTTCTCTGCTGATCCATGATGCATTTTGACAAAGAGAAATAAGGTCTGAGATGGAACAGGAGCCATGGAAGATATTTAGCTCAGCAGACAGACAAGCAATCCAGAGGAATTTGCTTCCTGAAGTAGAGCTTTAGGGTATGAGGAACAAAAGTTTCTAAGAGACTTAATAACATAATTCCTATTTACAAAATATGTTTAGATACTTGGGGGGTAAGGTATATAAGGCACAGAAAAACATTCTCCACTTTCATGTACCTCTCTACCAGTGCTGATTCTGTGTTGATGCAGTAACTATCAACTCAAGCAACACGACGCAAATAGCACAGGAAGACTGATGGTGACTGCACGACCCTCCCAGAAGTTTGGATTGGCATCCAAGCCCCTTACCTGTGACAAAGACTTCTTTCATGGGATCACTCTCCATGTCCCCTCGACGAGAGATGAGCGTCACTTCATACTCTGTGTGCGGCCTCAAGTTTCCAATAGAATATTGGTTTTCATCTTCGGACAGGTCAATGGTTGTCCTGTCCCCTGGAATATCCTTGGGGCCATAAGTGAGCTCTATGCCCTCAATTTCAGCCAAGGGTTTGGACCACGTGATCAGCGCGGTGGTGTCCGTGACATCTTTTGCCTCGATCTGGCTAGGGGCATCGAGCTCTGTTACAAAAAGGGAAAAAGGTGGTTTTTAAAGAAATCTTGCCAGAAAAATCATACACATTCTTGTGCTTTCCATTTCTGATTCAGAGCAAAACTAAAATGAGCGGCTTCTACCAAGAAGCTTATCTTCACTGGCTTTCCTCCTCTGCCTTCTATAGCTGTAGAAGGAAAGTGCCAAATGGAGTCAATTCACCAGAAGCAAATTCATCAAAATTCATCAACATCAGAAGCTGCCAAAGGCAAGGCAAGCAGGAGCCCTAAGAGGTTCTCCTGCACAACAGAAACTCGCCTTTAAATCATTTCTTCAAGCAATTATCACCACGGTGAAAGAAACTGTAGCTCCCAGTGAGGTACCTTTTTTCTACCTTCTAGCTAAACATAGATTTCTTTTCATCTTCCATTTGGAAAGGAATTAATTTCTGCTCACGTATTCTTCATTAGCAGCTCCACTACTTCCTTTTTTCCCATCAATTCACAGTACAGAGCTTGGCTTCTCTTTGTTTAGAAACTCCCTGGGCTACACCAAACAGCAGCTGTTTCCTCGGTGGAACTACAGCAAATACAGGTTGTGCTTACTTGTGGTTATCACTCTGGACAGTCCTGGTCCTCTGGTATTGTTTTTCACTATATGAAGGGATACATTGTACTGTTGCCCTGGTGCCAAACCTGGCTGCATGTAAGATGTCTCTGGCCTTTTCAAGCTGCTGGTTATATCTCCATTATCATCCTCTTTCTGTAATACATAGAACAATATGTTAGGATACACATAAAAAAATCCAGGATCTTTCTCTTATATTCTGGAGAAGAAACACTGCTGAATTACCATATTGCGGAAGACCAGCTCCCAGCCATCAAATGAAAAGTTCAGAGGATCCCACTCCACCTGGACAGATGTTTCTCTAACAGATTTGAATTTCAGACCTTCTGGAGCAGGCAGATCTGTGACAGAAGAAAAGGGTATGGTTACACGAGCAACAGGTTCCCATAAACAGGGCACTGGGGGTGGGACATCCTTGGCCAGCACAACAAATATCTGCTGTGTAGGCATCTGCATCTGAGAAGATCAAACCCTCTCACAGTCAGTTACTCTGTCTTTGGAGAGACATTCCTCTGAGCCACTTTAGATGTCACCTTAGAGTAAAACGAATTTTGCCTTAGAAATCTCTTTTTCTGCCCTCCTGAAAGAAGCCTAGTGCAGACATGTGAAGTCAGGTGAGACGAATCTTGCCCCAGGTCTCTAAAAATGGGCACAGTGACAGAGGTCAAAGAGCATCTTTTGAGGCAGGGATGTTGAGATGCGACCATGGTGTGCATGAATACAAAACGGAAAGTGAACAACAATTGAACAGACCAGGCAGATAGAAAGTTATTGTAAAACACACTTAAGATGTGAAACAAACACAACTTCCCTTTTAGACAAAACAGTGGAAATCCAAGTGATTTCATATTGTTCTTTTATACGCTGCTACATTGTTACATTTTTTCAGGAAGCTTTACCTCATTTTAAAAATGTACCTTATTATGGAGAAGCCAAGGGTCTTAACTGACAACAACCCATGACTGACACTCATCGGGAGCACCGCAGGGAGCAGAAGAGCTGGTGAACTGTACTTCTAACCCAGTCATTGGTATTGGAAAAGAACAGAAAATGAAAGTGTGGAAGGCTGTCTTTGTCCAGAACCAAAGATGAATTGAAACAGAAAATACAAAAGAAATAAAACCCCAAAAAAGGGATGCAAATAAATACACGCTACAGAATAGACAACAGGATGACTTCAGGGAATATTAAACTCACATGTTGCTACCCTGGCGCTGACTGGAATACTCTTCTTGTTTTTCAGGATTGCAAAGACACGGATAAAGTATTCCACACCCGGCTCCAGCTCATGAATCGTGGCGGCTGTCTGGTTGCCTGGCACGGTGAACTGCATATCTAAGCCACCGCTGCTGGTAGGGACATAGGTGATGAGATACTCATTGACCAGATTCTCCTGCTTCCACTCCAGATTTACAGTTTTGTCTGTCACGTTTGTCACAGTCAGCTCAGTTGGAGGAGACACTAGGAAGGGGGAAAAACAAAACAAACTTAAAAGAAGTGTTCAAGGCTCAGAAAATAATGACTTACCCAGTTTCTCATTTTCCCAGGAGCAGTTTATGAGAATCACCTAACAAACAGGGAATGGGGAAGCCGTGTCACACAAATTAGCTGCCTGAAGAAAGGAATGTTCAGATGATGAAGTCGACAGACATTTCCAAAAGTCACGGGCCAATTTCCACCCTCACACTTGCACACAACCTATGGCTGACTGTGTTCCAGCTCCTCCTCTCGTGGCTACTGCACAGAACTACTATAGCTGGGTCTCCAGGGATTCAGATGTTTGATTCGACTGCCAGCAACACATGATTTTATAGCTGGAAGTCCTGGGGTTTGCACAGATTTTCCAAAGTAAAATAAAACACGATTATTTTTGTAAATACTTTCAATACATTACTCCACACTTACAAGTGCAAGAGCACAAAATTCCGTTTAGGAGTCTTCCAGAGGGACATGAAAAATGGGAAGTTCTTTCCACTGTCTTTTACAGTGTTCCCAACCCTAAAGTACTCTTTGATTACTCTACAAAGATCTGAGTTCCAAAATTCCTCCCCTGGGATCTAGTAAAGAAAACGACCTCGTTTATAATGTAATGCCTGTCCTTATCTAGCTGCCAAAATTCCCTATCAATTTCCATAGAGTCAGTGGTACTGGGAAAGCAAGCACGCGGCTTTATAGCCATGCTTCCACTCCAGCTGATTTCGTGATTTCACTCAGCTTTTGTCAGATCTAACATACACACACACACACATATATGAAAAATCAAGTTTTACTTGATTTAGAAAAATCTTTTTGGCCAATTGAGAGATAGTCAAGGTCCCTGTAACACTCCTGAACGCTCGCACTGCAATATTTGCAACATCTGGCAATTCCATCGTGATGGTTGTCTCATGCAGATCGCTCAAATGGGACAGAGTTATTTTCTGTGTGTGCCTTGACTCCACTGCACCCTCGGCCTCTACCAGGGCTCCAGCTCAGAGATCTACTTTCAAAGCAAAGCCGCTCAGCCCTTGGGGTCTGTCAATGTACACTGTCAGTGCTGTCTCTCATTTTCAGCTCCTGCAATAGCGATGGCATTATAAATTCAAACCTTTTTCTTATCCATCCAGCATGAGACTGGGAACCAGAACCTGGCTGTAAGAAACACTTGATACCAGGCTCTTTATTTCACGGACGTTCACAGGCTACATTATCTCATTCCTGCAAAGCCTTATTCTTTCGTCAAAATTCAGTCCATATTCTTCTGATTAATCCTGTGGAATATATAGTATGAAGACTCTGGATCCATCTCCCTCTTCTCCAAACCTAGAACAGTTTCTTTCAGATGCATTTTTTTAGCATCAAGAGGTACTATGAGAAACTGAAAGGTCACAGTGACAAATCCCAGCCAGCGCTAGCTACAGCTCTGGGGACACTGTGGTAGGAGCAAACTTGGAGATAACAAATGGACTGCATCACCATTACCTGCCTGTTGATTACCAGAAGTCACCAGCAACTGCTACACTATAGAGCCCTGAAAAGTAAGAGAGGCCAACAGCTTGCTACTGGTATTGTCACCTCTGAGTTGTTTGGACTCTGATAAAGAATAATGGCAACAGGACCCAGGTACACGGAAAAGGTTCACAGAGCCTTTGACGCTGCTGGATGGACACAGGGAATTACCCAGGAGAAACAGTTCAAAAGGGACATTGCAACCTACCATCAGAGCAGTCATCCCCCATGTAGCCATCCTCACAGACACACCGTCCATCAACGCAGCGGCCCGCGTTGTTGCAGTCGTTGGGGCAGGCCCGTTCACGGCAGTCCTCCCCCACGAAGCCCTCGTGGCACACGCAGCGCCCATCGACGCAGCTCCCGCGCCGGTGGCAGTCGTTGGGGCAGGACAGCTCGCCGCAGTCCTCTCCCGTGAAGCCGTTGTCACACTCACAGCGTCCCTCCACGCAGCGCCCGCGGTTGTGGCAGTCGCTGGGGCAGCGCAGCTCCCCGCAGTCCTCTCCTGTGTACCCCTCGTCACACACACACTGCCCGTTGACGCAGAGCCCACGGTTGTTACAGTCGTTGGGGCACCGCAGCTCGCCACAGTCGTCCCCGCTGAAGCCCTCGTGGCAGACGCACTGCCCGTTGACGCAGCGCCCGCGGTTGTGGCAGTCCTTCGGGCACCTCTTCTCGCTGCAGTCGTCGCCGATGNCCAATGAACCCCTCGTCCCACCCGCACTGCCCGTTGATGCAGCGCCCGCGGTTGTGGCAGTCGTTGGGGCACCGCAGCTGCCCGCAGTCCTCGCCCAGGTAGCCCTCGTGGCAGACGCACTGCCCGTTGACGCAGCGCCCGCGGTTGTGGCAGTCCTTCGGGCACCTCTTCTCGCTGCAGTCGTCGCCGATGAAGCCCTCATGGCAGACGCACAGCCCGTTCTCGCAGCGCCCGTGGCCGTTGCAGTTGTTAGGGCAGGTCAGCTCCCCGCAGTCCTCCCCGGTGAAGCCCTCCTCGCAGAAGCAGGTCCCGTTGACGCAGCGCCCGCGGTCGAAGCAGTCGTTGGGGCAGATGAGCTCGCCGCAGTCCTCGCCGGTGTAGCCCTCGTCGCAGACGCACTCGTTGTCCACGCAGCGCCCGCGGTTGTGGCAGTTGTTGGGGCAGAGGGGCTCGCTGCAGTCCTCGCCGGTGAAGCCCTCGTGGCACACGCACTGCCCGTTCACGCACCTCCCGTGCACGCTGCAGCCCTGGGAGCAGAGCTCTTCGCTGCAGTCGGGACCCGTGTAGCCCTCAAAGCACACGCAAACCCCGTCCACGCACTTGCCTTGGTCATTACAGTCCGACGGGCAGGCGGCCTGGCTGCAGTCCTCACCCGTGAAGCCTTCGTTGCAGATGCACTTGCCCTGGACGCAGAGGCCCTGGTTGAAGCAGTTGCGTGGGCACTCTGGTTCCGAGCAGTTGGGGCCTTTCCAGCCAGGCTCGCAAACGCAGCCGCAGATCTCGATGCTGTAGTTGCCATGTCCGCTGCAATAGGGTGTTGTGTCCAGGCGACCTGCACCAACGATCCAGAAAACCCGTTACTCCCCTTGGCCCTGGGGTGCGTGGCCAGAGTGGCACACGCGACCTGAGAGGGGACTGATTTTCCCAGCTCTCTACAGGACGATTTCTAGAATCACCAAAGCTGTTAATGAGAATATCTCCTCCTTTCTCCTTTGAGACTTAGTTTACCAGGAATGCTTTAATTCGTACTAATGCCAGGGAAGATCCCCTGCCAACTATGTGGTAAATAAGCACTTTGGATTCCTCTGCCCTTCTCAAAGTACCTCTTCCACTGACCGAGCAGCTTTCCTGACTGCTTCATTAGGGCACGCACCATGAAGCACCATTCGCCAGCCCGCTCCAGAACACAAAAAGCCAGCAGCACGCTGTACCATCAACTGTGAGACTTGGAGGGTCAGACAATCACTGAGCAGACCTGTGTTTTCTCTCTTCTATGACCAATCTCTTACCTCAGTTTAGAAAACAGCCAGAAGAATAACTTTTTTCTCCCTTCGCTGTTTGTGCCTGTCTATTGCCTACGTCCTGCTGTATTTTTATTTCTCTCTACTAAAGAAAACTTGGAAATGAAAACGGTTACTTTGGCAGCTTACTCAGGAGGACAAAACGTGGAGCCAAGAGCTCGGACTGTGTGAGCTTTAATCTTAACTCCAACACAGATTGTCACCATGCCCAAGCACCGTACATGCTCAGTGCCACAACTACAAAGAGGCCCAGGCCAACTTTTGACCCACAGGCTCATAAACCCACAAACTTGTGAATGAATGTATCTTGTAAGCTGGCCAAGCACATTCCCAGTTTTGATTATGTTTCAGAATTAACAGGTTGACTTTTGCTCATTCTTGAAAGAGATTTGAGCATCTACTCTAAACAACGTCTACAGCCAGCACAAGAATTTCAAATTTTGCAGCTCCCCAGTCTGCCTTACCTTCTACTGCCTGGGAATTAGGACAGCATCCAGCCCCGCTGGCACACTGCTCCCGTAGGGAGGATACCAGCCCCTCCAGCTCCTCCAGTCTGCTCAGCAGATCCTTAATGTCTGGGGCAGCTGCACAGCCACAAGCCCGGCGAGGAATGTTAATACGGTGTGTGAAGACAATCTGGTTCTCCTCATTCACCGTGTGCTCCTCGTAATTCTTGACGGGCTCAATTTCTGCCTTCAGGTCTGCGTCACCACTTGCTGTATCCAGGTCCACGGAGCAAAGGGAGCCAACAGGCAACTTAATGTTGTAGACGTGGTTAAAAACCACAGGCTGATTTTCCTCTGGCAAGGTCACGTTTAGCCCAGTCTCCCGCTTCTGCCGGATAATTCGCTTGATGAGTCCACCATTGACATGCTGGTACAGCAAAGCTAAGATGGCGCAGGCCAAAACCTGGGTGGAGAGTCCCATCACGGCGTCCAGTTCTTTTTTAAAGCTGATGGAGTCTTATATATGTTTGGCCTTTGTAGTCTGGAGCAGAAATTGGAGAGCCAGGTCAAACCAAGTTGGATATTCTTTCGGTTCCTGGCACACTTGTTCCCTAAAAGAAGAAGGAGCAGCGTAAGGGATGAAGCGCAGCTACACCACCCGACAGAAGGCCTGTGACACTGAATGTGTGCTGACACCCTTAAAGAACATGGCTGAGGTGCTACTCAATGTACGATCTCACCCTAGCCAAGCTGCTGAGCTTGCTCTTATATTTAATAACAGTGCATTACCTTGTTTTCCAGGATCTCAGTGTGCTTCTGGACAAAATGTCACAAGACACAAATCTTGAAGGAAACTACTATTATTTCTGATTTAGAACAAGTACAGGGGAACATGGAAGGTTTAACTGCCTCAAGCAGAAGACCAGGGCAAAGAGGCTTGCTGAGTGTCATCTCAACTGAAACTGCTACTTGCAGACAGAAGTAAGTGAAATAAATACATGTTCTGTTATGATTCAACTAATGTCAAGAGTTTGTATTTCTTTCACCCATTAGTCCACTGCCTGAAGGTTACTACAGGCTGGATCATGTAAGAAACTTGAGACAGTGTCAAAAGGTACATGAACACCACTAAGCTCATTGCAGCCCTTTTCCATATGCTTTCAATTACTCCAGTTGCTTGGGAGTCTGAACTCCAGGGTGTGTAGCCCAATAGTAAGTTTTGCTCTACTGATGATTTTTTGTCTACAGCATGAAGATAAATGGAGCTCTCTGGAGAACGCTGCAGGTTGAAGGCTCTGCTGTCAGTGCCTGGATCATACTGGCAGTATTTTATTACAGAAGTAGTGAGACACAACAGAAGATGAGACTCCACCACGGGAGACAGACTGTAAGAAACAGCAATAGAAATACACGTGCACACACACATAAAAAGGGAGAGGAAGAGAAGGAAACGACATCCTTTGATCACCTGCGTCCTTCAAGAAAGAGAGAAAGTTTTACATCAATACAGGTGTGAAAACGCATGTTAGTAACCAATACACCTTCTCACCAGGCAACATTTCCCACCACCTCATCTTTCATCTGCTCTAATCCAACCGCTCGCTTATGGTTACGAGCACGTGGCTGGGCTGTACTAGCTCTTCCTGAAACTCCTTCTTTCCAATTAACTTCAAGATTTCCAATTCCTCCTCAGTCCATACCTGGTCCTTTCAGATGATAGAAGCTGAAAAACATCTACTGACTTCCAAGCAGAATCAACCCCTCAGCGTGAAGCGAACTTCACTCCTTTTTATTGGGGAATAGATCAGAAGTAAATAAACAGCAGTGGAGGCCTTTTCTTGTCATGGAAAACCGTTCAGCTTTACGCCATTTCTAACACTTAACACCTTTGTTCAAACATGTCTGCACCCCCAGACAAGATCACAAGGTAGCTAACAAAGAATAACACAGACAGACAAGGCCCAGGACTCATTTGTGACTCAAGCCAATCCCTAAATTCATGAAGGGCTCATGAAACATGTTCAGGACATGTTCAGTGGGATTTCACTCCCAAGCACTCCCATTTGCAGCCTGCAAATTGCTTTCTGTGCAATGAGATTCCATGTGCTCTACGCTCTTTGCCCTGAGACAAGGTCATGTAGCCAACGTTGGTACCTCAGCCCAAGCAGTTACCGAAGCGACAGGCTGCTTGACAGACACATCACTGATGCAAAACAGAATGAACTGGAAGCAGCTCTGCATCTAGTTCTCACCGAGTTTTAGTGAAAGTCAAGCACCAATTTCCTTATGGCTGTTGTAAACCCCGACCTACCAGAACACGGGCCTTGCCCAAACCAAGAAATGGATTGCTGTTTTTCTGCTGACGTGAGTTTACATTTTATTTTATGATGGTACAAACTGTGATTTTTAAATTTTTTTTTTAATATGCCTGGGAAATGAAAAACCTGCCTCTGACAAGAGGCACTGTCACCTTCACTACTGACGAAAGCCACATGAACACCATTACTTTTACTGGATGCTCATTGCGTTAGAGTCAGCCAAGCTTCTCAGCCTACAGACGATACTGGAAGACTTAATGTATCTTCCCTGACATCCTTTTGAAGTGTATGAAGCAGCATTGTGGTGGTCTGGAAGAAGCATTCCTCAGTGTCTGACCTGTGACCCCTGTGTTTTGACACCTAGTGTGATATCTGAGCTAATTCAGATCAGGTGTTTCTCATCTGATCTGTCAAGGACCCAGCTGAGCTCTGCTCCTAGATCTGAGCGCTACAAAACAAGATACCTACACAGAGTTATTTATCCATTAGCCATATTTTTGGCTGGAAGAACAAAGATGACATCTTTCTCTCCAACTCCATTTCTCAATCACATCTAAGCAACAGCTCAGGCCACAATGGACCACCCAGGAGCAGGCTGTTCTGAGAGAAATGGAAGCCACAGCAAATGTCAGGCTCTGCTGTTCCTTCATTTTTCCCCATCTTTTTCTCTTCAGAATGGTTTATGTAGATTGTATTTTAAACTTGCCTCTTGCGGACATTCTCTCTATATTTTCTTTGCAGACATCAGCTGCTGGATTATTTACAGGCACCTGGAAGTCTTCCAGCAAGGGTTTGCCAAAGAAGATGACCCTTTTCATCATGAGTTTGGTCTCACCGTAATGCATATAGAAGGACGTGGGTGATGTTTGTAGCGTATCTCTCAGATAAGCTGAGAGGCTTGTATGACCAAGAATGCATCCATTTTTTCCAAGTAGTTTATCTAACACGGAATATTACTCATCCTAATGAACTGTGCCCTTCCTGCCTTCCTAACTACAACACAACTGCTTCAAAAATCTTGCAGTGATCACACAGAACAATAAAGTCTAGATCTCGTTTCCTCCCAGTCTTACCACAGCCGTCACCCTCAATGGACAGGAGTTATCTTTTCCTTCCCTCCTGTTCCCTGCGGCACGAGCACAGTACAAGTAGTAACACAAGGGGCTGTGGGCTCTCACACGTATCTTAAATTTCTTTGATCAGGAGTGACTTCCTGAAGGACTGATTTTACGGTCCTGTTACTCCCTGGCTCTGCAAGGAGAGCTGGGTTCAAGTTCAAGTCAGAGAATTAGGAAGATAAGACACAGTTTTTCATCCCAGTCATGAGCTACACTTGCTGACTCCTCTCTGCTCCTTGGTCTTGGCTGGCTGGCATGTTACTATCCATTTTAGAGGTTTCTTTGCCTATTAAAAAAAATAGAGGCTATCAACTGAGAAGCTAATCATGGCATCTATGCAGTATTAGCTGATGCACAAAGATTCAGGAAAAAAAATCTCCTTGTCTTGTATAAACACTAGGTGTAGAAGTTAGATATTATCCAAAGAGAAAAAAGAGACAATTTCCATAAAAACACTCGTTAAAGACATGATCACTAGCTAGTACTAATAATACAGAGCTAATACTCTTAATAATAAGTGGTAGAAGTAAGATGGACTGTCAATAGCACAAAGGAAAGGAGTAATTTTCGTTTCCACTGCAGCCCTTTCATCTGAGGCTCTGAAAGCACATCACAGTCTGGCTGTCAAAAGCTGAAAAAACACCAGGACACTCCCCCCCTGCCCACCCCCCTCCCGACATCGGAACTTTTCCAGGACCTTTCCATTTAATTAGAAATTTGTTTCTTAATAGGAAATTTTCAATCAATCTTGAAAAAACCCCAGGAATCCTGACTCCCGGGGAATAATAAGCAAAGGTAACGTATGAATATTTTCCTTCCCCAAAGACATTTTTGCTGGAAACCAGCAGGTGTGAGAAGCTAAATTAATGTTCACATAGTTTAAAGTTGTAATACACCACTCGGTCTCTCTTGCACATGCAGGAGCAGCAGAGTTGTGAGATGATTTGTGGGTATGCGGAGATAAATATGCAAATGAGAACCCTGTGTGATTTTAATCAAAACAGATTGCAGCAAGGAAGAAATGGAGGTGTTAGAAAGTATCTCAGCTGTTCTTCTTAAAAGGAAGCAGAAGGCTGGTTAGATTTGCTCAGACACCCGCTACATGTTATGACTTGGAAATTAGAATTTAAAAAGGCAGGGGAAAAAAAAAAGAGAGAAAAAAGGAAACAATTCCTCTCTAAACAGATCCTTCCAACATTACAGCAGGAGAGGATCAAATCTTGTCAGCGCGTATTGGATTCAAGCACATCTTGTAGTAGCACTGGGCTGGATCCTGACAGAGAGGAAGACTCAGTGGGAGAAGAGCCTACAGAAAACACAAAATGGTGCATTTTGATGTTTGGTAATTGCTAATCCCAAAATAGTTTCCTGTGATCTGTTAACTGAAGAAACTTCATGTTTCAAGAATTTCCACCATGGTGTGATCCAGCCACGCGCTCCCTCAGGACTGGGGTGTCCAGCAGTGCACGTGTAGGTGCATCATATCATGGTGCTCTTCTCTTTATCTACTGCCATGCAAACAAAAGAGCCATGTCAGGAATTTGACCTGACCTGGAATACTCCCTCTTTGCAGACAGGGAATTTGCGCATTTTCTACAAGGAATACAAGCAGCACTATTACAGAGGATTAATACATTGAAACTGTCTGCCAAAGCGCGTTTTTACAAGGCGAGGCTTCAAAAGATGCAACCTTTTAAAGAAAAAGTGCTAATGTAGCTTTGCCAGGAGCATGTGACTCCTGAGGCTCCAGGCTCCTTCTCCAACACAAATGGATTAAGGCTGAAGTAAACTGAAATGCTCTCAAAGAAAGAGATTAGGGCGTGAGGGGGGGAAAGTTTTGACATGTCAGGCCAAAACACGAACAGTTGTAACTTCATCATCTTTCGCTGCTGTTTCCATACATTCACAACTACAGAAAATCATTTTCTTTCCATTCCCAATTCCACCAGCGCAAAGGAACCAGCAGGGGTACTCAGTGCAGGTCAAACTACATTAAATCACAGCGGAGAGCAGAAATTCGTAACAGTCTGAGACCATCAGTATCGAACCTTTCCAGCAGAAATGATCAAAGTCCAACTATTGCTTTTTTTTTCCTTCTTTATTTACATTGTATTCATTCTGAGGAGAAGAATTTTAAGAGAGCCAAATCTGGAGTAATTCAGGAAATCCACCGTGTTCCCCAAGGCTCACAGAGAAGGTGTGTGCACAGAAGTACGGCAACTGTTTCAACACCAAAGAGACACCAGAGGTATGAACAGGTCCTCAGGATGTGAAGCTCCAAAGGGAAATACTCATAATTCAGAGATTTTCTTCAAAGCATTAAACCAACTGCATGAAGAGAGGAAAAGCGGATCTTAACTATCAAAGAAGAAAGAAGTTGATTTCCTCGTTCTCAAA
The DNA here is from genome assembly GCA_013400335.1 of Eurystomus gularis. Lineage (NCBI taxonomy): Eukaryota > Metazoa > Chordata > Aves > Coraciiformes > Coraciidae > Eurystomus > Eurystomus gularis. The sequence goes on from VZZY01020740.1 coordinate 272,907, forward strand.
AGTTCTGACTAATAAAACGCCACGTGTCGAGCTGCAATCCATCCACTTTCCAAGCTGCAGTGTGAAAATCCACCTCCAACCTATATTCAAACAACTTCACTTCTACCTCCATGGCCAGTTCATGAAAAAAAAAAAAGGTCCTAGATATACTCTACAGTTTTCTATATAAGAAATCCCACATCTGGAAAACCTGCAAACAACCATGGATCCGGACACAGTGACCCCCCCCCTTTTATAAACAGCAAATGCATGGATTTAAAAGCCTTTGCCACCCCACCCTGCTCCAGATTTGCAGAGTGAAGCTATTTGTGGAGGTTAAAAGGAAAGAAAAGCATTAACCAAAAAGATCTTGCTGTCTGTGGATGTCCAACAATGGTGAAGGAGAAGGAGAAAGCACCCTCTGGAACAAGTGCATGGAGAGAGGCAGAGAGGAAACAGCTAGAAGGAAGTTTTAAAACAGGGTTTTTTTTAATTAGAGGAGTATGAAGCCTAAAGATACAAGAGGGTGTAAGTGCTAAAATCCACTCTCTGCTACAGAAGTGATCCAGCAGCGGCCAGAAGGGCCCCATGGCATCCGTGAGTGCTGCTGGTGTGGCAGACAGCCTTTTCTCCAAAAGATTTTGGAATTGTAGTGGACAAACCAAATGCCATTCCTCCAACTTTAAACATGGAAAACTGAGACAGCGAGGCTGGCACTGAGACACTCGAGCTCCTGGAAGCCTCTGCATGGAGGCTTAAGTATTTTACCCACTGCAGGACTGATGAAGCTGATCCAGCTTTGCCGAGTCCTGTCGCAGCAGCTCAAACACCTCCCAGAAGGTACGTACAGCACCTTACAGCACCAGACCATAATACCATACTTTCCTTTTCATCAGTCTGCCTTTACGGCTTAAATCCTTTTCATTTAAGGGCAAACCGGCCGTTTGTGTTTGATGCGGGTAAGTGTCCGCAACTCAGAGACCCGGATGCTCCCTGAAGCCAGCGCACCTTCAAGAGCAGCCCCCTTCACGGGACCGAGAACACACAAATAAAGGCACTTGGAATGCAGGGGTGGGAACTGGTTTGCACAGTTAATTCACAATTGATTTCTGAGCTCTCATGGCTGAGAGTTTTCACCTGCAGAATGCATCCATCCTACATTCTGAGGATCTTGCCCGTGCCACTGAAATTACTAATAAAAACAAGCCAAATTTTGGATTACTATAAATGAATCCTACACTTCCTGGCAATCACATTTATACCTCAGACTGCTTGAAAAAACAACAACCCCGGCCTACAAGAAAGCTGGGAAGGGACTTATTACAAGGGCTTGTAGAGATAGGATGAGGGGTGATGGCTTCAAACTGGAAGAGGAGAGATTTAGATAAGACATTAGGAAGAAGTTTTTCACCCTGAGGGTGGTGAGACACTGGCCCAGGTTGCCCAGGGAAGTTGTGGATGCTCCATCCCTGGAGGTGTTCAAGGCCAGGCTGGATGGGGCTTTGAGCAACCTGGTCTAGTGGGAGGTGTCCCTGCCATGGCAGGGGGGTTGGAACTAGATGATCTTTAAGGTGCCTTCCAACTCAAACCATTCTATGGTTCTACAGATCAAAACAAATACAAGGTACTTTTTGCCCCATCCAGCCCGAGGTCCTGCATTAACCGTCACTCAGCTAAGCGTGAACTCGTCATTCCAGTCGATTTTTCACCCTTGGCTTCAGCTCTCAGATGACATTTCTGCTTTGGGGAAGCTGTACGGTCTCTGTTTCACAGATTCTACCGTATGTCATTGTTAAATAAAACCATTTGGTTTCATTTTAGCCTCCGCCCATTCCACCTTGGCTGAAAAGCAGGATACAGACAGGGCTTTACCAAGGCTGTTTTGGAAGGAATTTTAATTAATTGCTTTGTGTACAATTTCGAATTTAGTAAAGGCTCATATTTCAAAGCCATCAGCATGACAGCGTCACAACAGGGGAAGGAAAAAAAACCCACTGAAGCCAACATCCATAAAAATGTGAAAGAGCTATGGTAAATTCTGAATGATAAGCATAAAAGGAGCCCCGTAAGGGACTAAATCTTCTGTCGCACAGTGAATATTTTGGTTAAAATAGCATGATTATTCCATTATAAACTACTTCATTTCAAAAGTTTTGTACTCTTAGCCATGGAAAATCTCTCTCCATCTATCCTTGCTCAGGATCTAGAGAGAAAACAGACCTTTCCAAACTAAACAATGAGTTTGGCTGTTTTTCAAAGCAGAGCAAAAGTTCAGAGATCAGAGGTGGTCTTCTTCCACTATCAGTAACACCTTTGATCAATAAAGTATTAAATATAATGAGCAAATCTCATGAATGAAATGAAAAATTGAGTCAGCTGGCAGAGATACAGCTGGAAGAAAAGGACTGCTGAAAACACACAATAATTAAACAGAAGTGAAAAACAGATTATGGTGATGAGGTGCCTGCAACAACAGGATATTGAACTCAACGACCAAGAGGTGCCTTCCAGTTCCACAGTCCTAAAGACTTTTTGATTTATGTTTCTTAGGAATTACCTGGCTGACGATGAGAAAAGCAAAGACATTCTGCCTGAACGATTCTGCGTAGTGCTGCTATTGCTATTCATCAAAGGGGCAGGAACTCAGAGGAGAGCCAGGCGTGTGGTGATGGCACTGGGCTGCGACTCCTGGGAGCTGAGATCATTCCTCATTTCTGGCATGAGTTTAGCCAAGGCAATTATCATCCTGATTTCTAATAACTCTAAGGGAGATTTGCACCCCAAACAAAGTGTAAATAACTAAACTAAATTGCTTCATTCTTTTTATGTTTCCAATTGTTCCTCTAGAGAGATTCTTCAATTCTGCCCCTATGAAAATACCTTCCCTGCTCTCAATTTTTCTGCCCAAGTTCTATGACCTTCATGCTAGAGGCTGTCTCTTGATGCTTTTATATACTCTCTAATACAGAGGAAGCCCCAAGCACATTAAAAAACAGCAGCCAAGTAGCTACAGTTCTCAATAAGGTTTAATCACAGTTGCCTTCTAGACAGGCCACAGATAGACAGTAGACAAGATTGATGGTGGAGAGGGCAAATGAGATGTCTTTGTAAATTATATGATCCGCCTAGAGTAGAGCTGCTCTGAAACAACTCCCATGCTGGTTAGGGCTGCGGGGTAGAAGATACTCTTGTTAAGGCCATGTCTACACAATTATTTATAGAATAAACTCAATGCTTCCTTTGGAGCCATTCCAGAGGCCAGCCACCACTGGAGGAAATTAAATAACAACCTCATGTTTAACATTATTAAAAGAAGATTAGTCTTATGGAAATGCTTTATGTTACTATAAGGAGATTTCCCTTTCAAGCGTGTCGGGGGAGCAGCGACGGCCCCGCCAGCGGTGCAGGGCAGCAGGTGACGTGGCAGAACCCGCACAGCTTCTGCCCAGGCACAACTTCTGCAGGACGTGTCAGGGGCAGCTATCCTTGAGCGCTGTCTCCTGCAGATGACTTCAAAGTTGTACGTTTGGGCTGTCATGCTAAAAAGCAGCCTGCTGTCCCTTCAAGAAATAGAAAGGCACAACATGTGTAACATGATGCTTTTCTGAGGGCTTGAATCCTCACTTGATCCAAATGATTATGAACATCAATTGGGGAACCTCAAGAACAAGGGTTTGCAACATCTGTTGTCCCATCAACAGGTCCCACAAATGTTATGCAGAATTTACATTTACGGGATCAGAGCCTAAGGAAAGAACATCTGCTGAATCATAGAACATCCCAGCTTCTCTTGGCTATTGTTTATGTGAGAAGCATCCAACGTGGCGTCAGGTAATAATTTTATATATAGCCAATGAGACACAGGAAGAGATCCATACTAAACACAGGAATCCCAAGAGACCCATTCCAAACACAGAAATCCAAAGCTCTCAATAATTCGGTTTTGGTACCAACAGAATGAATAAATTTATCCAAGTTCAAAATGAGTGAAGATAATTGCTGAGTGAATCAGATGTGTAATGCAGAATTATTCAGATCGTGCTCATAACTTGGTGTTTAATCTCGTATGTAATATACTGTTTAATGTACATAATTAGAAACAATAAATGATACATCTCAGCTTGAGTTGCAGATGTGCTTCCTGCCAGCACGCTCCAGGACCCTCACTATGGGTATTGTGGCTCATACCAAATATGCCTCCAGGTTGTGACTTGGCAGGATCTTGCCTTTTTAGTTAATTTTACTCCAACACCTGCAGAAGCCTTTCCTACCTTTTCTTGGACATCCTCAGGTCTCTGCTGCTATGCCTCATCCAGCAAAAGCATGCCAGGGGGGAGGCAGCACTGCTCCCCACGTCCTCCAGTTCATCCACAGGGGCAATATACGCTACGTCTTTACACCCGCATCAAGATTTCAAAGCACCTGGTTGGAAATCCCCACACTTCCTGAGAAGTGCCTACAAAAAGACACCCTCAGGATGCTGATGCTGTCCAAGATGAGGTGCTAGAGACCCTGAGAGCACTGAGGCCGTACAGCAGGGCCATTTCCTACGTTAGGGAGGGATGTGTGCCACCTTCTGGCAAAGGGTTAGTTTGGGGAGTGCTGTGTGTGACCCAGAGTCAGCTCCTGGCTGCCAAGGCTCCGAGCACCCAACAAAACCAAGGCAGACAATGGGAGCTGTGAGCGAAAAGCTCCACGCCTGCAAACCTGTGCCAGAGCTCGCTGGTTCCAGGAGGGCAATGGCCCAAAGGCACGGTCCAGCCAGCAGCTTTGGAGTGCACGGCGGGCTGCTTGGGACCAGGAAAATCAGCCTCATGTCCTGAATTTCCATACGTGTTTAATCCCAGAGACTGAGGAAGACACTGGCAAAGCATATGCGCCGTCGAATGGAGGCGAATAAAGCACTTTGCTGTAAACGGAGCCTAACATTTATTTTGGGTGTGCGATGGAGGCTGAATTCCTGCGATCGAGTAATCCTGCCGATGAGGTCATGTGTTCCCTGAAGGGCCTTCTTTGTACCCCGCGTTAGTTAGCAACGCTTTTTCTGTTATCAAGCATCTGATTAAACTCACAAAAGAAGGGTCTTTAAAAAACAGTCTCAGGCAGAATTGAGAAGCGAATAAATAAATAGGAGGTTTTTTTCTTTTCATTTTATCCGACAGGAAAGGGAGAGAGGAATAAGATGGGAAAGAGGCACAAGAAAGACATTCATTGTTCTCAGATGACAGAACAAAGGTCTCAATCTGTTTTCAATTTTTCTACAGAGTCCAGCCCTATGGCAGATACGAGTTATACACATCCATGTGACAAATTCCACCTTGAAGGATCTCAGTGCACTACTCAAATAGCCCAAGCCTCCCAGAAGCCATCCTACACAGCACTTACCTTCTGTGACACCAAAATCCTTCGTCAGAACACTGCGCTTTTGTTCCATTACGGGGGAGGTGAACTAAAATGTGCCCCCAGTTTTTGACTTTCAGAAAGACCAGCCACCCTTTGAGATGCTCCTGCAGCTCAAACGACTTTTGCACCGCTTTGTAGTACCTCGTACCAGGTGGCAGGAACACCAGCTCAGCTCTGACAGCAGGGTAAGAGGGAATTATAAATAAACCATTAAGAATTTCCCTGGTAGGACATATAGACACGAGTTCAGCTTAGATTCTGAGGTCCAAGATGAGCAAAGCTCAAGTGATTTATTCGTAAGCACTCAAAGATGCTTATAAATGGTCAGATACCTGCTGTTAATTACCTGGACTTACTAGAATTGCATTCTTTCAGATTAGTTATTTGGGGGCATCAGTGACTCTCTATATTAGAAAATAAAATTAACTCAGTTCCTCTCATTCTGGACTATTTCATGCACAATTTCCCCATCCTCCTCACTGGATGTCTGAGCAATCGAACAGACCTATACAGGTTGGCTCTATAAAAAGAGCACTACAAAAGAGCCGTGACCAAGCGACAACAAAGTAACAGGTACAACTGGTTCAAAGTTTTTTGACAACACGTATTTTGCTATTGAAAGCTGTTAATTTTCACTCAATTCTGAAAACTCAGCAAGAAGAAAACAAAAAACACAGTCAGCAGCATTTCTGGAGTTCCCTTTCTTAAGAAAATATTCCATCCTCCCCTGGAAAACCTTTCTGAGGAAATCTTCCTTGAAACCAGTAATTTTTCTGCTTTGCCTTGCTCTGAACAAAATGGCCTGTTTGCAAGAATAACCACAGCAATCATTTCTTCAGCGTCCTTTTTCTAACACAACACAGAGCAGCCTGGCCTTCAATTACTGAGTGAGAAGTGCTATGAAAGTGCAACCACAGTGCTGCTGCTCTGCTTCACCCCAGGACAGGAGGAGAATGAGAATCAACGTTATGTTCATTTCCACCTCTGCACGCGCAGAGAAGTGCCCATGGGGCAGTAAGACCTGTCAGCGCATTTCAAAACACCATTAAACACCAAACCGAATTCTCAGGTAGTAAAATAGTTCAAAAACAGCGGTCCAAGAGCCAAAGAGCTTTTTACTGATGGCTGACTCCTTGTCCAATTACCTTCGTGTTTCTTACCATCTCGGAGGACACCGTATGCGAGGCAAGTTCTGCTTATCGTCCAAAATATCTCGTAACTACAGATACAAAACTCTCCTCCCACACCCCCAGCATGTTTGCCTGGAAACCAACTTGGCTCAAGATGTAGAACAGCTTAAAAGACTGTGAAAAGAGAAGAAAGAAGAGCTGGGGAGGGGGAGTAGAGGAGACAGATACTAAGATTTCTCAGTTTTCTAATTTGATTGGGCTGTTCTGGTCTATCAGCCAACTCCACGCTCTCTTTTCCTACAAAGTATGTTCGACCAGCTGGTGAATTCGACCTCTGGCACTCCAGCGATTCACAGCAGCTAAAAATATGTCTCTGTAATACTTTTTTAAAAATACAGTTTTTTCTTTGAGGCAAAATAAGGGTAAGATCATGTAATAAGGATGCCACTGAATGAGTTCAAGGGAATAAGGCAAACTGGAGTAGGTCGAGTGAAGTAATGTCTCACATGGTTTATGTTGCTGCTTCTCTCTGCCTTAGAGGCGCAAAGCCCAGGAAATTAAAATGCTACATCTATAAAATGCAGAGGGTTTGGGTTGTTTTTTTATATAAATTAGGTTTATTCCCTTCATTATGTGAAGAGGTGAAACTCTGAATGCTGAGCTGAAAAAGCCAAGCAAATGTTCGTTTGGAGTAATTATTTATTAAATATATTTCAGCTGTCATTTACAACAGTGGTTTGCATGTTGGTGTGATTTATCCTAGAATCATAGAAGACATTGGGTTGGAAGGGACCTTCCAAGGTCATCGAGTCCAACCACCCTACAGTCAGCAGGGACAGCTCTGATTTGATCAGGTCTAGATTTGGGTCCTGCTACTCAGGCAGCATAAGAAAATGAGCAAATACTTTCTGGATTTCTTCTGCAGGGACATGTGGAAGATGATGGCAGGCAAGGGAGCATGCAGCCCACTCCTGCTCTACTGCAGAGCCCTGGTTTGTGGTACCGTGATGATGGATCTTTCTGGAGAGTAGAGACTCTCCCTTATGAAAGCTGAGAATACAAACTGCCAGATGGACCTACGAGGGATTCTACTGCTGACTGATGGGAAAATCAAACCGGTGATAAAGTTTGAGATGAAGCCATATATAGGGCGGCCAAGGAATATGTTCACCTGGGAGGTGCAGTCCAATGGAACAGTGAGGCACAGACTGTTACCCTACAGTGCCATTGCAAGTGGAGAGACGAACAGGTCACCCGATGAATGGATTCCCCAGGCCCAGAAGAACTATGTCTAAACAATAGTTAAGACAAAAGCTTCCCAACCTCTCTGCCATCTCTGAGTCTTCCGAACCGTAGCGAGAGAAATGAGGCTAACAGAGCTGGCTTGTTAGGGCTGGACGTGCGCAAGCACGTGCCTAGGGCACAGAAAGGGCTCATAACCTGGGGAGTAATACTGTGGTCTCGTGGTTAGAACTGGGGACTGAAACTCAGGCATCCCACTCTGAGATTATTTTATAAATCATCTGGTGTGTCTCATCTTATCCACTGGTAAAACCTCACAGGGGGAATGTATGTCTCCGTTAATTAAATATTCCAAGGGCCTCAAAGGAAAGGTTCTGTCAAAGCCTCATTTCCATAATTAAACATCTTCCTGAAGTGCTATAAAATTGCCAGAAAACACGTAAGTAAAAGGCAAAGAACCAGAGTGTTATCCCCTGCAATGTAAGGGAGGAAAAGAATCACAGATAGGGAAATGTCTTGTGCACTAATGAAGAAAGCCTTGCCAGAGAAGCATAGCAAATATGCAGATAGCTACATGACCACTTGAAATTCTAGGGTAACAACAGAAAAAGGCTTATACTGAAGCCAAAACATAGGACGTGCCAAGCCAATTACCAGAATAAGAAGATGAATCCATGGAAATAAATTATAAGGTTAACAAAACCCACAAAGAAAGACAGCAGAAAACTGGAGAAAAATCTGCAACTGAAACAGAACACAGGGACCCAGCTAATTCTCTTATATCTACAGAATGCTCTTTCATCTCTAACAGTCTCCAGACATCCTATGAAATCAGAGGAATCATTCATACACACATGCACACACAACCTTCCTCCATGACGAGCTGTATCCACTATTGTGCAGCAACGTCTGCTGCTGTTACACAACCAAAGTGATTCATGCTCTCAGACAGGAAGCAAAGAAGAATACTACACGTCCAGCTCAAACCACAGGAGGACTTTTGCACAAGACACAAGAAATAAACTAGTTACTTGATGGGGCAGACGATTCAAATGTGTTACACAGAAAGCAAAAAAAGAGAAGCGGCATTAGAAGAGGTAACTACGGGAGAACTAGCACCGAGCCCATCTGGTCTAGCTCCCGGTCACTGAGATGTGGCAGAAGTTAAGAGGGAATTTAGTCTGTCCTTGGATCTTTTTTCGTTAAGAGCTCGGACATTTGAGCATCAATCTCTGGAAATGGGAACTCAGAAAAGAGAAACAAAACAAGCAGGTCAGTGGGGTGCTTTTGAGCGGCATTCAGACTCATGGCAGGGTGCACAGCAATCAGCCAAGGAGAGCAATTTGCTACAAACTTGAGAGAAAGGAAAGAAAAAGAAAAAAAAAAGAAAAGAAAAGACAGGACTATGCATCTGTGATCTGCTAAACACTTTTTTCTCCCATCCGCAAAGCAATCTCTGTCCTTACTGTAGCTTTCAGAGCTGGAAGAAAAAAGCCACTAGCAGACAAAGCCTAGACAAAAACTGGATTAGAAACAGCAGGACACATCAGTGATGTGAACAGCTACGAAGACAATGGATTCGGAAAAACTGTCACTGTTCAAAAAACAGAAGCAGAACTATAGGAATCTCAGGACTCCACGGAGAGCAGAGGGATGTGTCCGCACCTTCCTTTTGCTTAGCTTCCCACCAAAACCCCCGTCTGCATTTACAGCACAGAAGTGAGTTTTACCCATTAGTCTCGCGTGTAGGACTCTGGTCTGTTAAATGTGGGATTGAATCAGGTCCATAGCAGAGCTGCCACAGACGCTGCAGCCTACATCGGTGCCTTTTCCAATAGAAAAACAAAGAATATTTCACAGCAAAAGCAGCTTTTGCGCAAATCTCACAGCAGAAATGGCTCTTGTCTCCTAAGTATGTCCTGTACCTCTTAATAAAGTCTTTCCTAATAGCAAAAGCATTCGCTTGGTCTCTTGCCTTTTTCCTCCTCATAGCAAAGATGCAGAGCTGGAAAAGATCTACGGTTTTCTAAACTTGTCCTTGGAAAGTTTCTCTGCCAAGTTACACTTTGTCAGGAGCTCATTATTTTCTGGGTAGACGCTAGAGACTTCACTTTGAAATATTCTGAGGGTTTTGCCGATGCAGTTTCAAACTATGAGGTTTGTGTGCTTTTTTTGCATGAATCACAGCAACTTAGGTTCATGCCACATACAGAGCTCTGCTTCATTTCCAGACCCTTCTCCACAGTGCTTCTTCCAAAACCACCTATAGGGTTTCCAGAGCCCATTTCACAAAGTTCTAGATGGTTTTGTGATGAGACGGGAAGAGCAGAAATTCAGGACTTATGAATTTTCTTCCCACTCCTTTCATGGCGAGCAAGATTTCCTGAGAACAAAGGAGCAGCCAATTCTGGTTGCTTGGAAAGTCTCATTTGTCTCTAAAATTCACAACAGAGGTATCAAACATCAGCTTTGCTGCAGATAGTGAGAGGGAGGAAATGAATCATCAATACTCTTGATAAATATAATACGAATAGGTGATCTGCTATAAAAAGCAGATGCCAAATTAATCAATTTAACAGAAATATTGGTGAAAACTCTGCAGTAGAAAATAGGATCTTTGTATTTATAAGAACCAGGAGCCATCGAGCCATACTAAACAAATGCACAGTGGACAAGTGAAGAGGTCAAGCACGCTGAGACAACATTGCTTCATGCAGCATCTCCGCTGAAGCTGGTTTTTAGATCTCTCCTGGAGGTCAGGCAGAAGAGGTTAGCCAAAATTCTACTCCGTACACCCAGCACCACACTTTTCCATATTTAAAGCAATTTTAACTGAAGGAATATCACGCACAGAGGCAAGTGATGTGGAATTCTCCTGTTGTAATGACTTTGCTCTAACTAAGAGCACCAATAATGTCCATATATATTGGTCTGGAATAACAAGAAGTGTTTAAGTAGCATGAATTGCTACAGATCACGCTGGTCAGCAGGCAGCAGAAGGCTTTCAGAATTGATTCTGGTTATTTGCATGCAGTTTGCAATTTTACTTTAACTATATACTTATTCAAGCACTGAAAACGGCATCAGTCCTAAAGGCCCGTGCTATTCCTGGCAATCAGAAATATTATTACTTGCCTCCTGTCATTAGCAGACTTTAGTTGCTATCTCAAAAGAAGCCAGGGAAACATACGGGTAACCCTTCCCCAGAAAATTCTGTGCTTTTAAACCAATTCTTCGTTCACTTGGGCAGCATTTCCTCCCTGCCAGAGCTCCTCTGTCCTTGGTACTAACACCGGGAATGTGCAGGAATTGCACATTTTTCTGACTCACAAGACCACAGGAGGAGTTCCTTGAAGTCTGACTTCCAGTAATAGCCTCCGGGCTAGATATCTGCTTGGCCTAGTTCTGTCAGATGTGGTAGCATCAAGAATTTGCATCTTTGGCAACCTAGGGTAGGGTAGCAAACTCTTAGAGAACAAAATACATAATGAAGAGTGAAGATGGAGTGAAATCAACCATAGCTTGGAAAGACAAAATAAAATCTAAATGAGATTCACAAAATATGAAAACGAACTGAGTGCAAGGCATTTGGAAAAAAGAGAGGAGACTGCTTTTCAGAAGTCCAGTCCGAGGATATTTCTCAGCGCTCTGATGTAAAGCAGAAGCACTTATGTAATGTAATGGAAAATACAGCCACATACACGGCCCTGAGCAAGTGATTAGTCGCAACGGTGACTGAACTCGGACAAAAATCTGCGCTGCTGCTTCAAATGTCAACAAATTGGGCACTGTTACATTAATGGGAGACTTCAGAGACCTCCACCAACAATGCTCTGACCTCGTTCTCTTAACCCACAGTGACTTGAGACCTATCTGCGCTGAAGTCTTAGCTGACAGTAATTTGAGCCGTGGAATAAAAGAAGGGATGTGGAGCTCAATTATCCAGCTACAGATCTCCAGTGAAATCAATGCAATTGTGTCACATGAGAATTTGGCTGGCAGCCTGTGAAGCCTGCATAGGAGAAAACCAGCCCCTCAGAAATAGAAGCTGAAGCGAAGCGGACGACGAATAATGCAGACAATGAAGTGCCACACTGTGCATGAAAAATGCTCGGTGGATTCTAATTTCCTCTCTGCCAGACTGGTTTTATCCCCGTGTTACTCCATGAGTAGTATTCATGACCTATATGAGCACAAACCACATCACATCAGGCCAAGGTATCCTCTGCAGAAAAAAAAATTCCCTTCTATATAGTGAAGACGATGCCAAGCAGGTACACTATAGGCATAGTTAACAGTGAAATAATCATTGCTCACGTTAGCAGAGCAAGCTAACAGGGGAAACTACGGAAGTTAGACAGCACGGACCCAATTTTTATTTACACTAAGGCTCTCTTTTTGTCAGTGCAGTAGGGCACATTAATAGGACATTAAGATACAGGATTATAGGATATATAGGGCGTATTTCTATTTACAGGAATTGTGCTCCTCTTATATTAAGTGTGAGTTTTATGTATATACACAGGAAGGAGGAGTTTAGGGGCTCCTGCACATGTTCTGAGCAACATCAATAGTACCAAAGAGAGGCCACAACCTGGAAAGCACTGTATGAATTCAGGATCAGCTCCTTTCTCCTAAGATCAGACTTTCTCTTAAGATCAGACTTCGAATCACAGGCTGGTTTGGGTTGGAAAGGACCTTTAAAGCTCACCTAGTCCAAGTCCCCTGCAGGGAGCAGGGACATCTGCAACTAGAGCAGGTTGCTCAGAGCCCCGGCCAACCTCACCTGCAATGGTTCCAGGGATGGGGCAGTGACCACCTCTCTGGGCAACCTGGGACAGGGGCTCACCACTTTTGGCATAAAAATTTTCTTCCTTCTCTCTAGTCTAAATCTCCCTCTTTCAGTTTCAAACCGTCACCCCTTGTCCTGTCACAACAGGCCCTGCTGAAATGTCTGTCCCCATCCTTCTGATAGACCTCCTTGAAGTCCTGAAAGGCTGTAAGAAGGTCTCCCTGGAGCCTTCTCTCCTCCAGGCTGAACAACCCCAAGTTGGGGTTGTTCCCAACAGTGCCAGTGGCACTGTTAGTAATGTGGAAATGCAATCACACCCAAACGCAGAGGGACCTCAACTAAACCAAAGCAAAAGAACTGTGTGCCCACAATGACCTCCCTCAGCCCTGACACGGCATTACAGTACCAGAAGCACGGGGCCTCCAAGAACGCAGATGGGGCAGTGACACCGAGTTTCCAGAGATGCAAAAGCCTCAGCACCGTGTCCAGTGCTGGCAAGGGCACGGACAGGTACACGGCTGGCTGGTAGTAAACCACATCTCCTTGCTTCTGCCAGCAACCCTGTCAAATCCCAGTGTGCTGCTAACTAAGGAAAATAAACTGCGTATGAAATAACAGCCTGAGAATGACAAGCAACGTACAAATAATATTAATGCATTTGAGGATGGCCGTCTCTCTAGGTCCTGCATTCTGTCCATCAAACCTGGAACCGCAGCACTTGCAGTGCTGGGTCACTGTGACTGACTTGCTAACCTGTGAAGTGTCTAAGTTTACATCATAATTAACGCTTGGCAGTGGAAATATAAATTCCCTGGCTTGTAGATGGTATATCCTCTTATAAACACTTCACTTGGCCACCAAACTGGAAAAATAGATAGGACATTCATAAGGAGTGCTCACCATGGGAAATGCCAGCATTTTTTCCTGGAAACTATTTACATTGCCAAAATACTTCAATAAGAAAAATGATCTGAGACCTTTCCCTTAATAAGCATCCTGTTCTCATTTGACTTGTAGCCTACAGTGTGCAGCATTCATTCTGAGTCAGACGTGAATTACTGGAGTACAAGCAATGCAGAAGGGAAGTACAAGGCACAAGTCAAGGAAAAATATGCATTACACTGTGTCTCACGAAGAGGAATGGCTTGCCTACACATCACAAGCTACCTTTATATCTTTCTTGGCATAGACCTTTGTCACACAGCACAGAGAAACTATTTAGGAGGATTCAGCACATCCAAGAGAGGCTGCCTTTCCAAAAGAACCAGCGAAAATAAAGAACCAGAGCAAAGTGGACACTGAGCTCCTTTTGAAAGCCCAACAAAGTGACTTCTGACAAATGAGATCGTGCCGGGCCAAGAAGGAAGATAACCACTGAGGTCTGGTGCTGAAGCGTACAACACACACTGAAAGTGAACCTTTCCTGTCCCAAGAAAGGCTTTTCATCAAGCCAAAGAGGCAGCAAACCACAGTCACAAGTGTTCAGCTCACAGTTGGCTCTCCCACCTGCTAGCCCTGCATCCTGTCCTGACAAGTCCAAAACTGACTGACAAAATACGAGTCTCCAGTTCTTTTGATTTCTTGAGAGTGAAAAGTGAACTTCTTTCTTGGAAATAAGTCTCTTTTTTTTAATCCCTCTCCAGCAGGAGTTCCTTAATGGTGGAAATAACTGTTTATCCAGTTCTGATGAGAACACAGGGAAGCAATCTAACAGTTTAATTTTCCTGTATACTCAGAAAAAAAGACTTACATCGCCTTGTAGCTTTGTGCTGCCAGAATGGTGTAAAAGAGCATAAATTTAAAGAAGAATCAAGACAATTTAGATTAACATTATGGTTAATATCCTAATCCTGTAACAAAATTGGCACGTGTAATTTTAGGTTTATCACGTTCTGGAGCATCTTGGGATAAAGATAATGCTCAAGTACTTAAGCTGAAGCAAAACCATTACAGTGGAATTTCCCCAGGCACCCAAATTCAGACTCCTTTGAGTATCTTGGCCAATATCTCCACACGTATAGTCAATGCTAGAGCCTGGCACAGGGAAGAGGCAGACTGCTACAATAGACCTTTGTTGTGCCTATGATTCGAGCAATTGTTTTTAAAAGCTGTATTACAGATTTCTGCTCTACCACCCTGCACTTTCTACTCAATTACTAAAAAGAATATGTTTTCTAAGCATGAAACAATATCATTTTTGTCAAGAGTTTGGAAACCGAGCACTTCTATGAATTGAAGAAAGCTTCCTTTCTCTTCCCTTTGCGGTTCTGGTTACGGGGAAAGAGCTTTCTGTGTGAGTAATCTTTCTAAGTAGGAAGCAGAGCTCCCCTATTGCTAGGGAAGAATGGACCTCCAGTAGGCCAATATGTGATGGATGACTGAATGCAAACTTGGCAACACTCTTCTCCGCTACCCAAAGAATACAAAATGCCACAGGCTATTCGTACACAGGGACTCTCTAGTTAGAAGTGCTGAAAACTTGGCAGCATCCCACCTTAGCTTAATTGAATCTACAGTTGCAAGACAATTAAGGATGTGAATTTGGAGAAATTTCTTGCAACAAGATCAACTCAGGATGAATTTATCTTTGGTGATTGACTCATTCATAAGCCAAACAAAAACATAAGTGGGAAGTTATTCTCATTAACTCCACAACCTGAGCAACAAAACTGCACATTTGTTTATGAGGTACACTTTATGGCATATAATGTTTAATAACTAGTATTCTTTAAAGTCTACATCCAGATACACCCACTGGAGTTATAGGGTTTGTTGTTGTTGTTTTGTCAGCAACAGCATATGCAGTATGTAGGGGAGAGAGAGAGATGCTGCACATAGAAATCAAGTGAAATAACACATTAAGGCCATGTCTCGTTGTAAGGCATATATATCATTCAATGTTAAAAAGAGACACTAAGTAATTCAAACTTTGTCCTTTCAGCAGAAGGATCCTTATTTTAGTCCCTCTTTCAATGCCTGGACACTTTCTGCTGGATCAAGAGACATCTCTCGTCAGGCAGGCTCCTGTCCCAACTCCTCCTCCCCAGTCTGCCCGTTCCACACGGTTTAGTTACATCATACATTGAAAGATTTCACCAGCTGGAAGAATGCCCAGGTTTTAACTTTTCCCACATGTGGAAGGCATTTAACTTGGGCTCAGGCTGGACAGAGGGTCAAACGCATGAGTGGACAGTAAGTACTGATTGAGGGGAAGTTTCACACTTGTACAAACCCCCGAGCTCAGTGGAAACTGAGACAGCTCAAGGCTGTCTCTCAGAGCTGCTCATTTTCTTCTTTCCGGTAGACCCATTCCTCAAAGAACTGCCTTCTTCCTCCTTTTTTCTCCTCATTACATAAAGAACTTTTTGGAACAGCTAATAATAGCTATTGTGAGTTCTTTGAGGCAGAGAGCATCACATATTATGTCTTTACACTCTTTCTAATACCATAGGGCCCTAAAATGCTGTAGCAATACTAACAACATCATCAATTTCTAATAAACTCCTACACAAACCCAACAGAACTCATGGACAGCAAGTCCACTTCGATATCAGGCACTTTAAGGAATTAAACTACATCCTATAAACTCCTAAGTGATCTGTAGACATCCCTTATCTTTCAGCTCTTGACTTCAAGTTATAATGTTTCCCATCCAGAACTTACATAGTTACTAGTCCTACAATTGCTTGCTCTAGATTTGCGTATTTTTGAGCCTGGGCGATGATAAAATATTTACTCAATTCACCCTGACTGCAATTTTCCTTAGTTCCCTACTTCATTAACAGTTATTTTTCTGCAATATTACATCAGCAAGTTCCCTAAAACTACTAAGGGTAGCTACTACAACTTACAGCAGCTTCAGACTTCTACAGTTTATAACCACGGGTTTGACAACAGAGCTCAGGCTTTGAGCGGGGTGTGCTAAATTCACATCAGAAATGCAGTCTGAGAAAGTGCATGTTGGTAAATCAGAGCACAACTTAAAAGCCCAACGTCTCAAACTGCCAAAGTTCAAAATAAATACCTTTTTATTACTGGAAAGCTGAGATTTCTAACTTTCCACTGATGTAAATCACCCACTCCTAAGCGTAGAGCTTTAGGAGACACCGGACCTTAAAACTGTCAATGGCCCTTCAGCTTAGCAGACTGTGATGGCACGTGGCCAAGGACAAATAAATCAAGTCACGGGCTTCAAAGTAGAGTAATTTTTAACCACTCTGAATTTCTCGTGTTTCAATATATGTCACACAGGTAGGACAGGTAAACACATGGCTGATAATGAAGCAGACACCTACTTCCAAATGTAATATTCAACCTAGGCAGATACCAGGGCTCACTCATGGAAACCGCCAAATGAATGAACAGATTCTCCCTTACAGATTTGCCAATATGGGATATCCATTTACACCAGACAACTATGATGGGCTACCATACCACTCGAGCCTCTGAACACCCTCTACCAAGCTAGACGAACGCAGGTACTGATGTGTTGCAGGAGGAAAACAGCAACAACTGCACAAGCAGGTCTAGTATTTCAGTTCTACCAAAAGGGTTGAAAGGGTTAAAAAGCTCTGGTTCCAAAGCAACATCACTGTTTCAAAGGCACACTTGCTTCTGAGCTCTGCTTTGCTCTTGAAAAGGATGAAACAGTCCCCAGGAGCACAGGCTCTGTCACCCAATCTCATTTTCTTATCAAAAAATGAAACAATACTTAAGATCAAACTTTGACAGTCTCTTTAGAGCAAGTCAGAACACAGTCATACGTTAATAGTCTTTGGCTTTTGTTAGGTATTTTATAAAAAGCACTAATATGAAAGAGAAGCCACCTGATCTGAACTTCAAACACCTTTAGAAATGCTGTTCTAGCAACGTGATAAAGTTTAAGTGACTACTGAGGAGAAAATGATCTAGTCTTAAAGAGCTGGGATCAAAAAAACACCAAACGATAGATTTCCATTAACGAGTCACCAGCTAACACAGATACGTGTAATTCTGGGGAGCACTGTTTAGCCTGAGTTTAGGGATATTCCCAGCAAGTTCTAGCATCATTATTTCAACAGGAGGATTGGATCTGGTTGGATCTCATCACCACCATGGACCTGGACGAGATTCCCTCAGCAGAGTATCAGCCCTCTCTCCAACCGAGACACGACATTCCAATCTGCGGGCTGTCTGCTTTTCAGCAGGTCCTTGGATCTGCTCTGCAAACACTGAGAAAGTAACTGCAGCTATAGGATTAAGGACCAGAACTTGCAAAGAATTTTCGCTGGGCTGAAAAGAGCCAGAGGATAAAATGATTTAAAAAAATATGGGAAACGAATAGCAGTCTGCTGAGGACAGTGCCTGTGGCAGGGCGGGTGCCAGCGGGGGTGAGCAGCCCCCCGTCCTGCATCCCTCTGGCTCTGCTGCTTTTCAGCTGCCCAGTGCCCTGCCCAGCGCCCAGGCGCATCCTTTCCTGAGCAGGGTGCTGAGGTGGAGCGGCTGCAAAAAAAAACCCCGACTTTCAAAATCCACTGCTGGGGTAGGTGAACTGCAGATAGACCCTTTCTCTTCTTTTGGCTAAACACCGTCTCTCCGTCAAACATTTGCTCCTGGGTTCCCAACAGCAGCACGAAAAAACCCCAAAGACATCCTAACACTTTTCTGCAAGTCTTCCTAGGATTCAGAGGAGTGTCACTGACCCCCACTGTCCTGCTCGTTCTCAGACTACATCACCCTTAAGAATTCACAGCTTTAAAAGCTGTGATTTCACAATTTAAAAAATGCTTATCCCCAGCACGACAAAACAAAACCCAGACGTAACGGTAATCAGGAAGCGTGTAAAATGAATTCTCATTATTCAATATGATTTTTTAAAAGAAAGATTAACTGGGAGAGAAAATCAAACACAACAGCTTGACAGGAAGGCTTTTACCCCGTTCAGAGAATTGCATGCACATCATTGGTTCCTATTTTTTTCATGAAAGAAAATTTGATAACTATCTTTATTATGCTTTTTAATTTTATGTCTCTACTGTGCAAGAGGACAGGTCACCATCATTTCAGTCAGAACGGACCTTTCTCCTGCATAGTGTGATGCTCACTTTTCAGAAGTTTAGAATAACTGCCAAAAACTGACTCGTAGCAGCCAAAGAGCAAATCGGGCAGGGCAAACTCTGCAAAGGTGATGTGACAAAGTTTTGAGTCAGCGGGCTTAACTCCTCAAGGAAGCAAAGTGTGATCCCCTTCTCCCAGTCAGCTTCTGTATTTTAAGCCAATTTGGTAAGTGCAGACACAGTCATGCAGAAAACCTCAGTGCACAAGGGAGCAAGTAGTTGAGAGACGCTGTAAAGCAAGTGTCTCCATTTTTCCACAATGATGGAGAATTTCAACCTCCCGCTCCCCAGAACCCACCCATTTAAGTACTGGTAATAAGATACCAGCGGAATCTTCCTTTGTCTTTTGCTCCCCGCTGCAGACTAGTGTTTCCATACTTCAAAAAGAAATTGGAGCCCCGTGGGGGCAGGGAGGAAGGTGACAAAGGCTGCAGTGCAAGTAAGTGTGCAGACAACAAATTGAATGGGAAAAGGGCCTGACTCTTTCCAAGTTGCACACAATAGCATCGGAAGAGGAGTTACCTGGGAGGTTTGAGAACTGCCAAGTGGATTCAGTCTGGTGCACGAGGTGAGGATGGGGGAAGCTATCGGCAGCCAAGAGGAAATCCCAGATCTGATTTTCTACCCTCCCCGTCAATTAGGTTTCTGTTTATATGTCTGTAGACGACCAGCATTCAACTCACTCATCCTTCATTCATTCACTGGATCAGCCTGATGTCACCGAGACATCTCTGAAGTTATTACACCAGGCAATAAGGACAGACTAAGGACAGGCATGCTCCAATTCAAAAATATCCCCTAATAAGATCTCCGTCTATTCAGCCTGACAGTCCTAACCGTGGGGTCGTGGCAGAACACTGTGTCATTGCAAACTTGTGTGGGAGACGAGCTCCTGATTTTTTAATTCAGGAAAGAAGCAGACTTACCTTACAGACTCTGGCAGAGGTTAGATCCCGCTGCGAGCAGTCTCCATGAGATAAATACGATGCTGAAGTCAGCTATCGGCTTCTGACTTTGTTGCCGTCCTGTCAAAACTCAGAGAAGTTGCGTTGTCCAATTTCGTGCGTGAAAGACAGAAGCGTTTGACAGTAAGGCAAACTGGTCAGATCAGCCAGATTCTGCTGGGTTTATATAGCTGAGCTGCAAATCCTGATCCTTGGCTCATTCCACTGTAATAGGACGCCTGAAGGCATTTTTTTCAGTTTTGCTTTAAAGGAACAGCCTCTCTCTTTGGCTTAGCTTCTGAAAGAGACACACACACACTCACATACACACACTGTCATACACAGGCACACACACAAAAAAAGAATTTGCATGCAATTTATGGCTAAAGAAGGAAACCCCTGAACCACTGAAAAAGAAAGTCAGCTCAGGGCACATGACTCAGAAAGCAGAATATTTTCCTTACAGCATCAGCAGAGCACATTATCGAGAGTTTTAGCCCCCTCATCCCCATTATTTTAACATTGCGAAAGAGTAGCAAACTTAAATAAAATCAGAGGAATTATAAGAAGGACTTCAATTCTAGGAACTCCTACAGAACATGATGGGTTTAATGTGCAGTTTGTGTAAATCAATGACGCTCCACTGGAATTAACTGAAAAATTCAGATTTATAGAAGCTGAGGATCTGGCCAATCCCTGTACTTTCCAGCTTGTGATCTTTGCATCCTTCACACTCCTGCCCTCTGAAGAGCCTAGGGAGAAGAGTGGAGAAATCAAGAGACAAGTCTAGTGAGCAGAGTCCTAGCCAGGTTCTTCGTCAAAGAAAAAAAGAAGAGATAAAATCCCAAAGAGAATAACACAGGAGGGATTCCTTTCCTTCTCAGATCTGATAAAAAGAGATTAGTGGCTCTGCGTGTGTAAAGATAACCCAACCACTTCTGTGAGGCTTACGGTTTCTCAGTCATCGCATTCTCTCCGCTTCCATCCCAGAGCTATCAGTGACACACAGAGCGCCCATCTGGGACCTTTGCAGGGGTGTCTCTGACTACCCTTGAACCTCAGGCTTGTGCTGAAGACTAAAGATCACAGTTAAAGGATTCTCTTTAACATTGATCTCCCCTCTACTTGACACCAATAACCTGCCTCTCCCTTGCCTACACCCCAGCCCACTGTCGGTTTGGTTTTCGCTTGGGTTTTCTGTGTTGGGGGAAAGAGAAAGGTTAATCTTTAACTCACAGGTCTGTCTTCTAAGGTACTGGATGAAGTAACTCTTCTATTTGATCATTTAGAAAGCAAGACTTACCCAAACACCTCTGAAGAGAATGCAAACACAAAACACTCCCCGCCGATTCCGAGGAGCTATGGGACAGCCCAGTAGGAAAGTAATGGGATCCTACTCAGGAGCAAGAATAAGCTCGTAGAGATAAAAATTGTTCCTTTCTGAATGTATCACCTCCCAGCTGCCCTTTCCCAGGCTCCACGGACTCACTCATCACTTCCAGGATTTCTTCCTGCTTCCCAAGCACAACACTACCAGATTTGGTCCATCCAACACATTTAGGAAAGGACAGGAGAATTCCTGACCCTGAACTTCTGATACACTATTTTAGAACCATTAATTTTTGGAGACCATAAAAAGTAGTGATCTGTTGCTCACTGAATGACTTAGATTTTCATTGCTGTGGCTTTTGTACCAAATATTGACCCCACGTGTGTATAACTCTTACGTCTAATAATATCATTGAGCTCAAGCCAAGCTCCCTTCCTCAGCACATGGCACAAATTTTAGTAATTTCCAAATAGATGTTGACGAAAAAATCAAGAAGAAAAAACAACCCATCTTGCAGAAGTTTTTACAAATTATTTTTCAAAAAAAACATGCCACTGCTCCAACCAAATACAAAAACAGAGATCAAAAGTTGCAGTCAAACTAGAGACATGTCTGTATCAGCCATTTACGAACCCCTATTTCCAACTCCTGTCTTGATTTTTTGACATGCTGTGTCAGTCATTCCCTAAGAGAAGAAATGAGACTTTATTGGAGAGAGTGGCAGAAATGTTGACTAATCCCTGGTAAAGGCATCAGATCCTCCTGGATTATTGATTTCTTAAAAGTAACTCTTGTTCCGAGCATCTCCACCAGTCTCAAAGGCAATGATGGGGTTACTCTAGACAGTCACCAGTAAGTTCCAATTTTTGTGCGTAATTCTTCTCAGAGTATTCTCATGATGGTCTTGGTACCAGCCTATGTCAGCTCTCCCCCAATTATATAATCTTCTAAAATTCAATTAAAACGTGTCCTGAAGGCTATGTGAGATGTAACACATTTTTTCCAATAAAATCTGATGGGGACACAGAAGATGATGGATCCCCTTACAATGGACCATTTGCTGTCTCTTACTTCAGTAGCCTTTTCACACCCAAAGCAAAACGCTTTATTTCACTGTTCACACCCACAAGTCTCAACAAAATAGTTAAAGCTTGGGTGTAAACTGTGGAGAGCTAACGGCAGGCTTTGGTTTTGCAGCATTTGCTAATAGTCACTTTTCTGCCAACAGTTGTTGAATCAAAATTTAAACTAAATTTTTCTCCAATAATTCTCCACCCACTTACCTGACTTCAAAAAAATATGCCATACAAGATAAGTTTCAGGTAAGAGTTCAGGCCTGTTCTTGTTTTATCTTTTTGGGCTCACCCATCCTTAATCATACTCTGTTGCAAATGTTGAATGATACACTGAGTCAGACAACATGAAAGAACAGGGAAAATGAATTTTAATCAGAAAGATAGCTTTAGGTTGTGATCTCTGACAGGCAGGACTAAAATGGAATTCTGTGCCCTGTGGTACCCTCTTTCATTAGATAAATGTTGATAGCCATTGATTTTTTTACATGAAAGGAACAAGGAGAAATTAAACGAACACTGAACTTCATACTCTTGAGTTTACTGCTGTGGTTTTATGGGTTTACAAGCTCATATTAGAGATGAAATTCAAACTCATATGGAATATCATAATAGATAAATCTAGGAATACCTTGATAGTTATAAAAGCATAAAAGGGACCAACTAATTTTTTTTTAAATTGCAAAAAAATGCTGATTATAACCTTGGGACAAAATTCTTCCAACACAGGTAATTAGACTTAGTTCCAATTTAATACCTGTGTTGGTTCACCCAATCCTAGGAATAATCTATTTTGTAGCAGTATATTTAAGAGTGCAAAAGCTGCCCTGAACACAAAGACACGAACACGGGGGGAATTAATTCCACTGTTAGTGTAGCCTGAGAAGTCCTTTGCCACGCATAGTGCAGCCCATTTCAGTAACATGCAGCTGGGAATGCAGCGAGCCACTGGAATGAAACGTTAAGTAGCCAGACAATACTGCTTTGGGGCAGGTAGTGCTGTTAGGAGCCAGGAGAAGTATTCAGGGCCTGTGGCTGGAAGGAAGTGTATTCCTCACAGAAATTAATGCAGGAAAACGCTCCAAAGCAGCACCAAGAGCACAGCGTACACAAACAGTACCAATCTGGTCCCAGTGAAATGCCTCCTGCTGAAGACAGTGACCTTATTTCATGTCAAGAGGAAGATGAAAAAAAATCAAGATTTAAAAGAGAGACTATAATAACATAGAGTTGAGCCTTAAGGGGCCACGGCTTTAAAGATGCTCCATTTTTCCAGCTGATGCTTTTAGGTCAAGTAATTTCCAGAGACATTTTTTACTTCTTCATTAAATAGCCTTTCCCTACATCTTCTGTCTTATGAGACCACACTCACAAGAATTCTGGTGCAGAATCGAGTTCACACTACTTTTCTCTTTACATCTGCATTACCTTGATTCCTTTATGACTGCAGCCAAACTCAGGCCAGTTAACTCTGCTTCACATTGAGTACTGTTCTTGCAATCTTGCTAAAAACTTTAGCTCTTGGGCCACTTGCTGCTTGTCAGTTGATTTCCCACTAATTTGCAGCAAACCATTGTCCCAGTGTATTTCCTGCTTCTCACTTGACAATCATCGGCAGACTTTGATTCCTATGAAAATATTTGTTATTCAGGATGACTCAAGACTAATGTACAAGAAGACACTTCAACTTACTGCCTCAGGAAACATCTGAACTACTGCTTTAAATACCTGCTGTTTGCTGCAATTCCTGCTGCCTCTACACCAATATTCTCCCTTCCCCGATGTGATAACTCTCAAATTGAATACGGGCTTTCAATCACCACAGACCTTTGGTTTCTTATCCAGTGCTTATATTTAGGTGAGAACGCTAATTTATATAGTTACACACAGACCATCACTTCCCAAATGTTACAAACGCCGGTATGACCACGTTGAAGACAACACTGCTTTGAGGCTGGACTGATCCTGTTAATTGCAACCCGTGTTAAACGGCAGGAAAAGTGTCCACTGTTTTGGCATCAGAGAATGCAAAGCTCACCCTTAACCCAGGGGAAGTCTGACCTAAACAGACAAACGCAGAAACTGAAGCTGCAAGTTGGCTGCACAGATCAGCACTACTGAGAACTTCAGTGGAATCAACTGCACATGCAAAGACAGTAAAGTTGAGGCCCCATAATGTCCATTAAAATATTTAAGAGCTAAGTAGGTCTTGGTAGTATTTGCATGACCTGGAAAGACCACAAGCTTAACCACAAACAAGAGGTAATTGAGCAAATGTTGGCATTTAATAAAGCTATTTCAAACTCATCACATCAGTGAAAAGAAGCTATGTGCCTGTGAAGGGACACGTGAGAACATGTTGTTTGTGATATCACAAACATCTACAAAGATAATCTGGATAGCACCATGCAAAATTCAGTCAAGAAAAATCAAAGCTTCACTTAAAGAAAAAAAAAGAGTAAATAGACAATAATAACAATGCCAGTAAATAAATATTTTCCATCCAAACTGCTGGTGTCAGACTCTGACACAGTGACTTCTAATGTTCATAAATACCTTTGGCTTTTATTATATTTGCAGTAGACTTTATTAGAAGTTTATGAGACAACATATAGCTTTCACTATGTATCAAGGCAGGAAGAGTGATGAGAAAGACCACACCAAATTGCAGAGCACTGAGTGAGAAAGTGATGCTCGCTACGTGGGATGGCGTGAAGCCATGTTAGGGTTACTCGTAAGTGGTCAGTCCATAGATGATACAGGGAAAGAAACTCATCTACCGAAAAGGTTTTATACCACGCCACACCAATTTATATCCTCTAAGTGCTTGAGTTCATAAAAATACTTAAGCACGGGCTTCCATCCATCCCTAAATACTTGCATGCGCTTTACCGGAATCATGTTTTTAAGATTATTGATGTCAAAATTACAGCTAACCATGTGAAACACACCCTTAACTGTTTTACAAGGAACAGTTTCCCTCCTGAAGCTCAAGTAACAAAATCAGCAGAGTAGAACGTCCATAGTGCTTATCCACCCTCTGTGGAACATGTTCAAATATCGTGACAGCCATCACCAGTACACGCCCTGCAGCGACGACGATGCCTAACGCGGATAACGAAGGGTGGATGGCTATACAGCACAAACAGACGTGAGCACACCTAAGAACCCTTTTGTTAGGAAACATGAGACAATTACACCCGACTATCGTCACAGGGGGGTTGGCCTGGGCAGAGTGGAGCCTACGGTACCTGCAGGACTGCTCTGCCTAAGCACTGCCTTGGGTAGGGATGGGGGCACCTAATGAATGTGCTAGTTGAAGAACGTAGCTCTCCACAGAGAGCAACAGCAATGTTCTCTTGGTCTCTATCTTGATATAACAAGTATGGTTTCTTTAATAAGAATCTGTCTTAACTTTGCATAGGAATTTGATGGCACTTGCTACCCAAACATCCTCATTTACGCCACATTAACACCTGCCATGCACCTTTCCGATGCCCTTCTGGACTAAGTGATGGCTCTGAAGGGCCTTCAGTAAAAGGTCCCGGACAGAATCACCTCCCCAAGTGAAATGCTGCTCCCAGAAAAGGTGTTCAGTCACTAAGGGACACGTCAGCTGGTCACTAGGAATGGACCATTACACTTGCCTGGAGTCAGCACGAGACTGCTCCCCCGCAGGAACATACACCTATCGCAGAGACACGTCTGTCTTTGCTGCTGCTAAACATAAAACCTACTTTCGTAGGAAAAAGGAGAATGAAGATACAACAAAGAAGATCCACTGGTAGCTAACGACTACCTTAAATGAGTCTAATTAGGGTGAGCTGTGCTGTAACTAAAAGACAGAGAACTGGTTTAATGAGTTTAAGCCTATTTAGTCCCAATGGCACATTTCAGCCGAAAATGAACTAACATGCAGTCAAAGCCACTTACACAGAAAAAGAATGAGGTGGCACTTTAAAGGTAATACAGTCTATCCCTGGGGCACAATAAGCTGTACCAAAATCAATACAGTTTAGTAAAACAAGCTTGGCAAAGAGTAGAGCACTTTTTTGAGGGGGAACCACACCAAAACTAAACACGATGTCAGTGGCAGAATGAGAAATCAAAGGTAAGATTCCCGATTTTCTAATACCCAGCCAGAAGCCTATGTGAGAAATGTGACATTTTTCAGCTATCCATACCCACACACACAACACCCTCGTTCTGTTATAATTCCTGCCTTAGAATGAAGGCCTCTATTCTGAGAAAAACAGTGAAAAATTATTTTCTAATGGGAAACTAAAAAAACCTAAAATACTACAGGCTCTTTTTAGTGACTCATGCTTGAGGCAATGCTGTCAATTAGTGTAAAAGCTGTACCTGGCCTGCTTAGCTATTGAACAGGCAGCCCACAACAAACATACACACATGGGCAGGGACACCTCCCTAACACAAAAGAGACTTTACAAGGATTTGGATCCATGGAGTTGAAGGTGGTGGGTTTGATAATCACTGTGCATTAATTTTCACTGACCAGAGAGACGAGACCCACTGGCTGTCCATGTAACCACATCCAACCTTTAAAGCAGAGAGCTGGTCCCACTGCCTGTCTTAATCCTAAAGCAAAATCCTGACACAAGAAGATACTGCAGAAAAACGTGGCAGGAGGTTTCAGTTATGTGCCCTCTGGAAATCAAATAAAAGCTGCTCTTTAGCCACATGTATAAACACCGTATGATGCATGTCACCACTGGCACTCCTGTGAGGGAAGGTAAGCAAGCATATAGACAAATCAGTATTTACAGTAGGTATTCCAATCAATGTTCCATCAATAGCATCCATAAAAGACTCACTTGAGGATAAGCAGAAGCGCCGTGTCCACCTTGCATAGTTTGACTGGCTCTTACAAAGACAGTCCTGACACAAAATAGAGAGGAAAAAAACATTTCTATTGAAAGCACCCCAGTAAGAGAGGAACAGACCCGTTTGTCCTTCAAGTAAAAAAAAAAAATAGAAATCTCCCCAAAACCCTCAAACCTTGGAGGAAACCTGTCTGTCCAAGTACTAGAAATCTCAGTCTGAGAAGACAGGAAATGTTCCAAAACAACTAAAAACTACCTGTTCGTGCTGGCTCTAGACACTTATGTCTCTAGTTTTCAAAGTATATCCTAAAATTGTTTGAAATGAAAAAATCATGGTCACGGATTAGCAAATCGGGATATTTAACCTCTCAATTCAGCTTCTGCAGATGAGCAGCAGATAAAGTCATTAAAAGTCAGGAATCTAGCTGGTGGAGAACGGATCATTGCTTTGTAATTCTCCTCCTCTGCCATCAGCTGAAGAGGTGAAAGGTTCACTGAAATAGTAGAGACATAAAGCAGACAGCAGCTGTTTGACCTGCACAGCACTTGTACAGACCAGCCAAGTGTTTCGGTGTGAGAAATGAAACTAATCTGTCTATTGTCAACCAAAAACTAACTTTGGATGTCGAACCCCAGGTTGAAGAGCAATACCCCAGGAGCAGAGGGGAGGTGGGGCTGGCAGGTGTGATGGGCTTGTGTGATGACTTGTATTCTGGCTTCCTGGAGTACTAACAAAGAGGTTTTTACAGCTACCTTTGCCTAACTATTACCTCACTTCTTGATAACGTAACAAGAAACATGGTCAAGAAAAAGCAGACTTGTGAGAATTTCCACTTGACTCCCTAGCTCAGGCTTGTCGATTTTTAGTGAAAAGTGCTAATGAGCATCTCTCTCTCCTTGGTTTTCTCTCAGAATTGCCCCCAAGCAGCTGGGATGTCATATCCAAGTTGTCAAAGACTGGCAAGGACCAGCTGGGTGATTAATCCCACGTCATTCACACGAGTCCTCACAAATGTCCTGCCTGATCTACGTCTCCAGTTTGTGCCCAGAGATGAAGAGACAGGAGCACAGGCCTTCCAGCCCAGCTCCTGGCACTGCTCCTTCTACCCGAGATAGCTACGGACACAGCAAAGCAACGGGGAAAAGGAGAGGTGCTGCTGGCTCTTCAGAGCTCTGATCCCGCTCACACGGCAGCGAGGGGGAACACAAGCTCTCTCTGCTCTCTCCGGGTATTGCTCAACAACTGCACCACGTCGCTGGTGAGGTCACGTCCTAAGAGCAGACCAAAGGAGCAGAGGGAGGCCTTTATTCCTTGCCTTTTTCCCAGCATTTCCGGTAGGAGCCCATACACCTCTCCTCATATCCTGCACTTGGCTGCTTCTGGGACCAAAGGGAAACCTCAAAGCAGATGGGATTTAGCTTACTTACATTCTCTATAGCTAACTCAGATTTTATTGAACACAGCTGTAATCCCAGACTTCTTCAAATGCGTTACCTCACTTCTTACGTTGTTTCTGTGTCTTTAGAAATCCAGGTTTAGCAATATTTTTTTTTTTCCCCTTGGCTCCAAATGACAAAGTGAATTTGTCAGAAGCATCTAAGTCATGAACTTAAAAAAATGCGAGTTTGTAACTGAGCCCTGACCAATCTTCTCTTATTTCCCATTTCTTCACATCTTGAACAGGGAAATGCAGTCCCCCCCCAGACTGAGACTAGCAGAGCGATACCGGTTAATGCATAACTGACTGCTCCTTATGCCAAGGGCCTTCTTTCCTGCCTTCTCTCAAAACCAGGAGCACCCTGTTGCCTCCTCGTGAGTTTTGGGCTCTCTTAACATCTACAACAGAAGAGAAAATTCAGTTTCAACCTTCTCTCTTGCTTGTAACTATCTTTCTTAGCTCAGGTTTAAGACTGGCACCCTTTCAGAGCTAGCAAACCCTACACAACAGAATAATCCAAGTTTTCCATGTTGAAATAGGGGACATCACAACAGCAGAAATCATGTATACTGCTTCTATTCTGAATACAATTCTTTTATCTCCACACTTCTAGAGTGCAAATTGTATGAGAGTATCGTGCAAATACTCCTCCAAAACTTCACTGATGAAGTTAACTGAATGCACAGGTTTAATTCATCAAAGAACAGACACTTCTTTTTTTTTGCACCACCTATCGATAATTTAGTAATACCCATGTTTTCAAAACAATCAAGACAGAGCAAAAAAGTATTGTTGCTTTGTACAGGGAGAAATTCAACTCTTTGGTAAACCCAAACAATTGGCAGTTGCTGTCTATGCTAAGGAACGCACAGAAGCACACAACTAAAATGAGGATTTAGCCAAGCAAAAACAAGAGTTCCTGCTGTCGATCTCTGCTTTAATCTGTCATCTCCAGAAGACCTGTGATTTTCTTAGCGTGTAGTTGGGTTTCTCTCATCTAAGCCAATTTTTATGACAAACATTTGCATTATGAGTTTTTTTCTGCTGTTTTAAACTGCGTTTATTCTGGCCAAGGCAGTGCCTCCTACAAGGCTGAATTCTAAAACTGATGCCTGGAGAACAGAGAGAGGACTCAGAACCTAGATAGGTATCAAATTCCAAATATTTTATTTCTTCTTTAAACACTTTTTACAGACACCATTATCCAATGAGGATCAGAAGCACTCATAACAGCCAGTGCTTTAGTATCCCCAAACAGTCATGTCCGAGATCGCTCATTACGGTTAGGAAGTGATTCCAGTTTGCAAAGCCAACAAAAGATACTCCATGTCATGAATTCCAATCATTTACAGCCAACTTCAGCCCACACCCTTCTACTGCAGTTTTCCACAACCTAAACATGGCAACTGCCACACAGTAAACTTTGTGTCTCACCACCTGTTGCTAAATAAAATATAAAAATAAAGTGGGAAACTCAGAATTCCAACACATCAAAGCATCTTGGATTTCAACTTGGCGTTTGGTCAAGCAGAAGCACTTACGGACTTTACACATATTTCTCTGATAGCATTATGACTCCTCTTTGTCTGTTCTTCTTTTTCTTCTGTCTACATTACTGGTTTCTGTTCCCAGTTTGCTGCGTAATGAAGTGACACAGGGCTTAGGAACGTCCCCTGGCACAAACCACCAACCCCCACCGCCCACTGCAACGGGGAGCCTCGTGGTTCTGACTTCATGGCACCCGGGACTAACAAACACAGAGCTACTGCAGCAGCCCTGGCAAGAATCAAACAGCAACCAGACTCTATACGTCCGCCCAGAACTGAGGGGGAAGCGAGTGAGGACAGATTTTCCATTCTATAGCCAGAGGCCCATCTTACGGGAAACTTCAGTCAGTAAAAGCAAAATGTTACTGGAATGTTGCCTTCCTGAGCTCGCATGGAATTTTTTATTATTATTAAATTTGGACAAATAGGTGTGAAAAATTCATCTCTTTCCCCACGGGGCTTGTTCAGATGTTGCAGATTGCGTGGACTCGGCGAGATGCAAAAGGGCTTCTGTCTGGCACTGTCACCTGCAGACAAATACCTGTTTCTCATTAGCCGCGGGTGTTCCCCTGCACGCCCACCCCAGGGCGAGCCAGGAGGAAAGCATCTGGCAGTAACAGCGATACTGTCTGCTGAAACAAGCTGTCAAATAACTGCCTTTGCATTCAGCCTATCCCATAAGGTAGCTGAAGAAGCGAGCTGGAGCATCTCAGTTCTTTATAAGCGGTCACAACGCGAATAAACCATCCTCTGTATGCAAAGGATGCTCAGCCCCCACCGAGAGACCACCTCAAAATGACGCTGAGCCCCTCTTAGAGCACTAGCTGCTCTTCCTTTAGCTCAGGCAGCACAGAGAGGCTTCACGGAGCCAGAAAGCACCTTTCCTGTCTGTGCCACCTCCCCATCCAGGCTCCCAGATCTCAGGCACTCAAGACAGGGCTGTGAGGGGGTATTAACCCTTGCTGCACTGACTCTCCTGCTAGCATGGAGCCCTGTGCTAATGATGTGAATGCAATGTGACTCGTTTGAATACTCACATTTAGGTGGCTTAACAGGCATTTCTAACCAGTCAAGAGTGTGAGAAGGTGCAAGCAAGACTATGTTCTATTTAGTGGAGGTGTCACTGTCCTACAGAACTGAAAAACATTAGAGGAAGAAGCCCTTGAGCAGGCAGCAAGACAATGACAGCTAAAGAACTAGGGAGAAATACCATTTTCATTTCCCCCTAGTTTCATTTCAGGGCTGTTGCGAGCTCTGGCGACATGTCACAATAGATTTTACTCCTTTCTGCAGCTGGCTCAGACAGCAGAGACATGGATTCAGGGGGTCTCCGATCCAGGAAAAAAGAAAAGTACAGAGACAGTAACAAGCAATGCCTCAGTAAAACAACTTCCATCTCCAGGCTAATGGACACTGGAGGAAGTTATTAAGATATAATCTTGGAAGTGACTCTTGGCACCTGCACCAGTTCCAACACCATGGTACAGTGGGAATAAAATAACCCCCAGTAAAAGAGGAAAAAATTATTTTGCATCTACTGTCAGACAAAAGGAAACAGCCCAGTAATGAGGGCAAGGAACATACAAAATGTTCCGAGTTTTCTAACTTCACTTGTTCCCTTTCCAGAAGCTGACTGCAAAGGACACAGTTGGTGTTAGAGCGATATGAAGGGGAACAACGGACAACAGAGACCTTTCAGGTTTTCTCTTCTGAAAGCAGTCCAGGGAATCAATACTTCTTATACTGTGCATAAAAACAAAACATACCAAAACCACAAGAGAACCTCTTGTGCATAAAAGACTCTGATGATTTGCTTGCAAAGGCCCGGGATCCCCTGGGCACAGCACTTTGAGGGTCCAAGGACTGGGCTCTTCCTTTAGCTGCTCCCCAGCCTGGCACGCAGAGGTTACGGTGTGCCCGGAGGAGCTGCCCTGGCCAGAAGGTCCAGCACAGGGTGCTGGTGGCTCAGGTGTAAACACACACACAGGTATATACGTGAGTAGTTCGCACTGAGACATCTGCTCGCCCCGCTCCCTGTTGTCTCTAGACCTTACGTTTCATTTAAGTGCAATGCACTTTGCCAAGGAGAGAATGTACGAGATGCGCTTATTACCAAGATCATTATCTCTCCAGGTTCTGAATTACCTGATAGTGAGATCCTTTCTCAGGGCAGCACTGAAAGTGAGTTATTTGTTCCACAATTAACCATTTCAGAGATAAGTTACAGGGCTGCTGTCTAGACCTGGTCTGGCAATTCCCATTTTCCTACAGAGGCTAATAAAGTTGCTCATGTATCACTTATCTTTTATTTCGATTTTTTTTAACCATGAAATTAAATCTCTTACCTCATTAAAGAAGAATCTGAGGAAAGGCAAACCTATTTCAGAGCAAGTTGATATATTTACCGCAATGGCACAGGACTGCCTGACCTCCAGGCTGCTGTGGATTTCATGTGGGAGACTACAAAAATGTCAAGGTTTTAACCAGGCAGGAAGAGGTTGAGAGGAAGGAGAGCACTCAAGAGCAAATTCTGCTCTTGAAGGGGTATAAATCCAAAATAGCTTCCCCCCACCACCAAAAAAAGACATGACTTCAGGTTTTGATTGGTGTACATGAGCTTGCCTCCTAAATTACAGGTCAGAAGTCTGATGCTCCAGACTGCAGGAGAGGAAGCGGTTAATGTTTCACCGCACTGTAAAAAGCCAACTGTGTCAATAGACTATATTCCACCTGGAGAAAGAAAGTTTCTAAATGTGGTCAAATTTGACATCAGAAATGCATAGGTGCAGCCTCCTATATAGTATCAGGAAACACAAGGCGAGACATAATACGTCAATGGACTATTTTTTTACCTCGAGAATATGAATAATGTGATCATTGAAAATGTGGCTCAGGGACCCTCACAGCTCCGGGTGTGCAAATCTCAAATTCCTTCACAGGTTAATAGGTCTATTTGGAGAAAACATCAACAATCTGGACGCTTCTACAAAGCTTTCTCCAAATGCCCCCGTGTCAATTTAGCTTGGAAACTAGGCTGAGCACAGCATGAGACCCAGCTCTCCTCAGGGAACCATGGGACAGCCTGGGCATAATTTGAATGGTTTCCTTTGCTTGCTAAATGCAAGCTGCACAGGAAGTTTTGAGGACTTAATAAAAACAACTATAATATATTTAGTTTGCCAGGAAGTTCATTGATGAAAGTTCCTGGCCACAGACCCATCCTGAAGTCAGTTAGAACAACTGGGCAAACCCAACAATTTCCATTCTCCTGACAGTGGTCAAAGGACATGAAATGGCACCACCTATGCCATGCAAGCTGGAGACGAGGTATACCACCACATCAGAAAGGCACTTGGTTGGCTCTTACTATGACTTTCTAGTCCTGGATAATCACCAAGTATCACATCATGACTTAACCAGCTGTTCCTCTCACCAGATCCTGACAGGTTTTAGCCAAAGAGACAGCTACAGAAACAACGTTCACTAGGAGCAAAGACCTTCATTCAAAGTGGCAATATTAAGGAGGGGAGGAGGCCTTAGCAATCAACTCAGCGTTCCTCTTATCCTCTGGGCCCACAGCAAACTCGGCAACCCCTGGAGCCTTACGCCCAGGATACACTCATTCATCATGTGCAACTGACACCAGGCTCCTGCCAAAATCTCTTTGGAGAAACATCCGACCTCACTGCACAGTCAAAATCCTTCCATTCCCCATACCTGCAGTAGAAACAACAGGCAGAGGAGCAGGCCCCGGGTACCTTCTGCTCCACCAGCCAGGCACTGTGAAGCCATACGTCTCCTCACTCAACCTGAATTCAGGATCCAGGGGAAGGCTCAGAAACAGCTTGCAAAGATTCTTTCTGCTGCTTCATTAACTCCTTCTGTATCACATACAGCTCTTGCAAACAGCTGCAGCCTCTGAAGTGTCTCTTTTAAAAAACATGCAGCACGGTTTTGGTATCTAGATAAACCACAATCTGTAAGTTGTGAAAGCAGTTTATACCAACAACTGCTAGATGGCAAAGGGAGCAATCATAGAATGGTTTGAGTCGGAAGGAACTTCACAGATCATATTGTTCCAACCCCCCTGCCATGGGCAGGGACACCTCCCACTAGACCAGGTTGCTCAAAGCCCCATCCAACCTGCTCTTGAACACCTCCAGGGATGGAGTATCCACAACTTCCCTGGGCAACCTGTTCCACTGTCTCACCACCCTCAGAGTGAAGAACTTCTTTGTTACATCTAATCTCAATCTACCCTTTTCCAGTTTGAACCCATTACCCATCGTCCTGTCACCACACCAAAAATAAAGTTTCCATGCCCACTATTTGGTGACAGGTTGCCTCACAACACGGATGTCACTGAAGTTGTGTTTCAGAATCCCAGGGGAGTTTTGAAGCCCTCTGTGAGCACCACTGTGGTCCTACTACGAGAACTAGAGAGTTTGTATGCGTGTAGTTGACCCAAGTTAAACTGCTATCCTACCACTGGCCTGCAGTACAGACATACCCAAAGGCTCCATGTAAGTGTCTTGCTCTTTCAAAAAGAAAGAGAAAATAAAAGATAAAGATACTTGCCAAGCATCAGAAACTCCTAGAAAATGAAATATTTTCTGGAGGGACTTTTGGTCTGTGCTTTTCCCCCTTTTGCAGAGGTCTGGGCTGTGCCTGAGCCAGGTATGAGTTCCCCCAGCACGACAACCAGGGATTTCCTATTTCCCAGGATCATTCCTGACCGGCTGCAGCAACCTCCCTTCAGTGATGGGACACACGCAAACACTGAGCACAGCAGAGAAGAACCCAACAGCTGACCTGGGGACTGCTAATAAAGATGTATTTTTCAAAAGCTGTGCACGGATGTGTAAAACTCATCCCTTTGTATCAGTTAAAAAATTGTAAATAACAGAGCAGCATAATTTTGCTAAGAATCTTTGCAAGTTTTTCCACAGCAAAGACTGGGAAACTCTCTGTATTGATAGTTACTGAGTTCTTTTGAGATCTCTAACAGCAACAACTTTATGGAGGCTTCTAGGTCAGCCCTGCCCTGGAACAACAGCGATCTCTGGCCTCGCAGCTGTGCGATTCCTGCTGAAAAGGCCACTGTTCACGCACACCAATGGATTCTTGGCATCACAGAATCACAGTGCTAGGGATCGGAAGGGACCTCAACCACCTAGTCCAGTCTCCCCGCCAGAGCAGGATCACCTAGATCAGGTCACACAGGACGTATCGACACCGCAAAAGGCCGGTGCCACTCGCTGTGTTGCCTCCACCTTAGCGACACATAATGGCTGTCACATGGAGGTGGCTGCGACCGAAGTTACTTTGAGAGTCTACTTGAGAGCGGAGCTACAGAATGTGGCGTTTCTCCAGCACTAAGTTCTGTCACGTGTTTCAATAGCCTTTACTACTCATGCCACCCAGGTTGAAGCCCACTTGGAAGTGATGCCCACACGCAGTACAATGAGCTCTGCTTTGCTGGCACTAGGTGAGGACAAGCAGACTCTGAACGGGTTTGGTGCGGGCTCCTCTCCAAGCAGCTGGAAGAGCCCTAAAGCTACGGCATAAATGACATCCGTAAGCTCTCTAGCTACACAGTCTTCACTAACTCGTATCACGGAAATAGCACAATCATTTAAGTGGCTCATGATCACCCTTTAACGACTCTCTAAATCACTAAAGTTTCAAATGTACTTGATAAGCACAGCTTTGGCTCCCATGCACACTGCCCGGCCAACATTTTACTACAAACCAGTTTCCAGCAAACAGTCTTGAGCCATCTTCAATTCAGAGTTCCCTCGCAACAAGGAGGGGGACGCAAGAACCCTTTTCAGTGTTCTTATACTTTGTGAGCTCCAAAGTAGGAAAAAACCTGGAGGTGTATTGCTCAATGCCGTTGAGTTAAGCAGCACCAAGCAAAGTGATGTCATCAAAGGCATCGGGTCTATTTCTTGGAGATATTTGGATGAAAAGGCTGTGTGGGGGACTGATTTCACCTCATAAGAATCCCAGCTATAAACAGATTAGCAAATTATTGTGACAGACAGTAAGCTTCTCGTGAGACTGTTTACCACTGAGTTCCACAGGCCAGGGTCTGGCCAAGCCCATCTTGAAACAGAACCAATAAGTAGGAACTTCCAGGAACCACATGCTGCTAAGGAAGGTGCCAGCAAGGCAGGCTGGAAGCTAGAGGATGACTGTAGAAAAGGTGTTTGGGGGGGGAAATAACATTCCTTCCTGACTCTCCCTCCAAAAATCAAGTTTGGAAGCCAGAGGACAGCAAGCCAAAGAGCTAAACATCTGGTTTTGCAGAGGTGTTGGCCAGAAGAGCCTGACAAATGGATCTGTGCCTACAAAGCAGGTCCCTAAGGTGTCAGGCTGGAACCGTGCAAGTGAAGATGTTGGTTTGAGCTTTATCTACTTCATGTTATTGCAGCAGTTTTTTCCTTCAGTAAGATAATCAAAGCATTAGAGTCATGCAGTAAAGGATGGAAATATTTGTATAGGTAGTCTCATAAAGGAGAGAGAATAAGTATTCCATGACACAGATCTTGTCCTTCCCAGTATAGAAAACCACAATAAAATCTCTTCTGGAATAAGACAGGGCTAAGTTTGGAAGTTGAACCTGAAAAAGAAGAAACTGTACATTAGCACTATTCTTCACCTTTCCAAAACCCCCTACGTGAAACCCACACTGCATTTTGTATAGGTAGAGAGAAAACAAAATAAAGACCAAATAACACAGATAAGGTTACATCCAGTGTCTGTGAGAGCCAGTGGCAGCCAGATCTCTTTGCACCCAGGAGGATGCCTCAGCCAAACCAAACCCTTCACTGCTCTGCAAGCCTGCAAAGGAATGTGTGGCTTCTGGGCAAGGCCGATGTAGAAGGAACTTCCTTTGGAATAGATGTATCTGGGAAAAAACTGCTGCAGCTTTTCAAAAAGGAAAAAACCTAACAACCCTTTCCCAGCCTCGAAGTTAAAGGAGACTTTATGCTAATGACTCATGATAACTGTCAGACCCTGAACTTGCAGACGTTCAGCTGACTACAACCCACATCACGGAATCTTTTGCATCGAATTTCACACTGGCTCACTGGGACCTCAAGCACAAGGGAAAATGAAGCTTATGGGTTCTTAGAGCCAGCAGGGAACAAACACATCACTGAAACCAAACTTCTGCCTTTAAACAAAAATAATTCCTCTAATACTTCAGTACATTGCTATCAATCCAGGAGTAATTCTTAGCTTGAAACAGGCATCTACACCTCTGCATGGCTATTTATCTACTTCCCCGGAGCTTCAGAAGGACATCTAAAATCTGGCAAAAAACAGATCCTTGTATAAATTTATATAATTTCAGTGGCCCCAGTTCTGCCCTCATGAGCCTCAGTCATGTTTGCCCTTTTCATTCTTACTAACGCCAAGTAACCACGCATTCCCTACCAATGATGGCTATGTTCATAAATATTTACAACAACCGACTGAATGAAATCATACTTTGTTCCATCCACCCATCCACACTTAAGTGTGTCAGAGAGCCTAAACTATTACACTGCCAAATACAGAGAACTCATGAAACATAAAGCAACACAGTTCAACTGTGCTCAAACAGAGTTCAGCCAATTTTCATCAGCTGCAGGTCTACTTTTGTATAGGATTTCTGTTTGGGACCTCATAACACCACTTGTTCCCTGGGTATACTATGAGATAGCCAGACTACCTGTTTTGTCTGCTCCAGCTGCTATGGTTTCTTACTGTTTAGATGAGAAGTCCCTCCTGAACTCCAGAAGCTTCACACTCAGCCTTACACCCGCTCCTCACACTGCTCCCCAGAAGTCCTTCATCTCCCTCAGCTTTCTGTGTCTGGTTACAGACAGACCTGATGGTCTGATCTCATACCTAAGGTTGAGGGTAGGCTATGTGGTCCACCCTGTCCCAGTCCAGGCAAATTCAACCCCAGTTCTGAACTGTAAAGAGTTCCAGCCATCTAACAG
Source organism: Eurystomus gularis (assembly GCA_013400335.1). Classification (NCBI taxonomy): domain Eukaryota; kingdom Metazoa; phylum Chordata; class Aves; order Coraciiformes; family Coraciidae; genus Eurystomus; species Eurystomus gularis. The sequence goes on from VZZY01020740.1 coordinate 310,722, forward strand.
CTCTTTCTCCATGATGTCTGGATGAACTGAGAGGGTTGGTGCTTTCTCCAAATGCACAGTTCAAGTACAGAATACCACAAGCACTGGACTTGACTTTTTGGCCCAGGGCTTTGGTTTTTTCCACAGTTTATTTACAGACTGAAGGAAGCTTTGGGATTGGAAGAAGAAGGCTCTAAATCCACTCTCACAGCATAAAAACAGGCCTTAGAGCCAAACACCGATTCTCCTGCAGCAGCAGCAGGTCAGTTTGTTTCCTTACAGTATCAACTTGGGCTTTACCTTCTCAGTTTGGTCCCGTATTTCTAATTACTAGTAAGACTGGATCGTCTTTTTTTGAACACTGCTATTAGATATAAACACATTCATGTCATTTCAACAGCTCTGCAGCATATTCATTATTTCTAGTCGCTGCTTCTTTGCATTCCTGCACATTGGACCCTGAAACGGCCTTTTAATGAAGATTTTGGCTTGCTGCATTTAACCTCATTGATCCTGAATGCAAATAAAGTTTCAACTTGTTGGATTCCAGTTTGAAGTGTGACACAATGTTCTGATTTCACAATATTCAGAGAGGGGGCAAGATAAAAATAATAACATTTTTTTTAAAAAAAGATAATCAAGAGAAGCCCAAGTTCTTGAAAATACCAAGAGAAGACCAGTGCTGGAATTCACTGAACCAAATACGCCTGTTTGCCAGGAGGAAAGCTTGACCCCAACAGAGGCCACTCATTTTCATGTGGACAGATCCCTTGCCTTCCTGCCTTATCTTGTCTTTCAGATAATAATAATTATTTGTTATTTTCCGTAGTGATAATACAGCTTCCTAGGATTTAGATGCAAGGTCCTTCAAAGGAAGACACACTGTAGCTTCAGTACAGCAGTATAAACTCTGTAGTTTAGACATTTCAGGGCTACTTTTGGTTCCTTTGTTGCTTCTCCTTAGATCAACAGGAAAAAATCATCACAACAACAATATTCAATACGCTCAAAGCTCAGAAGGATGAGGAAAGACAGTCTTGCAATAAATGCCCTGATCACTCCCAAGACACAGACAAATCATGTAATAGTCTTGTGCCTGAGTTCCCTCATCAGAAACCCAGGGATACCCATAATCCCTTCCTTTCTTGCAGCTTTTCAGGGCAGGAACAATCTCACTTTCCAGGTTCTCGGCACATAAAACCATAGATTAAAGCTGGGCCTGTAATATGACAAATGAGTAAATATAAGGCAATTGAGGACAAAATTTGACCAAGGATATTCAGTACATTAGCCCCATCCCAGTTATTACATATAAAGGCTGAAATCAGCGTCAAAAAGAAAGCATCAACTACATAAAAGCTAATTTTCCACAAACCTGAGGTTAAGTGAGATATTCCCATATGCTATTAAAGGAAGGATACTACAGCATGAACATGCGATTCCAGTATATCCTCACAACTGGTACGCTGGAATAGCTCCTCCATGTCCAGCTACCGTGGTAAGTATTTATGAAGCATGCCAAGGGGGATTCAAAAGGAGAGGAGGAGGAGGGAGCTAACTGATTGGCTTGTCACAGCTTCTCCATCACTTTCCTACCCCTATTTGGAGGGATCGGGAGCTTTCCAGTACCCGCATGCAGAAGAAGCCCTAGGTCTGAAGCCCACGTCAGCAATGTGCGCGCTCACCCGCCGCCCTGCCAGCCGCAAAGCCCGGCTGGTGGGAACCGAGCTGTCGTAGGACCTGCTGAGTTTGTGTATCTGCACTGCAGTGTTTAAAACCGCGGCAAGGAAACCCGGGGGATATTAAGCAGAGCTGTTCCTCCCCTGTCAAAATGTGTAAACATGAACAAATATGGGGTCTGTCTGGAGAACATCAAAGTCAGGTAACACTTAGCCCAGCACAACAGCCCGTAGCTGTGGGGGGGCTCAAGTGTGAAAGCGTTCTTGTTTTACAGAGCTGCTGGGAAACGTCAGCAGCCCGGGGTTAGAGCATGTGTTGGCTGGGCTTCCACCCTGAACCCAAGTCCTCCTTCTTCTAGCTGCCTGGAGCCGGATTGTTTCAACCTTTTGTTTGCTTTCAAGTGTTTTTCTGTCCTGCTTTTCTTGAAACATCACACGCCCCGTACGCCAGATGCTGCTAATCCAGCGCTGCCGACTTGATGCATATTCTGGCCTCATGGAGAAAGAAGGAATCATTTCTTTAACGTCACGGTTTGGTACTGCACACAGAACAGAGACAAATGAAGCGGGGACACAATTCTCCCAAACCGTGTGGGTATCCACACAGAAACATCTGCTTCTGTCTCCGCCACAGACCCTCCAGCCTCCAAACCCATCTGCGCATTTGCTCTTTTCACGTCTCATGGCCCTACTTTTAATTGCACAGAGAGACGTGAAATTGTGCGGCAGATCTGAAAGGAAATAATCAGTTTAACAAGTCACGTGTTTATAGACTGTTTATATGGGGAAGGTCTACAGGAAACAGCTCTGCTTGGATTTATACTTTATAAGGATATGACATCCTATAGCCCGAGCATGCTGCGAGTGTATTTGTATTCCAGGCCAGATCTCTACTCGATACAGCGCCGCTGATTCTGGTGAAGTCATGCTGAGTAACAAGCTGGCCTTCTCTCATTAGTTCATCATTTTGATTTGCCCTTGCTATTTTAAAAGACCTGCCTGGGGTTTCCCATACCAGATATGACCTCCGGGCTGCCTTTCTCTGTGATGACACAATACTCTAATTGCAAGCCCTTGAGAAAATTTTGTAAGAACATTATGCACTGCTCTTGATCGGCCTTCCCCTCACCCAGCTCAGGTTCAAAACAGTTGGCTCAGGGATTCAGCTGCAAAAATCAGCTAGAAGACGATAGAGTTTTGTTATTCTAACAGAAAACCTGAATCCACACACCACATCTTTCCTCCAGATGGGGAACTCCTCTACAAAGCTCTCTTTAAGTGTTGAGTAGCAGTTACTTTATAAGAGAATGAAGAAATGCTTTCCTTTAATCCTTTCTAGAAACAAGTTCATGGGTTTTCTTCCCACAGTGATGGGGGGCTGCTGCACCTAGCAGGAATATCTGGAAATCAGTAATATTATTCTCTCTGCAGCAGTCCAGACCCCTCTGACAGAAGCCTCAGGCTCTCTGCAAATCCCAGAGGTCCCCGATGGGCAGGACAGACAGAGCAATTACTCTGACAAATTTTTTCAAAGCCCTGTTAGAACTGGATCTCCTCCCACTTCATCCCAGCAATGTAATTAAATAAGTATGTTTAATTTACCACTTACTCTTTGGGAATGCAGAATACTTTCATCAGGACAGAGAGATGAAGGCTCTTCTCACATCTTGTGTGTATCTTTCACTGGAGAAGTTAGACCACCAAAATAAACTCCGTGAGTGCCCACTAATGATCTGTAACTGTGCACGGACAAAGCTTGCTTGCCTACCTAACTCCAGCACTTTCTTCTACGGCGTCTGCCAACTGTCCCCTCCATAGGACGTGTATTGTCACACAGCTGGTGTCATGGAGTCACCACTGACAAGTGAATGGAATTCTCACATGAAAAACACTTCCTTAAATAAAAGGGCTGTAGGGGGAAGGCTTATGTGTTCAGTAGGGTTCTCACTCTAGGAGAATTTATCTGCAGAACATTCGGTTGAGGACTCTGGTAAGCTGTTTATCCTGTTATTTCACTTCATTACCTTTGTCCAGGGCTCTAGGGTTAGAGCCAATAAAGCATTTTGATGCCTACAGCCTAAGCAGAGGCTCTGCCTCAGGTCTCTGTCTTCCTCCGCCCCCCCCGCCAAAAGCTACAAAGTCTCATTGTACCATTGGAAATTACAAAGGAGTTTGGAAAATTGATTCCAGAGGATTTCCTTCTCTAATTGAAATAGATTTCTGTGCGGAGACCATAGGGAAAGCCATGTTTAGAGCAGGAAGAGGCAGGGACTACAAAGACACTGTTTGATGAAACACAGAATAAAAATGTTTTGTAGCAGATAAATTATCACAGAGGTCTGAGGCTCAGAGTATAGTCTATGTGTGAAAATAAAGGAAAAAAATCTTCTGTGAGGGTTTCTGACCCTTTAGACCACCATTTTTTTCAAGATGTACCCATATCTTTACTGGGTGCTTGTTAGAAAAATACTCCAATGTAAATCCCGACTTAAAAAAACAAAGTGGCACCAGAAGATATACACCTACGTAAGAATACAAAACCAGCGTATCCACACTCAAAAGAGATCCTGATAGCATCTAAGGGAAAAAACCAGCTTCCCTCTCATAGACTTTGAAAGACCAAGAGAGTCAGTGGCTTCTGGTACAGTAGAGACAAGAAAGCGGCTCTCCCCAAAGGGTGATGTAAAGAGATCTGGAAAGCAAACAAGTTATAGGTGGAAATGCCTCTAGTAAACCCCAAACCCTGCCGATACGACATGTAGAACTTCAGGTATGTGCCTGTATTTACCCTTACTCAAAAAAAATACCGCAATCCAAAATCTTCAAATTCATAGACATCAAAAATTTTAAAGTTCAGTGTATTCTTAAGAGCTGTGCTGAATCAGGGCCTGTAACAGTTTCAGCAGGCGTAGAGATGTAAATATAAGCCTAACTGTAAACCATTTGGAATTACTGGTGACGAAGGATAAATATGTCTCAAAAAAGCACTAGTAAAGGTTTTCATGTAATCTTAAGGTGAATGTCACCTTCAGGGGATCAGAGCAGCTCTCTCTTACCAACACTCCATGCCTGTGGGTTCCCTAGCATTCTACAAAGATGAACATTTGGTTCTTCCCACTCTATTTTTGCATATTATAAATACACTAAAGCTAAACAAATCTCTTTCCTTACACAGGAAGAGAATAAAACATCACTGTACAATCTGAAGAGCAGATTCTCTGTTGTACTAATGCCTGCCTGAGTCACCTGCCCTGCAGGGAGAGCAAGTGAGACTAACTGACCTAAATCCTCCTCATGGCACCAGTTTGGTTTGAACACGCTTTATTTCAAACAAGAATCACAACTTCAACCTTTGCATTGGAACAGGCTGCTCAGGAAAGTGGTGGAGTCACCATCCCTGAAGGTGTTAAAAAAAAAAAGTAGATGCAGCACTTCAGGACATGGTCTAGTGGTCAGGGAGATGTTGGGATGAAGGTTGGACTTGATGATCCTAGAGGTCTTTTCCAACCTAAATAATTCTATGATTCTGTCTTGTACCTTACCCTTCCAAATACATACGCACCATTCACAACTGCACTGTTTACAAAACACGTCATTCCAGAAGCAGCAGGACAGACTGAATTCCTACTCATCTGTGTCCTTTGCTCCTCAAATTCCCCCTCTGCCCTTCCCAATACTTGTCCCATCAGAAAACACAATGTTCTGTTCCTATCTAGGACCTACAGAGCTCGACGTGGCTGGTCAGTACCCACACGCTGACTGGCCAGCTGACCCAGCCATGTCACAGGTGAATTCTTTCCATGTTTCCACCAGCGGGCACCCAGATTTGGCTCTTCCGTGCACATTCATGAACCCAGCAACTCCACAGACCAGAGTGACTACCATTAAGAGCTTCACCCCTCAAACATCTGATCAGACTCTGACAATACATTCAAGTGGAAGGCACAGGTGGAGCTCAGGGGGAGGAGACACGCCAGGACTCCTGGACAGTTAAATCCATGAATATGTTGGTTGTATAAGCCTCATTTCCCTACGAAACCAGGCTAAAAATAGAATCAATAAAGAAGAAAAGGCAGCTTGGAATGCTTTATCTTTTGCTTATTTGCAGCACAGCTGATCTCTTTCACTTAAGTCAAGCTGTGCTATTTTAGTCTTCGCCTAATAAAGGGATTTTAAGCTTTGTGTGAAACAAGGCATTGCCTAGAACTTCCGTGGGAAGGTAAATAGCTTAGTGGTGTGGTACGACGACAGCAGAAACACCTTTAAACCCTTGAACAGTACCTGAGCCTTCAGATAAACCTCCTAATCAGAGCTGCTCGGCTAAGTCTGCAGTCTCCAGCTAACTGCAAGAAAGGTCACATTTCTCACCCCATAGACACTTGTGTGCCAGGGAGAGAAGTGGTTTCTCCACTCCTCTAACTGGCTAGAACATAGAGGAGAAAAGGGAGGTTTGCTGTGGCGTTTGGAAGTAAGCCATTCTGAGCCAAGGAAGAGATGAGGCCTCTGGCCTTGAGGAATGTCACAAAAAACCACTGGAAACTACTTAATTTGCTTTTGCTATCCCATAGAAATGCCTGTGCTTTACTAACAGTTCACAGAAAAGGGCACGTGCAAGCAAATTGTCTCCTCCACATACAGCCCACGCTGGCAGGTCACAAGCCAGCAAATCCACAGCTATGACAGCCCAGCACTAAACCCAGCTGATACACCCTCCTTGGCGTCATCTGGGATTTCAATGTCATTTTAACAGAGTTCCTTATCCACAGCTGGTGCACATCTGCCAGCTTAGACATCATACTGTAAAAGTATGTGATTGTCTACTCCTGTCTGCACAGCCACTGGACAGCTTACCTCAATCCAGCTAGGAAGCAGATGAGCTGAAACTGTATTAAGGCACTCAGAAAAACATCTGTATCACAGAGTGGCAGGGGTTGGAAGGGACCTCTGGAGATCATCTCAACTAACCCCCTGCTAAAGCAGGTTCACCTAGAGCGGGTTGCCTAGGATTGTGTCCCAGTGGGTTTGGAATCCCTACCAAGAAGGAGACTCCACCACCTGTCTGCACAGCCTGGGCCAGGCTCTGCCACCCTCACTGGAAAGAGGTTTTTTCTCATGTTCAGCCTTTCCTCAGCACAGAGATGCTCCAGTCCCCTCAGCATCTTCATAGCCTCCACGGGACTCTCTCCAGTAGTTCTTTGTCTCTCCTGAACTGGGGAGCCCAGAATTGGACCCAATAGTCCTGAGGTAGTCTCAGTAGGGCAGAGAGGAAGTAGAACCTCCCTCAACCTGCTAGCCACACTCTTCTTAACGCACACCCCAGGACACCATTGGCCATCTTGGCCATGAGGGCACATTGCTGGCTCATGGTGAACTTGCCCAACAGGACTCCCAGGTCCTTCTCCAGAGCTGCTTCCCAGAGGGTCAGCTCCTCACCTGTACTGATGCAGGGGGTTATTCCTGCCCAGGTGCAGGTGCAGGACTTGACACTTGCCCTTGTTGAACTTCATGAGGTTCTTCTCCACCCAACTCTCCAGCCTGTCCAGGTCTCACTGAACGGCAGTGCAGCTCTGGTGTGTCAGCCACTCCCCCCAGTTTGGCACCATCAGCAAACGTGATGAGGTTCCACTTCATCCCTTCATACAGGTCACTCATGAATATGCTGAACACGACTGGACCCAGTTCTGACACCTGGGGAACACCACAAGAGACAGGCCTCGAACTGGACTCTACGTCACTGATCACAACCCTCTGAGCTCTACCAGTCAGCCAGCGTCATTCAGTCCATAGGAGGATTTACTGCAAATAAAGTAAGAAAATGAACTTTAATGGCAGTAGCTGTCCCCTGACAGACAAGTCAGCCAGTTTGTCCTCCGCTCTGCCCAGCAGCAAGGCAGTAACAAATCCCCTTTACCCCGAGCTGGCTCTGCAGCTGTAGACTAGGTCACACTGCAAAAAACTTTCAGTAAATCCTTATGAAGCCATCAAGCCCCAGTTACGCTAAACTTTCTCTACACAGCAAATTCCACCCCCCCTACAGATCCATGACCTAATTCAGTCTCAAAGGATCCAGTGGAAATACACAGAGAAAAACCAATGAACAATCTGGAATTATGGCACTGTATCCCTCACCCAGGACTTAAGCCATTTCATCCTTGATACGTTATTGTGACTCCCGACAGCTCCCTGCGTGTGATTTGTGGCACGCGGCAATGACACAGGGCACGATTGTTGCAAATGTTGTAGCAACAACTTAAATTCCTGTTAAGAGAGATCAAGGCAACATGACATTTGCAGAGAGCAGGATTAAGTTGCTTTTGTGTGATGCTCCAGAAGGCTTAGGAGCTCTTGACAATTGTTTGGAAAAGAGTGACTTTTTTTTTTCTCCCTAGTAACAGATTCTTAAGGAATAAAGTGTGTTATCTACTTTTACAAAAAGCAGTCAGGCAGAAACGGCGCTGACGCTACAGAATTCACGATGAAGGAGGAGGCAGTAATGGGAAGCAGATGCAAACATTGTCATTCAGGAGGTCGATCCAGACCAACAAAGTGGGTACATTTGGCTGGAAAAGAAACGGGAACACCTCCCAAAAATATTCTGCTGACTTGACTTCATGTCTGCTGGTGGAACTGATGAAATCTTCAATGGTTTAAAGATAGATGTAGCAGTGTCTGGGCCGTCCGAGTTCATGGAGATGAATATGCTTGATAGCAGGACACAAAGCTGGTTCTCTGCATCCCCTTCTATTAAAAAAAGGGTCTAATTAAAATTCTTCAGCTTACTATGTAGCACATTCAATTTCTTAATTTAGAAGACAGAACAGACTGAAAAGCTGAATTCGTATATATTTTAGGAATCCCTTTCCTGCACTACCCACTTGCCTGACAGCTTCCAAGAGTGTAGACTCACAACGCTCCTCATGGAAGAAGGCAAGTTATTGCCTTCGCTAAAGATACAAAACACAAAAAAACTAAGGTCTAGATATTTGGAAGTGAGATCTTGACTGAATTTAGGTATCTTAAAAAGCTTCAGAAGCTCCTTAACTTTGTTATTGACGCTTTTCCCAGTAGAACTCCCTTGGTATCTAAAATCCTGGTTCTTCATTTCACAAAATAGTTCATTTAGCTCATGTACTGAGAAGGGCTCTTCTTAACCACGGCCACTTTGCCACCTTTCCACTGATGAGGAACAATCCCTCCAGAGCCAGTTCATAGAAAAGAGTCAAACAGTCACTGATTTGACAGAGCAAGGGTGTACACAGCTTACGAGCTTTATATTAAACAATAACCGAAGTAAATTCAAATATTTAAAATAGACAACGGGATAATTCTCTCAAATGAAATAGTTGCTTAAGGAGTTACCCGCTCATGAGGTCATCGGCACACATAATCCCCCACACAAAATGCGCCCATTTAAGATGCCAGGCTAAAAATCAATGCAAGACAAACAATCTTCCACCTTGGGTCATTTTTTTGCTGATCCAGCTGATAAGCAGGAGCGCTGCTGAGGCTGTAACTACCAGCATCAATAATGTCTCACAGCCTCAACACCAAAGTCACGGCCCAGCGTCCTCACTACTGCATGTAAGTGAAAGATTGTAGAAGAAAATTGTTACCTTTCAAGTAACAGTCAGTTGTTACACCAACAACCTCTGTAGAAAGAAGCACTAAGATAACACCAAGCTGCTAGAAAATAGCTGGGTGAAATTGGGCCAGTATGTCCTGAATTTTCTGTATTCTTCCTCCTTTTCCCATCTGATTCCCCACTTAAAACCTGAAAGTTCTTCCAAGAGTTTAGCGTAGATCAAGTATACTTTATATAAAAATTCATACATTCCTGCAATACTAATATTATAATAAATATAATAAAGCAGTAAAAGAGCCTTTACAACCACAATCAACTTCCTAGTGGACTCAAAGCAAGCGAAATGTGTCACAGCCTTCACAGCCAACACACACGGACAGATATTCAGGCAGAGAAGCAGCACTGTGCTGCTCAGACTACTTGAAAGTTTCAGCCAGACCACTTCACCTGATAATTTTAATGATTTCCGAATGCACAAATTCTACTTACAATTTCTCTACTAGATTTTTTGTATAGATCATTGAGACAAAACAGATTTCCAAAGAAATTACATGGTGCAGCGCTGAAATAACTGCACAGCCTTACAGAATCTGTTTTTACAGTTTAGCTACGTATTCAATGGAGTACTGTAGGTACCATGAAACACTTTATGAACCCTATGGAAAAGACCGTTCTGTTGAGCTGTTTTTCCCCCCTGCAAAGCAAAGAACCTTGTGAGAACGCACGTCCAAGAGGTCTGAGCCAGACCACCTACCGACCTGCTCAACACTTGCCAGGAGCTGCAGGATGCCAAGTGGGCCAGTGGGTTTCTCTGCCCACATGAACTGTCGGTGTCCCAGCGAGGGCAACGAGTTCAGCCACATGACAAAGGACCATTTCATTTCTCCAGCTTCCCTGTTCCACATTTGTGTCTGCCTGGGAGGCTTTGTTGTTAAAGGCAAATGATTAATTGGGCACTGGGGAGTTGTCAGTATTTTTATTTTTTTTTTAACCTATGGACTTTTCTCAACTTGGATGCTAAGCGCTAAGATATTTCGTTTTCTTTTCTTGAAATTCTATGTTCTTAAGTGCATGGTTTGTTTGGGGGTTGGGTTTTTTGTTTGCTTGCTTTAAGAAAAGCTTCTTTATCAGAATTTGCACTTGACAAAGCACATGAAAAGACAGCGAGCCTTGCCATGCGTTAATAAGAAGGCTACAGCCAAGTTTAGCTCCCTTACTACAGTGTAACGCAAAGTAATTCTTTCCACTTCTGTAGCCAAGCAACAAAACCAGGTAGCACCGCACAAATCAGAGCAGCAGCGCTGCTGCCGTGTCCACGGGGCAGCTCACAGCACCAAGGGCTCCGACAGCACCGAAAGAGTCACCACAATCAGAGCTGTTCGGACATGCCCTCTCCTTGTAGGACAGGTGGGCACAAGCTTCACTACATGAAGACTGCTCATTACCAAACTTCTACCAAACAAAGCTAGTGCCGCTCCACGTCAGCCACATTTACCATTTTAACCCTCTTTACGGCCTGGCATAAGGGAGCTTCAAACAGACTCAAGGTCAAGGTATATGTTGTGGTAAAAAAAAAATAAATAAATCTTTACTGTGCACTCCTTTGAATCTAGCTTGCTTTGCAAGCTACAAGCTCTTCAGGATAGAAACAGATGCTTCTTGTACACAGGGGCTGTGTTTGGAAGTGCCGCTGGAATTCATCATATCAAAGGCTAACAGAGTCTTTTCAAATGTCACTTTAGCCCTAAGCCAGGAACAGTAAAGTACAACCAAAAGCACAGAAGTGAAGTTCTCTGCCTACAGAAATCAATGAGAATTTTGTCCTTGACTTCGCTGGAGCCAGGCTTTCATCCAATGTATTTGTACTTCAGGTTTCCCGTGGTGAATAAACAGAAATGAAAAGCTAGTCCTGGCACCAGAGTTATGAGTCAGACAATCAAGTATGTGCAGTATGCTTTTCCTCAGGAGAACCAGGCTTTCAGGGCATGGGTGTCTAGATATAAAACCATGTGAAATTGTTAAGCTAGACAACATGACTACTTTGGTGGGAGCAACAACATCCTGCATGTTTTCTTTTGTAGACAGGAAGTCAGGGGGGTTATCGCTCTCAAAGAAGTTCTGCAGATACACAGTTGCTCTGGGAACCACACAGGGTTGTTTGGTATGCTGGGGAAAGAGGGGTGTGAAAAGAACGTTGTCAAAGCTGGGACAGTCCTTGTCAAAAGCTATGATGTAAACAACAGCCTGTGAAATGAGATTTTGCTGGTTTAGAACCCAAAGTGGTATTTGATCCCAAGAGAGAATTTTTCCCTATAACCCTACCGAAAGATCCTGTCCTTTGTAGTTATTTATACTATTATGCTGAAAAGAGTAAGAAATATTTCCACAACGATTTTTACAATTGTTAATAACTATCATACTTCATAAACTTGTGTTTGTCACATCAGCATTACCGCTCGCATTCATTAACTCTAAGTTGTTTGCTGCTACGTTGTAATTTTCCATTCGGAACATCTGCCTAGGGAAAAAAAATCAAAGGCTAAGCGAGGCTAGTATTAAAAAAAAATCTCTTAAAATCTTATGGTGCTCTTTTTATTGTTTTGTCTGTCCTTTATCTGTTAACATATTGGAGAAATTACATCATTCCCGTTATGTATAAACATCTGCATTTCTTCTCTTTTTTAAACACACCCACAGCAGGCTTTTTGTCTGTCTATACCTGCACAGAGGTACCAACCATCCCACTTTTGGGTATCCAAAGTCACTAGCCCTTTTGGAAAAAAACCTGGAGTAAGTAAAAAATTATCAACAATGTGTTGAGCTAGCATTTCTGTAAAACCAGAACCATTCTTCTACTAATTGTCTTTCATGGCTTAGATCTTCTCACAGGCTTTGTAAGACAGATGAAGGAGAGATACCATTACAAACAGGTTATACTGGCATCCAACTGTTCTAATGGTGGGGTTTTTTTCCTCTTTCCTCTCTCTGTGCTTTTTTTTAATAAATCACAAATTGGAGATCTGGCTCTTTGCAAAATTACAGGCCTGTAGCATAAAAATCCTTTTTGCTGTGTGCCTTTGAAGATCATCAGTCATCTGGGAGCCACATCCTTATTCCATGCCCCAGCCTCTTACAGGTGCCACCAGGAAATCCCATTCCCTGTATGAAGCAACAAGATACGCAGCACTTTGAGAGCCCTTAAGGGAGAGGAGTCAGAAATCCCAGAGCTTCTGCTTCTTTGGGTCATCCCTACCTCCCTCTACTTCTTTCCCTTCTCTGCAGGGAATTTGGTTCTTTGGTGCACAGACTTTCCATGTCTGCAGTTGCTCAGATTGCCTTGTTGTGGTTTCTTAGGAGCATTCCTGAACCATGATCTCGTTGATTCTTCCAGATTAGAGCAGGGAAGCCAGTCCCAGTGCCTGGTATTCCCTCCTCAATGTGGGCAGACAGAGTTCAGCTGGTTCGCATGTGGAGCCTGAACTCCAGAGAATGGCTGAAGCTGGAAGCATCTGCTGATAGTGTCACAGCAGGATGCTAACTGCACGTTTTCATGTAAAGACATCATCACTCGAGCTCTAACAGCCCCAACAGCTGCTTTTCTGGCTTTGTTGATGCAGATACCCCAGAGTGAGATATATGGGTGCCTGTGCCCTTTTCCTTCCTTCAGACTGCTTTTAATAGCCATTTAATCATGTTTACTGTTTTTCTCTTTAATCTAAATGATGATTTCAAGCCGCTCAGTCAGCTGCATGCATGACTTTATGGGAAAGATACGTACACACACAGAGCTAGGAAGACATTCCCTGATCAGCTTGAAGGCTGAACATCCACTGAATAGGGTGGATTACCGGGGCAGCTCAGGGACTGACGATCCACCGTGGGACCGTAAGCTTCAGCTCTTGATTCACTTTGGATCTGTTGACAGCGTACAGGCAGGAGTTTGTTCTGCCTCTGCTCAGGTCCAGCGGGACACAAGCCCCCTTGAACCTAGCATGGCAGAGCTTTCGCACATACATACTTTTGCCCAAGCTAATGAGGTCTGCAGAGATGTGGCAGGTACCAGCTCATGCATGGTCACATCCTTTTTGGTCAGTTGATTGCCTATGGTAAATTAGTTCACATTTGCCTGCAAAAAGACCACGTAGGCATAATCCTAGATACTCTCCAGAACTGCAGCTCAGGTCCTCATTTTCCTCAGGTTCTCTTGATGATTTTAAGGTTACCATTGTTTGTTTTGAAATTGCTATGGTGATCACCTAGGCAGGTGTCTGATTCAGATGATTTATTTTACAACTATTAGCCCAAGGTAACATTATATTCCCATCTGGAATCAGTAAGTGTTTGTAAATTGTGCTTACCAAGCTTCCAGCTGTACCTCCTGCACATCTTGCAGACCTCCCAGGCGCTCAGGGAGGTGCGGCTGCTGCCAAGGCACGAGAAGCGGTGGTTGATCTGATGGAGATGCTGATGCTGACACAGTGGTTCTTCCTGAAAAGATTTTGGTCAAATGTTAAGACTCCCTCTCCTCAACAGCGCAGAGGAAGAAAACAAGATGGAAAACTTGTGGGCTGAGCAAGACAGCATGGAATTACCAACTACAGCCACAGGTAAAGCAGACTTTTTTTTTCTAAAAGTAATTTAAAGTATTGCTAATTAAGGCTCCATTTTACTCCCGACTCTTCTGCTTCCTCCCAGCCCTGAGCAGTGCAGGGAGATAGGGAATTGAGGGTTGTGGTCAGTCACCTGCTCTAGTGAGGGTCCTCTAAAGGCCACAATTTCTGTCAGGAAATATCTCCCTGCTCCTGCACAGGGTCCTCTGGCACTGCAGAGTGGATCTCTGCTCTGGTGTGCTCCTCTCCACAGGCTGCAGGGAGATATCTGCTCCCCTTCCTCCTTCACTGACCTGCATGGTCACAGGGCTGCTTCCTCACGCTTTCTTCCTCATCCTTAGCGCCTGCATGGCGTTTTACCCCTTTTTAAAATGCATTTTTCAGAGAGGCACCACCAGTGTGTTGTCTTGCAGGCTCAGCTGTGGCCTGCGGTGAGGGTGCTGGAACCACCTCTGTCCACACAGGGCAGCCCCAGCCTCTCCTCAGAGGCCCCTGCAGCCTCCCCGCTACCCAAACCTTGCCAGCTACACCCAGTACACACTTTTATAGGCTTTATTCCAAAGGGGAGGCTTTTTTCGGTTCTAACAGATGAGTCTTTGTCCTTGAAGCACAACTGTTCTGTACGAAGGGGGCCTACAAGAAGGCTGGGGAGGGACTTTTTACATAGGTCTGTAGTGACAGGGCAAGGGGTAATGGCTTCAAACTGGAAGAGGGGAGATTTAGATGGGCAATTAGAGAGAAGTTTTTCACTCTGAGGGTGGTGAGACAGTGGAACAGGTTGTCCAGAGACTGTAGATGCCCCAGCAATGGATCTGTTCAAGCCCAGGTCGAAAGGGGCCTTGAGCAACCTGGTCTAGTGGGAAGTGTCCCTGCCCATGGCAGATGGGCTGGAACTAGATGATCTTTGAGGTCCTTTCCAACCCAAACCATTCTGATTCTATAGTAGGACAACATCCACGCTGCAGATCAGACAACTGAGCAGCACACTCCTTGTCTGACCTAGACCGCAGCTGAATTTGGCTTTTGCTGAGTTTTGTTGCCAGCAGCCTCTGTTCCACAGAAACACCAACTCCCTGCCCCAACGTGAAGGAAATTAGGACTTGTCCATTCCTGCAAGTGTCCATGGACACCTTACGACATCCCGTCCCGAGCGGCGATGAGTAACGCAGCATTCCTCTCCCCGGAGGAGCAAGCCGCGGCGTGGCCAGCTCTCCCGCCAGCAGCGGCGGGTGAGTCAGCAGCGCAGGACGTCCCTCGCTGCCGTTCAGGCAGCACCCGCGAGCACAACTTAGACTACTATTTAAGGTCATTCCAGCTTCTGCGTGGCCCTAGGCCAAATCATATTCGCAGGGCTTTAGCCAGCTCCTCCTCTGAAGCTATCCCCTCCAGCTCAGTATTCAGTCACTTCCTCCACACGTCCCTGGTGCTCGGGGCTGGGGTGGCTTCCTCCTCCTCTGCCACCTCCGCACCATGCTCTGGGGCAACGTGGGACACCATTCTCCCAGAAACACAGCTGGAGCTTCACTTTCTGACCATGAAGTCAGCAAAATCACTCACTAATGCAGCTGGGGCTCCAGTCAGGCCATAAGTGAGGAGCTTTGGGCCTCGTTACGGAGTTACATTTAGCATTTAAACAATTGTTTTTATGTGACTGTGCATCCGGTAATAAGTTTGTGGCACATGGTTTTTGCAACAGGGTAATCTCTTGTGCCTCCATAAACCACACCGGCTTCCTGAGTAATCCTGCCTGGGCAAACATACTAGCTCTGACCCAGGGATACTGCCTGGATGCACATGCTCAAAGTTCTCCCTCAGGGTCAGATAAGACTACCTCACTTCATTGCCATGAAGCGTATCTGAAGACATAGCGGGACCTTTCCCACTCTTCTTTTACAAGGACAGAGGTAGATGGAATTTTTTGGTAGAATGCTAAGTGCTAGGTCCTGCACCTCAGTCATGGCAATCCCCAACAAGGAGAGGCTGGGTGGAGTATGGATTGAGAGCAGTCCTGAGGAGGAAGACGTGGGGTGCCTGTTAATGAAAAGCTCAATATGAGCCAACAATGTGCGAGTGCAGCCCAGAAAGCCCCAACTGTGTCCTGGGCTGCATCAAAAGACATGTGGCCAGCAGGTCAAGGGAAAGATTCTCCCCCTCTACTCCATTCTCATACTGTGTCCAGCTCTGGAGACCCCAGCACGAGAAGGACATGAACCTGCTGGAGTAGGTCCAGAGGAGGTCATGAAGATGATCCAAGGGCCTCTGCCCAGAGGCCAGGCTGAGAGAGTTGGGGTTGTTCACCCCAGAGAAGAGAAGGCTCAGGGGAGACCTCATTGCAGCCTCCTGGTATCTGAAGGAGGCCTACAAAAAAGGTGAGGAGGGACCTTTTACAAGGGCTTGTAGTGGTAGGATGAGGGGCAACGGCTTCAAATGGAAGAGGGCAGATTTAGACTAGAAACTAGGAAGAAGTTGTTCACTGTAAGGGTGGTGGGACACCAGCACAGGTTGCCCAGAGAAGTGTGCAACCTGGACTAGTGGAAGGTGTCCCTGCCCATGGCAGGGAGGTTGGAACTAGATGATCTTTAAAGGTCCCTTCCAACCCAAACCATTCTGTGAAATGCTGCGCACAGGGGCTCCCAGGCCTCTGCAAGGAAATCCCATAGCTTTTAATAACCTGAGTCTTTTATGCACAAAAAAAAGAATCCCAACAAGAACTGGAAATACTTAAAGATGACTATAGGAATGGTGGAAAATGTTAGCTCAGAAAGACATTAACAGCATAGGATTCAGCTTTGCTTAACCTTTGTTACTCTTCTCCCATATATGGAGACTTCACGCCAGAAGTGAAAGGGTTAGAGATTAAGGTACTAGCTAAAAGATGAATACTCAGCATTTTCTCTCCCACCAGAAATCCTGTGTGATTTCAGGTCACGCTCAGTCCTTTCATGCCACTCTTCCTCACCTGGAAAACCCCAACATCAATCCTACCTTACTGGGCTGTCACAAAGCAAAATGCTTTTAAGATTAGGAGATGCTGCTTTAAGACCAACCCTAATGGGATTTATACCTTGATTTCAGAGCAAGAAAAGCAGGCAAACTTTGGAGCAAGCTGAAAAATATCACTTTAAATTCCACTTCTGTCTCATTTATACTTTTTCAATTCGATTCATGTCAACACTTCATTTATCCTTAATCTATTCACATCTCCAGCTGCAGCTGAGGTAAGAACCTTCACACTTAAAACAAAAAACTTCAAAGAACAAGGTAAATAAGGACAAGTTCTTGATCCTATACCCAGCCATCTGGGATTACTGAGATACACAAACACTTCATTAATTATCACAGTAACAAACAGGTCTCATAAGGTTTTGCAGGAAAAAGCCAGTATATTGAGCAGCAGATCACTAAGATACTAAAAAAAAAAAACCTGAACAAACTAGGAGAGAGATGGAGCCTGAAGAAAATCCAGCGTTTCATTCTGGACTGAAATGAGATGCTTGTCTCCAACAGTCTCCTTAGAGAGCATCAATGCAGGTGAATCCCATTTCACACAAACCAGAGAAGACAACAGGTAGTGCTATCCTCTTCAAGTCAACAGCCAAAGCCATTTAGGGTGAGGGAGAGTTAGGACTAAGATCCAGCTTTGCTGGATTTGGAGCAAGGATGGGAACCCTTGAGTCAACGCTCCACAGCAGTCACTAATTATCAGCTGGCAGCCTCTCAGCTTCTCTTCATGAACTTGCTGTGCTTTGTGTCACTAGCTAAATATTTCTTGGAGCAGAGAGGAAGCTGTTCCCATATTTGTGCCATATTCCATATCAAGTACAGCATTTGGAGTGGGAGAGCAACTCACCCTAGATGAGCTGCTAGAGAAGACTGCATCCATGTCTTCAAGCCAGGCAGAAGAATTTACTAAAGGGTTACTGGGTGGAATGGGGAACAGTTTCACCTGAAGTTTTTTCCCCAGCAGGTCACAACACTTTAAGTCCAGCTGCTGAATCAGACACAGAAGCCAGAGAAGGCAACAGCTAGGTCACAAAAACTACTAGAGTTTAGCTGTGAAAGAGCTGCCAGCTTCAATAGACTTGTCATGGATGAACATAAATTAGCAGAAATTTAGTCACTGATGATTTTAGGAGTAAAAATAAAGATTCGGAGATTTGGGGTAAACCAGGGCAAGCTGGCAGTGTGAAGATAAAGAATAACTGCAGAACCTCTGTGGTAGATTTGCACATGCAGAGGGACAGCAGGGTACCAAGGACCTACAATCCATCTTCCTCTCTTGCCTGGAAATGTTAAGAACAAGTCCTCTTGGGTGTGCTTGCTCAAGATTACGTGTGGTGTAAGAGCAGCAGAATGATCTACCCTACTTTTAACCGTGTCATAATTCTAAGTAATATCCATCTAGCAGTCATTTTTAATTATTTACCATGAGAACCTAAGTGTGAAAAGTATGTCCTTGATGCCATCCAGGACAGAGCGGGTAAGAAAGGAAAAGTTCTCCGATCATGCAGCCTCCTCTTGTGTGATTCCTCATAACTAGACAGTGAACTTCTAAGTTTTTAGTCTGAGCACCTCCTCAGAAACAACAAAACAACAATAAAAGCTGGTGTATAGCAACATGCTGGATTTTTATGAGGTTTATTTCATAGTAAGATGTTGATTCATTTATAAATTAAGAACATGGTTTGTTGTGCAATCTCCTCTTACATGCCACTCAAACACCAAGGGCAGAAAACTGAACAGTGGCTTGCTTACAAAGAAGAGGAGATTCTCTTTAATTTAGAGGAAAGTTGTTTTGTCTAAGGGTTGGGGTTGGTTTTGCCCCAGCATGTGACAAGTGTGCCAAGAATACACAAATAAAACACACAAGATGTACTTCAGGACAATAAAAAGCCAAGATTTGATTTGAATTTAGGACAACCACGAAGAGGTGATCGTTTTGAACGAGTTACGCTACTCAAGCTGGTTCCACGCTCCGCAACCACAAACCCTACTCCAAAAAGAAAGCTGAACAGACTCAGGTTTGCTTCTACAGAGAAAAAATAAGTAACAACTAGATCAGACACTTTCCTTCATGTCAGCCCCCAATCCTTATTTCGTGGAGAAAACAACACAAAGTTTTAAGTAGCAATAATGACTTCTTCAGAACCTGCTGCTGTTTTTTCTCCATCAGGCAGATCTCCAGAACATGCACAGAGCCGCAGCACAACCAGGAAACTGCTCAAAGGTGCAAGCGAGATACACCATGAACACGTACAACAAGGTGTATACAGCTAGATGCCATCAGCATCAGATGCGCTGTACCAGGTAATGTACAAGGTAAAGCACAAGGATGCTAATTGTGTGACAGGGCTTGGCAAAATATCTTGAGGGACAGTGAAAATCAGTTGAGAGTCTTGTAAACTTCTACTGTAGTTGAACCGAAAGGCTAACAGAAAGAAAATCGGTGTATTCTGAAGAAAATGCTAGCTCTGAAAAGCAGAACAAGTTGCTTTATAGAAACCGTGGTGACACCAGAGGCAGCTTCTGGTTCAGAAAATGGATGGCACAGCTCTTTGCAGCACTTACAACCTGCTCGCGCTGCAACAATCGGTGCAATTCAGGCAATTTCCTGGAGGGAATGGAGCAAAGACGTCAGAAAACACGTGCTTCAGGAAACAGAAAGACAAAGCCATCTTTGTCACTCATAAATCAAACTCTGAGCCCAAGGAGTATAGCAGCACACGCAGTAAGGCAGATTTCTGTTCTCACAAAAATGGAAAAAATTACTTCCAGGAAAGTCTTCCTTTAAAAGGGCTAGTCATCAAAGTCACTTTTGTGACAAGGAAGCAAAAGCTGCCCCTACCATGACCTGCAGTGCAGCTTCTGAAGAGCCCGAGGTCTGACTGGTGTTGGTTCATGCCGGCACCACGGCTCCATTTGGACTCACAAAACTCAGCATTTATCATTCATTGCTGGTATCACTCAAGAGCTCGTAGATCATTTACATTTATAGTGACTGTAAATAACATGCTCACTTCGGTATGAGGGGAAAAAAATCCTGAAATTTCTCTCAAATAAGTTGGGGATTTTTATCCACGTATTTTTAGAAGGGATAACCTTACTTCCTCTTTCCCCATCTTGTCCCATACAGTTGCTAATCCTTCTCCAAATTTCACTTTTTGCACAAGAATGGAAGTGCCAGGATGCTCTGGGGTGCCTACACACCTTACCCTCCTCTCTTAAATGGAATGTTCTTGGTTATTAAAGCAAAAATCCTTGTCTTAATCACTCACCCTCATTTCCATTGTTAGCCAGTTGGGTACACGCAGCTCTCCAGCAAGGGATGCACAACCCATCTCAATTTTAACTGGATCCATACAGTCAAAAAGAGCAACTTTCACCCCAAACCATGCTTCAGACCTGTTTGTTTTTCTTTTTTTAGTTGCAGAAGAATCCTGTTCCTCCTGAGTCTTCTCCTCTTTACAGCCCATTTTTCCCTTGTTCACTTGCTTTTTTAAGCTCGTATTCTGGAAGCAAAATTCTGATCAGAAAACCTCAATTTGTGATTCCCTTTCTGTGAGATACTTAAGAATTTTTCCTATTTCATAATAACGGTGATAAAACCAACACCACTGTTACAACACTCAAAAATTATTCTGCAAGATACCTCAAAACTGACAAATATTTAAACCAAATCAGTCCAATGTTATTCTCCAGAACGTTCTGCTCATTTCTAGCACAGAGCATGGCTTTGGCCCTTTCTTCCATATGAGGCATACAAAAATGATTTGCAGTGGCAACATACGTCACGGCAAATTTCTCAGCTCTAAAGTCAGGCCAACATGAAGATGCTTAACACGTTACAGCATCGGGGCTAAAACAAGTCCGTGCTGCATCTGCCGAGGACACCAGGCTGCTGATGGCAGTTCAGACACGAATCCCACTGGCACTTAAACTCCTCTGGGAGGGCAAGTGGGACACTGGAGGGAGGGTAACTCATGTCTGTTGTCCACTTTCAAACCACTAATACGAGGTAATCCCAATATAGATTAAAATGAAGCACAAAATTGTGTTCCAGTAACTAAACCAGAAGAACATGATGAGAGCTACCACTGCAGTCATCACAGAACCATGGAATGGTTTGGGATGGAAAGGATCTTTCCAGGTCATCTAGTCCAACCCCCCTGCAGGGAGCAGGGACACCTACAACTAGAGCAGGTTGCTCAGAGCCCCGGCCAACCTCACCTGCAATGGTGCCAGGGATGGGGCAGTGACCACCTCTCTGGGCAGCCTGCGCCAGTCGATGCAGTGAATGTCAGTCTGTTCTCAGGACACTGATTCAGGGAACAGGGCACTAGTCACCGTATTCACAGTATCTCACATAAGCTCTGTAGCATATTCTGTAACTTGCAGCAACATCAAAACATTCCATTACAAAAGCTGACTGGAAAAAAATGTAAAAAGTCGTTTTATAGAAAAAGTAAAGCTTCAAAGGGTTTTTTTTTCATGCCATATCAGGATGAAATCAAAACATTTTCATTCTATTCCAGTAACAAAATATAAACCCCAAGAAAAAGATAAGAAATTAGTGTCCATTGTGTCCAAGTGTTACAACTCAAGAAAGCATCTGATCAGCACGACAACAAGTCTTTCCTATTGGAACCACACCACTTTTAGGTAAGTAACTGAACACAGGTGTAGGTGACCCCCACACACACCTCACATGGACAGAGGTACCACAATTCACCTCTGCAAAAATAGGACAGCTTGAATTGGGCTTCATCCACCCAACCAGTCTGAGACACTTTTCCTCCGACTTTCACCACCAATTCCAGTTAGGGAGAGAGAACTCTTCCAGACAAGTTTAATCAAAACTGCTCCATTTCCAAGAACGGCTTTGGAAATCTACTGGCAACAAGGTTGGTTTTTTCTTTTAAATTCCAATCATTCTCTCAGCCCTTCTCTGTTAGTGAAATGACTCTCTACATGAAGTTGAACATGCAGCTTGTTAGAGGAGTCCTCACAGTGTTTGCAGCTTGACGCTAAGAAACAGAGAACTGGCCCTTTCTGCAAACCGGGAATTTTTGAAGAGGTTGCTGCCAATAGGATGAAACTGTCAAGCAAAACAAATCACTGGGAAAATCCCATTTGAGGAGGCCAAAGAAGAACTGTGTCCATTTTCACATCTGAAGAACAACAAAAGCCCTGTTCTTACCATTTCCCTTTAATTGTTTTCGGTTTGTTCAGAAGTGGTTTGATGTTGGGGTTTTCATTTGTTTGAGGAGCTTATTTGTTTGGTTTTAAAATACCCTTATAAGAATCAAGAACAGCTACAGGGACAACACAGCCTCTCTTCCCTCCAAAGGTCTCCAGTGCACGCCTGCAGAAAGGGCAGCTCTGACACCAACAGTGCAGATCAGACTGTGCACAGACCTCACCACTTGGAGAAATCCAGTTTCAGGAAGCCAAAAAGCAATTGTTGCAAGCTTCACATCTGAAGACTATCAAGCTCTTCACTATGGTTTCAGGTTTATTTTATTTTAGCGTCTTCAAAAGACTTAAGCCTTGTTTGTCAAGGAACAAATGTATAAAATGGATTAAAGTCTCTGTGAAATATTTCATTACCAAAATTAAAAAGAAAACAACACTAATCAAAGCCATTTGTACAGCATCTTCCCCTGGGAATTTAGGGCTCTTAATTGCCATTTTACATTGATCATTTTTTCTTCACTAGTGGGGAAGGAAATAAGAGTCTCATCTAGTACTTGAGAGCAAAATTGATCCAAGTGTCTAAACCAGCTACAAGCTCTGGCACAGGATGCAATCAGATTTGTTCCTTTTTCTTATTTTCCATAAAGATAGGCAACTCAAAACCACAGTATTTTTCACTCCCTGGATTTACTGTCTCCCTAGGAAAGTCCAAATATTTTGATCTGTAAACAAACAAGCTCACTACAGTAGAAGAAATGAATGCTTCAATGCATAGACATCTGCTGCAAAACAAACTGCTAAAAATATAGAGAGATCCGTATCAACCCTTCGGGCTTTACCAGATAAACAACAAGAACAGAAGAACTCAAAGCTAAGCTGTCTGCCATTAATACTTCTGTCAGCAAACACTTATAGGCACAGATGTTATTGGAGAAGATTCACTTTTAGGTATTGATCCCTATCACAACTAAGCCCTTTATCGAGGTGCCTTTAGTGGATACTTATCTAGAAGATCCACTGCTTTAGCATACACTATCAGCAAAATACCCTGG
This sequence comes from Eurystomus gularis, assembly GCA_013400335.1. Classification (NCBI taxonomy): domain Eukaryota; kingdom Metazoa; phylum Chordata; class Aves; order Coraciiformes; family Coraciidae; genus Eurystomus; species Eurystomus gularis. The sequence goes on from VZZY01020740.1 coordinate 333,817, forward strand.
CAGATGGCAGAGCATCAGCTCTTCCCAAATCTCACTCATCACCAATGCTGCTGGTTTTCTGCTACTTCTTTTCAAGACAGTCTGCAGTGACAATCAAAAGCATTATTTTGCTTGGCCAACTGTCCACCGTGCTCACAGAGCCTGCCCTGGGAAAACCACAAACTCACTCCTGTTCTCAAAAGGCCACAGCAGCTACTTTTTGAAGTCTTGGGAGGAAGAGAGGGGAACTCAGTCACCACAAAGTATTTTTCTCATTTTTCTCAGCTATTTCCACGTTGCAGTTAATCAAGGCCTCTGGGGAACAGGCTTCAAGGCAGGCAACAGTGCAGGTTGTGACCAATTTCAGGAGAACCGGCTGTAGCTCTGCTTTTGGGTAGGGGTGGACTGGAGAAGCAGAGAAGACAAGAGCTCACATAGTCATCAGCACTGTCTCCTCGTTAGCTGATCACTTAGAATAAGTGAGCAGCAGCCAACACAGGCTCCAGAAGGCAGCTTTTGAGGAAAGCGACTCAGCCTACAGCTCACCCGCCCTCTGAGCAGACACGCAAACCACAACTCTCCTACTAAACCCCAAAATCTAAGTGTTGCCAAACAGGAGATTTCTTCCTAGGAAACTCAAAGGGTAATGAACCCGACAGTTTTCTACCTCCTTGTGACAGACGGTCAAACCCTTTGGTTGCCTAGTTTTCAGTCTGCTCCCTGCCTATGTTTGGTGAAAAAGCCACGGCCAGGCAGCAGCTCCCCATCTGCTGTGCTCAGGTTAAGACAATCTAAGAAGAGCTGACAAATCCAGTCGGGGAGACCAGACTTTCACTGTTACCTGCTTCCCAGAGTAATGGCCCGAAACTCAGGAACCAGCAGGCTTCTCTTCAGCTCTGCCATGCCACGCTGGCTTCTCGCTACAATTACACTTGCTGCAAATGTGTTCAGGCTTTCCTACCCTTTGTCACACCTGGATGTTAAGTCACTTCCACCCCTTAAGAAAAAATTAGTCAGGAGTATCTGGAAGTGTTCAGCATTGTTATAGCCATGAGTTTGTACACAGTGCATGATTTCAACCCCGAAGCCACTTTTCAAGGAACACTCTGAGGTGTTTGCTTTAACAACACTAACCCCTGCAAAAGCTATCAACTATCTGGAGTGATGCTGCTCCCTCCTGAAACACCTCTGCTAAAGCCATTACTGCCTCACAGGAAATCATCGCCTTCCACGCACACATTACCTACCTCATACTTTTCAGGCACATTGCTATCAAAATGGAAACTCAAAATTCTGGCTAAGCTGGGATGATCATTCCCTATTGGTATAGGTGAAGTACCCTATTCATGGACTGACCACACAGAGACATCCCCTTTGGCATAGGCTGGAAAATGCAAACATGCTCCAGCTGCCTTGTTTCTTTTAAAAATAGCACTGAATAAAGGGCTCCTTCATTTCAGGCAACTACCTCGGAAATCAGAGCATTTTGTGACCCGTTCCTTTGGATTACCTGCTAACATCTCCATTTCCTTCAGAAAGCTGCCTTGGGTTTGTGCAGTAAGGAATGAAACTCGCCCCTTCCCACCGGGGAAGGCAATAGTGGTATCCACAGATTAACCGATGGAAGCCACGACGGAAGCCTGCAAGTCCGTACGGAGCCCTGTAGAGCATCACAGCAGTGTCACACGGGTTCCCTGGGCAGCCAGTCTGAACCAACACCCATTCTTTTACTTCCCCTCCTTACACATGTTGCTTTTTGGCAGGGGAGTGGTAGGGAATGAATGCATTCAGAGCAAGATGCAGCTCCGTGTCAGTCATTGTGTCACAGCCTGCAAACAGCTCCCTATTACGTTTCCTGCACAGAACAAGGTACAGGAGATGCTAAACACCAGACTAAACTTCAGAGATGAATATTCATAGGAAGGTTTTGGATCCATTCAGCCAGATGTGTAAACATTTTTTTGCCTTATGTACTTGATGGTATATGCCAATTTTACTGTTTCTATAATAATTAAGATGGCAGATTACTCAGGGGTTTTTTGCTTCCAACCATTTGCCCAGAATTTTATGGATATAGCACAGAAATGGGAAATGCAAGTGTACTACCAACACTCCAATACATGTGTAGCAAACCTTACTTAAAAATCTTGCCTTCTGGTTGAACTCAATCATATCCAAATGGACTGAGGCAGTTTCCAACTGATGCTCTGAGCAGGTCAGACCTGTAGCAACTGTTTCACCAGGACACAGAGCATGAGTGACTGCACCCTGCCTCTCGGCTGATACGGATCTGAACTGGCTCGGGTCAGGCTTTCTTGGAGTGCAGTAAGTGCAAATAAGGTCTGTCTGCACTGGCACTGGAAATGTGCCCTTAACTCCACAGTGCTTGTAGAGAACGTTTTTGCTGTTTAGGCTCTGAGAAGCTATTACTCCTTTGTAAAGAAGCATTCTCAGGTGTAAGGAAGGCAGAGGAAGAATGAAGAGCCTGGGGCAAAGAAAGGGAAGAAACAGAAGAGAGACAAGCTTCATTGAAAAGTAAAATATCCAAGGACACTGAGATCTGATGCAAGAGTCTGAAGTGTAAATGAAGAGCTGCTTGACAGGCCTGAGTCTAGATGGTGGCACCTCAATGGGCGGGCTGGCATCTTGAGGGGACAGGTGGCAAGGGCTCAGGTAACCAAGCAGACTGAGGGTTTCTGGAGACTCTTTTTGGGAAATAGAAACATTCTGGACCACAGAGGGGAAAAGGAGAAATTCTGAAGTGAGAGCTGAGGTGTTATGAACAGACACTAGTAAGACAGCGCAGCAGAGCCTGAGGGGCAGAGTCACCGCTGCTCACTGAAAGACAGACATCAAATGATTCACGAGGTGAGGCACAGAGACGGCCCAAAGGCCAACAGCAAATCTTTACTCTTAAATCAGTCCTTAGGTAATCTACAGGTGAGAAAGGCTCACAAGGAAAAAGCAGTGCCGAGTAGGATGCTGCATTTAGCATTTCCACTCACTTTTACCTTCCTTTCTTCTGGGGTGTTGGTAGGACCAGGCTTCAGGAGAGCTGGCCCTCTTCTCCCTACAACACTGCAACCCCCATCAATGTCTGCAGCTGCACCATGTATGCAGCAAGCAAGTGTAAATTTTCATAGACAAATCACTTTGATGCCAACAACAGTAACAAACCTATCTTTTAAAACACTTCACCCCACCCACTGTGACCTAACTCAGTCTGCAAAGTTATGCCAGCTCTTGGAGGTACCACAGTCCAAAGTAACCTGAGGACAGATACAAAAAGAGAGGATAAACCAGGTTCTTTACACTAGAGAAGCAAAACTGCCAACAGCTGCCCAGTCTTCATTAAGTACTAAACCAAAGGCTGTTTTTACCACCTTGCTGCCTCTGCAAATCTGTTTCACTAATAAAATCCCTTCCCAAAGCAGTGGTGGCCTTAACTGGAATGTTTATCTATTTTTTCCTAGCTAAACAGAATTAGAGCAAGCCAGAGAAGTGCCATCTTGCTTCTCAGCTCAAGAAATAAGGACAAGTTCTCTTGTCGATCTCCTCCATCAAGAAAAATCAATCTTCGCTAAATCGAAAAACAGTAAAGCTCATAAATCCCTGCTCCTACAGTTTCTAGGAGACAGAAACAAAATGGAAAATGAAAAAGTTTATTATAAAAATCACAAGTCAACAACATTAGTTATTGTATTGCAACATCAATGGCTCATTGATTAAAAGAAACATTTATTCTCATGCAGAACACATTTAACTTCCTTTGTATCTATCACAGTGAAACAAAGAAAAAGATCCCTAATGGTCAAACTCTCATCACCCCCGTTTTTAGTACTCTCTCCCCAACCTCATGTTCGTGTCACTTGTGCCTTCTTTGCACCTTAGGGCAGTCATCTGACTTCTCTGACATTTTGCAGCTCTAAGTCAGAAATTTCCGATCCACATCAGAATGTGGAGATACACACCCAGTAAGGGCTCTGAGACACCGTTCCCTAACGAGAGTCAAAGGGCAGCCCTTCTCGTTGAGACAGATTTAATTTATCTCCTTTCGTGGAAAGGGAGGCACACAGAGGTTAGATGTCTTGCCCTGAGCTTCAGTGAGTCACTCCAAAGCCAGAGGCTGGCCTGGGAGCCCCAAGCTCTTGCTCCTTTGCTCTAATCAATTAACCACTTCTCCGGATTTATTTCCCCTTTCACAACTGATGACTTGACTACTGTCTAAGGAGAGCATTATATCCTACTTCACCATGAGGGACTAATTCCTCCTCGACACATGCTGTTGGGTATAACACGACCCAGTGTTTCCAAGATAATCAGTCCATTGTCTCAGTATGTTGATTGAGACAAATGGAGTCATGAGTCATGTTTAGGTGTCTGCTTCACTGTTTCCTCTTTGTTTTCTGCTCCTGAGATTAATGCCTTCATTCCCTGGAGGTGGTGACTGCTGATGTTCCTCTTCTCTGAGCACTACTGCTGGGATACCGTGTGCACTTGTGCTATCTCATTTGCAAAACATTCTGCTTATTCAAATCTGCTATTTTCAGAGCCTTTAGAGAATTCTTTTTCCTTGCCAACTATTTTTGAGGTGAAAGGCAAATGAGAAGAACGGAATCAAAACAAGAACTCCCCTTCCACTTCCCTCTTTACACTAAACTCAAAAATGTGAGCCCATCATTTATAAGCTTCATCAGTCAGGATTATGTGTAAATTATTTTATCAGCAAAAGATCAGTCAGCTGTTAATCAGGGGCCTTTCTGTCCAAGCGTTCAATATGGGAGCCAGAGACCTTCACTCACAGGGCCATGGACAGAGGAAGAGAGGGCAAACAGTGGTTCCCAATTTCTTTACAGCAGGTCCTGGTACTTTGTTTTTGCCGTGCTCACGTTTTCACCTTTCCAGGGAATTCAGTTCACCACAAGCAGCTGCTTGAAGAAACATCATCTCAATCATTCCTCCAGAGAGCAAACCTACAGCTTCCAGAGCTGAAAACACGTGCAGCTAATACTTGAGCTAAAACCCTAAGCCAAGATTGTGACACTTCCTCACTAAAGGATAGCTGAAGCTTGGGACCCACTACTTTCTTTCCTCTTTTAACCCCAGTAGGTTGCAATCAAAGAACAGCACAAGGATTTCCTTTACTCTCTCTAACTGAGCCTTGGGCAGCTCTCTGAGTCCTGTTTCTCACCCGCTGGTGAAGCCCAGCCCAAAGGCAGCCGAGAGGCTCTGTGACCCTTATCCCACACACAGGCCAGGGGTGACCATCCTCTTTGCTCGCAGTCGCTGAAGACTCATCTAAACACTTTGCAAGCAGCCACACACTTCTGCCCATCGTTAGGCTGCCTGGACATGAGCCTGCTTCAGGCTAACAGTCATAAGGGCCCTGTGACACACTCCTCAAAGCCCCAGGCTTGTTGCCACACCAGCGTGGCTGCAGAGCTCCCAGACAGAGGCCAATTCATACACGGGTGGCTTGAGCAGGCACTTGAACACACACGTAAAGCCATAGCACCAGGCGCTGCACTTCTGCAGACAGATCCATTTCTCTGCTTCAGAATCTCACCAAGGGGGAGAAAGGAAATAACCCTTACATAGACCCCTGCAATTCTTCTCTTTAAGGGCTACATAACGCCACATATCACTTGAGAAGACTCAGCAGATGTGGCTGAATTCAACAGCTGCATGTTTTCCCTTGGCTTGCAGTTGGTGGTTAGAGGTGAACGACAAGTTCCCTCCAATCAAAACACTGTTTATTGCTGACAGCAGATGCTACATAATATTAAAGCTACAGGAATCTTCCCTAAGACATCCACTGTGAATCAAGCCAAAGTATGCATGGAAAAGAAAACCACAAGAAACCCCCAGAGCTGTCCTGTCACCATCCATGGTCATACCCAGCACCAGCCAGTTACTGCCCATCAGGCACGGCCACGGGGCAGTTCAGCAAGAGTTAAGGTACAAGTCTGTTTGGCCAAAGCTCAAAGCAGGGCTAGCAAAGTCTATACAGTGGAATTGGCTGCTGATAGCAGTAGCAAAAATAGTGATAAAATGGCTTTTTTGACAGCTTCCCAAAAAAGGACCACGCTAGCCTTTGCATGATCATCATATATCTCCTGAGAAACATCCATGTCTCTACCAACCCCTCTGCAGCTGGGCTTTCCATGGGGGTCCCTCAAACGCAGCAGGATGCCATCAGCCCCAGACAGGACAGCAGATATGCTCATACAGGACACGATCCACGCAGGCTGCTGAGGGACAGCTGACAGAGCTTCAGAAGAAGCAAAACTTGGCTCTGTGCTTCACACTCAGTTGAGACATTAGAGAAGACAGGACCATCGGAGCAGAGTAGAGCACCTGCGCATTTGGATGTCAAGAGTAGTTAATGATGAGGCAGCATGTAAGTAGGGGATGCATTTTTACACAGCGGTGTAAATGACAAACCTTGGTCCCGAAATAAAGCCTTAATTCTTTAGCAAGGTGCTGCTCCTCCCCACCTCCACAAGGGAGAACATACCCAGCTTGGATAAAGATAGAAGTTGCCGCTTGGGTGTCTCTTAAGTGGCCCCAAGCACATGGTTTCAGTTACGCCCTTTGTAACTGATTAAATTCTGGACTTGTTTCAATTTTGTTTTCATTCTGGAAGTACAGCACAAACACAACACAACCACATTCCAAACACGTTCTGAGGAAGAAGTTTGTTTCTCACGAAGTGGTTAGTAAGTGGTTAAAGTGCCACCAAAATATTTGGCTGCCACTGTACAGAAAGGGGTTTCCCCTGGGTGCTGGGCTAGCTAAAATTGAAAGACAGCTTTATGGTTCTGTTCTACTAAATGTTTAAGTGAGGACACTTCAGAAACTTCAGACTGAAACAACAAGAAAACACTTTTTCCCCCATCTCCGCTGCAGCTTTCTCTAATTTCCATCTAAGTGTTCAGGGCTGGTCCTCTCTCGGGGACATAAATACCCAAGGGAAGCTCTAAATATCCAGACATTACAAAGATTTTATTTGCAAGATGTTTTTACATAGTAGATGAGAGAGACTAAACCAGGCCATTCATGGCATAAACAACCCAACTCTGTTTCAGTTCTGTCCCTACAACCACACTTCTCTAACTGTACTAACCTAAAAAGCTGAATTATGTCAACACATCAAACCGAGCCTCACTGCAGCCAGCGAAGAGCAAACCTTGGAATAATTGAACTTGAACTTGAGGCATAAGTTAAAGGTAACACCTGCTGTTTGGCATCTGGAGTTCACTCAGCGGGGATTAAGAAAAGCTCAGCACCCTAACAGGCCCCTCTTCCTTCAGCCATTGTTGGCCCAACGGGCTACAGGGTGCACAACAAGGAGAGCTTTGCAACAGCAAATTCAAGTTCAATTTGCAAACCGTTGAGGAAAAACAGAAAAATCTATCATTCCTATGTGTATAAATATTCTTTTTGGCCAAGTACGCCCATTTAGAACCTTCCCTTCTTGCTGCCCAAACAAATAGTTCCTGCTTATTATTTGAAGAACAATCACATATATTATTCAATTTTCACTGAATTTATCTGACCCTGCACAATGGCTTAAAAAAAAACCGATAAAGCGAATTCTATCAAAGGATTCAAAGTGAAGAGCTGAAATGCAATCTGGGTACACAAAAATAGTTTCAAAGCCAAGGTCAACTTCTGAGAAATGCAGAAGTCTAAGCTGTCTTCTCTTAACTGCTGCCCACCCCTCTTCCTGCTCCCCTGCCCATGACAGATCTTCCTGTGATGATCAGGCACAGACACAGTCTCGAGTCTGGGCACTGGACCCGGGATACTGCAAAACATCTTCAAGGACCAGTTCACAGCCCAGCTGAGACCAACAGCTACAAGAGAGAACATCAGTTCTCTCGGAAGCCCTTCAGTTCCCCTCCACACTCCCTTTTTTTTTTGCCTGTTTTCAATGCAAAAGCAATCTTCAAAAACAAAGGGTCCAGTGAATGATTTAATAAATTCTGGATTAGGTCAAAACTAAACTGTGCCATACACTGAATACAAATGGCTGGAATATATATAAATATATATAACTTTTCAATGGGCTCTAAGAAGAGAGGAAGGAAGAAAAAAAAAGAGGGAAGAGAAAATGTTTTAAAGACAGTAAAGCTCTACTGCTTTTCCAGCTCCATGGGGAAGTATATTCCCTAGAGGAAAATGAATAAATGGGGACTACACGCAATATTTTTGGTGTGGGGTAGGGGAGGTGGAAGAAAAGGTGCTGGGTAACAGTGACAGAAGGAAATGCTAGAAACACAGAAAAGAAAGAGAAGTGCCAGTGAAGAAGAGAGCTGACCTTTGATGGGGCTCTGCAGAGCAGATGCTGCAATTTTTGCCTTGTAGACGCAGTGCTGTGTTTTGTAATTGGAGGGGGTTTGCACAGTGAACTCTTTGTAGTGGTTTCTCTAATAGTCTCCTGTTCTTCCTGGGGCTGCTTGCGGAGGCTGGAAGGGAGGCAGAGGGCAGGGTAAGATGGGAGAAACATTTCAGATGGCTGAGAGACAGATGGGAATAACAGGAGCACAGATTTCCCCATGGGCTGCAGTGGCAAAAACATACACCAGAGGTTTGAGGGCTTGAAAAGTTGAAACAGAAGATTTAAACTCAAGGCAAGATAACATTTTCTTTTAGGAGCTCAGACTATTTACATTCCAGTTGTAGCTGTGAATGGGCCTGGATAACCCACTGCCCCAAGCGCTGCTCCATCTTCTTGGGCTGACAGGCTCAGCCTGTGCCAGGCAGGAAGCTGAACTTCCATTTGTTTTCTGCTCCACTGTCACCTCTGTCCTGAGAGAGGCTGCACACAGGTAAATCACTCTGCCAGCCTCTTCAAAGAAAATGCTTTATCTTTCCTAGCATTCAAGAGCTCAATTTCCCCCAAATTAACTGTACTTCTACACTGGTTCAATTCCTTTCATTTCTTCCAGATCTTATTTCAGTAAAATCAGAGAAGAGCAGAAGCCTAAGGGCTCTATTAGAAGTGCTCACCTTGAAGGAGAATCTGATAGAAATTGGTAACCTTGCTACAGAGTGCTGCGGGTTTGTTCAAGAAACCACACACATTATTATCCCATTATTTTCACTTCATATATTTACTTTCATCCTTGACAAATTCTCTAAACATTTTGATCGCAACAGCTAAACTCTGAGTTTAAGTCCCTTTAAGGCATCTCTGCTCTCTGATGCCTTCTCCCAAACTACCATCTCAAAATAAACAAACATTCAGAACAACAGAAAGAAGAAAATTTGGAAAGAGACACATTGTTTCCACACCCATCCCTTACATCACCTGTTAAATCATTAATAATATATTTTTTTTATTTCAGAGCATCAGCCAGTCCTTCCTGGAGCTGAGAACAGGAAGGTAACTTCAGTAGAGCATCACTGCAAGTGTCACACCTTCAGAAAGAACTTTCACTGACTTTAAACAACCTCCATTTCCAAACACCAGTAGAGGACTTGCACACCAACTGTGATGACCTGGAAAACTTTGCTTGCTTCCCTAATTCTTTGTTCAGTCTTGTGCTTGTGATTTTACCTCTTAAACCATGTAATTGCAGCTGTTCCAAGTGCATATCCATATGCATGATCCATACCACAGCTGCTTAAAGATGTGGACTCGGATTCAGTGACATGTTCACACACCCTGCTGCTGTATCATACGGGTGTGATGTGCAGTGCCACGACCCCCCTTGTCACCTACAGCCAGCACTGTATGGCACACACTCAAATCCAAGAGCGACTGTACCTAAGGACACACCAAAATCCAGCAGAAGCTAGTCTGGTACTGTAGCTTCTTCTCAGTAAGTAAGCACCACCAGGTGAGCGCTCTGTGCTCCGGTGGATCTAGTACTGGGCCGACAGCAAAGTTCAATGGTCTGCAGCAGGAGACAGTCTGCTAAAGCTGGAGTCAGACCCCGTCATGCCAGGTCTCAATTTCTTACAGAAATAACTTGTTTGACTTTCTCCCATTTGGGTACACCCTGCTTTTAATTATTCTTTCCTTCCTGCAAGTAAAAAAGAAAAAATATATATATATATTCCTAGTGAATGTCAGATCTACTGAAAACTTCAGTCTTATGATCCCAAGATTTAGTCAGCTTCACCAACCGTGCCAGCTGAGGGGAGAACACAAATTCTCCCAGTGACATCGCAGTGCCCGCTCCCCTTCTCTATTCCAGCTGCAGGGAAAGCAAACACAGAATGCAAGTATTTGGGGTTCAACACCCACCTCTGTCCAGGTTCCAAATGCCTGTGTTTAAGGTGGTCATTGTAACCAGCCAGGAATGCCTCTATACCCACAAGCTTCACATATTCCACGTTCCAGCAGGAAGAAACTCTGTTCTTCTGCTTAAACAAGTTCTAGGATGATAATCAGAGTACGTGCTTGGATGGAGGAGACACAGGTTTTAATCTTTACAGGAGAAAAAGAAGAATTAAACCAGAATCTTTAACCTGACAGAATGCCCCAGCCTACAGCCTGCCTAGAGAAGAGGCAGGAACACCATCTTTATGAGTCTCTGCTTTTCTTTACTTAGACCCCAAGCACAACAAGTATTTGCAGCAAAGGAAGTTTAAGGGATGGTTTCATTCCAGAGAGAAATGGGAAATATTGAAAATATATTCTGATTCAATTAGGTATTGAAATCTGGGCCAAGAACAAATAGGCAAAATGTGGCTCAGACAATGCATCTACTTAATCCATCCTGTTCCTGATTAAAGCATCTTCATTTTTCTTCTACTTCCAACCCAGCTTCTTTCTCCACACCCTTCTCCCAGCTCCCTCCTGATTTCTTCTCATTCTTTCAGCTTCTTCCCCAGGGAGCAGCTGGCAATGACGGGCTGTACCTCCCATCTCCTCGATGCAACCTGCTACTTGCTGTCCTGCTAACAACTCAGGGTACCCTCATGGATCTGCTGGACTCCTGCAAAACCATGACCTGCCTTCCCTGGAGCCATGTACAATTTAAGTAACAGAAACTTCTTATTTTACTAGGCATTGTGGTTTTTTTTTTTTACAGGGACTGATGTCAGCTTGAACATGTGGCAATTGGAAAGACAACATCTGCACTCTGGGAGCAGCAAAAGCTGTTTCCTTTGCTTTGTAATTAGATCTTCAAGCTGGCCTAACCCATGTGCAGCATAGAAACGGCTTATTCTCCTTAGCCTCAGTCATTCCATTCGGAAAAAGACCGTCCAATTGTGATAAAAGGTATCCTTAAGCCTGTTTTGTGGCATAAACCCCAAAACTTACCAACAAGTGGATCCCTTGTAACTGAAAGGAGTCCAGCAGGGTTAAAAACTGGCTGTGGATGACATGAGAATGAGCATAGCTTCTGCAGCAGGAATCACCTCCACCTTCACTCACACTAGGGTCAGAGTCGTTCTCAAAAAGGTAGATGGTTCTAATTCTTCCCCTTACGCCTTGCATGTCCACCTAGAAGCATAAGCTCCTTTCCCCTCTAAGTCCCAGCTTTCCAGCAGCCTGCTGAGGATGACAAACCAACCAAGGGTCTGTGGGTACCTCGGTGTCTGCTCTGCAAAGTGTGGGTAGCAGTGCTAACCTTTTGAGAGCTACGATGAGTGCTGCACCACGACATCACTAACAGGAAAGGAGTGCTTTCTCAAGTTTTGTTCCATATTTTACAAGAAAAATACGCCTGTAAGCTCTGGCCTGAAAAACTTTAATTCTATGTTTTCTGTGAAATACAGAAAAACACCGCACGAGCCAATTCTCCTATTTTGTAAAAATACATCCCAGTATGAGATCTACACAGTCTACATTTTCTCCTGGGCCATTCTTCCCCCACTGAGAACTAAAACAGATTTCTAAAAATTCTCCCAGCAGGAAACATTCTGTGATGTCTCTACCCCACCACAGCACCAGTCCATCAGAAGCCACGCAGTCCTTGTCTGATTTTGTTCTGACAAACTTTATTCATGGGCCATCTTATTTTCATCAGCAGGAGGAAGTCCTTGAGAGCTGCTCTGCATTCAATGTAGTCCTTGGCAAATTCACTTTGAGATTCCCCTCTTTGCCCCCTTTAAATTGTTTCTAATGTCCTGGTCAGAGTCTGAGGTTTGGGTTTGGTTTTTTTTTTACCTTCAGTTGTTGTGGCAATGTAATTCTTCATTAGACTGCACTTTAAACTGGGTCTGTGATCTGCAGTTAACTAACCTAATATATGTACCAGTGCATAAATCCATGTACCAGTGCATAAATCCATACCACTTCTCTTTGTGATTCCCTTCCCCTCTGCATTGTTTTCCTGACCTAGTTTAGAAAACCTCTGCTCCCAAAAAGTTCCTCAGTACAAGTGAGGACAAATTTAGCAGGGAAGGAAGTAGAGAGCCAAAAACTTTCAACTTAATTTCTGAAGTTCCCCTTCAAAATACATGTGTCTTCCTAGAGAATTCTTTTCAGTGCTTCTCAATTATTTGAGAAAAAAGTTTTGGTGGGAAAAAAATAATATATCTGACTAGTGCCAGTGATTACACAATCTGCCATCCGTACACCTTACAAGCCGTTGTGACAGACGCAGGGTACGCACAAACACACCCACAGAAAGCTTATCACCTTCAGATAGAGCAAAAGATCCAGCAGCAGCACTTGTTGCTATCCCCATGATGCAGAGCAAGTATCTCCAAAGACCCTTTTTGCCCTCACCAGGAGGTTTCACAGGGAGCTGCTCATTATTGTCTACTCATACCATGCCTTGAATAGATTCGTTAGGGGTACGCACTGAAAAAGTTTTTATTTGCCTTATTTCCTATTCCAAAAAAAATATAAACAATAAAAAGACAAGAACTCAAGGGAACACCTCTCAGCCACCACATTAGGGACTTAAGACAACGTCTAATTTAACCTGCACCATTCCTATCTTTGATTTCATGTGAAGTAAAAGAAAATTTCAAAACATCCAAGCCTGTTGTCCTGTACCACAACAAATTGATACACATTGTACAGCACTGTCTGAGTAACAGGGTTTAGATTAGAAGTCAGGAACCTTGCTCCAAAGAACCAGGCATAACACACCTAATCAAACGGCGTCAGTTAAGTTGGAGGTTTTGTTTTGTTTTTAAAAAAGAACTTCATGCAACTACTTAGCTTGCTTCAGATGTATGGAAGCCAGAGGCTAGTCAGCAGGAGAATGTCAAGAAGTTAAGCACCAATTTCAAGCCCCTTCCAGCAGCCAAGGGTTTAGTGAAGGACATTCCCTTGCCCTCAGCTTGTCCTGAGTTACGAGTCCCATTAGCTGAGGGCTGTGAGACCACAGAGTAGAACAGAGCCCAGCTTCAGAAGGAGCCCAAAGCCCTCTTAAGAGCCAGAGCAAATTAGCGCAAACGATGGGAGGCCGGTTGCCAAAGCAATCTTTGCAGTTGTTCTCTCCTGACTTCGGGTGGCGAGAGAAGCGGGGTGCTGTGCCACGGCCTGCAGCTTCACACCATGTCACAGGAAAAGATTAGCTCATCTCCCAGTGACAGACAGGAGCTTGGCCTGTGTTTTTTCACAAACATCACCTTTCCCAAGGGAGAAAGAATTTACACCCTTGTCTGTCTCAAGCAATAAGTGTCAGTTATCAAATGCGAACCCGCTGCCTTCCAGGCAGCACTGCTCCAGAATGACAAGCAGCTGGAGGGAAGCAGCACAATAACCCATTGAGAATGGGAAAGGGAAAGTTTTTTGCCACAGGGCAGTGTTACAGGTCTTTCTGAGGCTTAAGGAAAGGTAATTAGAGGTCTTGTAGAATCTATTCCCCTCACGTCCAGGCTGTAATGGAAAAAGGCCCTCCACAGCTCTTCGAAGAAATTTAACATACTCTTTACTTGAAACATACGGGATTTCAGCGCAGCCCCAACCACGAACGCTGTGTGCAGTACCCGCAGTACCGGCTCGCCTTTCCAGCACAGTGCCTTTGTAGTTTCTGTATTTCAAACACACGCTAAAGGTCTACTCAATTTAATGCCTTTTGCCGTCTGCTTTTAGCCAAACTTAAGAGCAGAAGACATGTAAAGAACACTTGCCTGCGCTTGTAATAGAGAAATTAAACACTGCAAATCCAGTTGTGACTATTTGGGTAAAGGTACTGACAAAAAAAGAAAAAAAACAAGAACACACAAACAAGCTTGGTTCAGAATCTCAGCCTGGATCTACTGGAGTAAGCAACTAGAGTTGCCAACTGATGTGAAGAATGGACAAAAGCCAGTGCCACCTCCAAAATCCCCACCAATGACCTTGTGAAGATTATCATAAAAGGGAAAGTTGCCCCAAAATAGCAAGATACCAGTCACAGCAGGGAAGGCAGTTTTCCTATTATGAAAAAACTGTTTAAAAAAAGGTGACAAATAGATTAATGCAGCAAAGCTAAGGAAAAACATTTTGGAGAAATGGCTTCTGGCATGCTGGACATGCTCGGTATCTGTCTGGCGTTAGAGATGGGAGAAAGATCCATGTGCTTCCCTAAGTGTGAAGGCAAATGTAAGAGGAACAAAACACAAAATTAAAAAATTACAGAAAGCACGGAGTTAGTGGCTTTCAGTGCCTCCTGCAGCAGTAGCAGGCAGCAATGTTGAAATGACAGATCCCTCCCAAGTACTTTTAAACGCACTGGAAGTGACCACCTCTTCCCAGGAACTCAAGGCCTTGGCAGACAAGGTAGGCAGAAGAAGGGGTAGAAAGAAGAATAATTATCCAAAATCCATAGACGAGGAACAAAGGGACTAAGTTACTTGTCACACAATACCTTGTGTTTCAAACATCTAATCCCATGGTCTAAGCAATAAAAGACCCTTTCTCTTGGCAGTGTATTTGTAACTGCACACAATCCAAAGGAGAGGAAGGCTCCACCACTGAGAATCATTCATCCTCCTAATTAAGTGGACTAGTTGGAAAGCAGTTGAGAAAACAAGTGAAAGGGTGAAAGGAAACTTGCTGAATAACATCAGAACTAAACACTAGACCTCTTGCTAAATATGACACCCCCATCAGTGGGAGGCCCCGGGGGACTGCAGCACTAGAGACAGATGGGTATCTCTAAAGGACCATCAAAAGCCTGAGAAGCATTTTCAGCAGCACAGTTTATAACAGCAGCCTGGAGCCCCACGGGAGCCGAGTGCAGCAAGCGGGAGGTCTGAACTGTATCCCTTCACCCCCTCTGCCCCGGGGCATTTCAGGCTATTTACTTGGCTTAGCATCTTCAGTAGAAGTGACTGCATTTGAACACTCACCTTAAAAAAAGCATCTAAACTGAAGACATTAAAAATCTCTTAAGCATCTGCAAATGCTTTGCCCTTTGATTCTGCATCCCAGCCCATAAATTAAGAGAAATGAAACCACCATCTTTGTAAAGTGGTTGGACATCTCTGATGGCATAAGCAGCAGCGGGATGCTCTCCTGTAATTAAGATACTTTTAAAGCTCTATTATTAGGGTACTTGCAGATCAGCAGCTGCATTGGCAAGTCACAGGCATGTTACAAACCAGTACTAAGGACATTTCCCCAACTTGAATGGGAACAAGTATTTTAACAAGCATGCTCTATTGATAGTCTTTGCGGCTCTTCTTCTCCAAAGCGCTTCAGGTTTCCTCCTAGTAATGAGTACGGGGATGCCTCAGCAGCAGTTTGGGTCTACTTCTCAAAGTTCATTAAGTTCACGTTTTCAGGTCGTGTACTTAATCTTCATTGCACAGTCAGGCTTTCTGTTCTTTTTTTCCTCCCTTTTTTCCCAGCCTTGGTTGAAGCTTTACTTGTTCACGTCTGTCCTTTACCTGCCATGCTTCTTGACCTCTACAGCAGCTTCTCCTCACTCCTTTTGGACTCTGCACTTCAAGTCATCGAAGATGGCTCTACCATTGCCAGCTACATTCTAGAATTATTTTACTAGTTTCCTCTGTCTCTCTCCCTCCTTTGTTTATGATGATACATATTCCTGATTAACATTTTGACCATGAATAAACTGCTAGCCTCTTCCACAGCCAAGTCCTTCAGCTCCTCAGCCACACGACTTCATTCCCCATTTCCCTTAGTGTGCCCATCTCCGCTCTTTTAAAACCAGTTCAGACTTGCTTTTGCTTCTTACGTTATATCCCAAGTCACTGGGAAAACAAAATTGGTTGGAAACTTTTCTGCAGAAGGCATAAAAGCCTTTAAGTCCTCCACTCCCAAATTCAAACAGCGGAATGAAAAACCCCATTGCCTCAGCAGTGTATAGGCAGCAATCCACTAAATTACAACAGTGTATGAAGGTCAGTAACGCAGCCCGTCCTCCTCAGCTGGAATTCCTGACACACAGAAGCTATTGTCCAGCAGGAATGAGTAGATGAGAGTGACTGGGAATTTCTTCCTCTTTGAGTAAACAAGGTCAAACACGACATCCAAGAAAATTCCCAAGTCAGCAAAACAGAAAGTAATTGTGTTCATCCAGACCAAATATGGCCACAAGGAAAGGAGGAAAAAGCCTTTGACCACGTGAAGAGAGAGCTGTCAAAGACAACTTTT
This sequence comes from Eurystomus gularis, assembly GCA_013400335.1. Classification (NCBI taxonomy): domain Eukaryota; kingdom Metazoa; phylum Chordata; class Aves; order Coraciiformes; family Coraciidae; genus Eurystomus; species Eurystomus gularis. Next base: position 350,321 of record VZZY01020740.1, read on the forward strand.
ATTTCACTGTGATGCTATTTCAGCACAACTTTATCCCCTGCATTTCTAGAGAAAAAACTAGAAAAGCAACAATAATTGCTTAAGAACTGAATCCGAACAAACAAAATACCAATCAACTTCCTGAGAAATGGACTTGAGTAAACTTTATCTGAGCCCCTGAACTTTGAGTGAGAAAAAAACATAAAAAACCCTCTTAACTAAAGCATTCTTTGGGATAGACTTTTGAGTCCAGTGGTCAAAATGCAGATTATATTAAATTACAATACTTCATTTAACTTGAAAGACTTGGTTTCATCAGCAGCTCACAAGCTGTTTCTTTCAGAATGGGTACAGTTATACTTGAGATAATATTATAAAATGAAGTCTCAAAACACTGTTCTGAAAGTAACAAATGTTTTCTAAAACAGAAGTTACATGAATATCTTTGGCTCTACTCATCTGAACAGATAAAGAAAGAAGATTCTGTGCTCGCTACAAATTGGCACTGAAATGAGAAACCAAGATGATCAGAAAACACATTTTCTATTAAAAAAACCCAAACTGTAGCAGAAGAGCTGGAGGAATTGTGTGACCCTGGCGTTGCCTCTGAAACAACATCTTTCAATCACTGATCTTTCGTTTGGATTTTCTCTTTAACGCTGTTATAAAAACTTGATCTTTGGGAGATGTGGGATGCATTTTTGTTTTTCTTACAGAAATTCAATTTAATCAGTGAGGCATAAAAAGATCAAATTGCAGCACAGCACTAACAAAAACTTCAATAGCAGCTCCCTAGCATAACGCCATTTCAGAAGGCAGGCCTGCGTTCCTCCCAGGAGGGCTGACATTGAAATATTTACAGGATCAAATGCTAATGACACAAGATTTGCTCAACCTTCTGTGCCTGCCAACAGAGAATACGGCTCTATTGTGTCTCTCCCAGCACTTTAATTGTGCTCTTTTTTAAAGTAACACAACAATCAGAGATTTCTCCCATTCTGTCTTCAGTTGTGTTTGAGTCCAGGAGACTCATCAGCTTCACCGGCTCATGGGCAAGGGCCTTATCTACACCCTCGGTGTAGGTTCCAGTACAGCAGGGGATGAGGTGCTATGCAATGGAAGAAACTAATGAAGCAACAATTTTCTAGTAGTTTATTATATCAGCCCGCCAGCTGCTCTTATCAGATCATTCTTATGATATCATAAGATTATTCTCAACATCTCTGCTAATCTTGCAATGTACTGTCAGTCCAGGTGATGTTCTAGGGATTTAATACTAGATCTGAACACACTGGGAGAATAGAGATTGTTCAGACATCAAATGTGAGACCAAAGTAGTTGTAAACACAACGACAAAATAAATCCCTTCATTATAATACACTGGAATACTAACTTAAACACTAACTGCAAGTTTTAGGAACTCATCCTCCAAACTTCCTTGAAACCCCTGAAAAAAACCACCACCAAAAAAAAAACTTATCCTGAGACAAATCAAGACAAATTAAGACTGAAGTATCATAGAACCATAGAACATGAGGGGTTGGAAGGGACCTCTGGAGATCATTGAGTCCAACCCCCCTGCCAAGCAGGGCCATAGAATCTAGGGCACGTCACACAGGAATGCATCCAGATGGGTCTTGAAAGTCTCCAGAGAAGGAGACTCCACAGCCTCCCTGGGGAGCCCGTTCCAGTGCTCTGTCACCCTCACAGTCAAGAAGTTCCTCCTCATGTTGAGGTGGAACTTCCTCTGCTCTCACTTGCATCCATTGCCCCTTGTCCTACCGCAGGGCACAGGCGAAAAAGAGGTTGCCCCTTCCTTCTTGACACCCAGCCCTCATCTATTGATCCACATTCATTAGATCCCCTCAGTCTTCTCTTCTCCAGACTAAACAGCCCCAGGTCTCTCAACCTTGCCTCGTAAGGCAGGTGCTCCAGTCCCCTCATCATCCTCTGGGCTCTCTCTAGTAGATCTCTATTACCTGTCTTTAACTTGCAAGACACAAGATGTTGAGCTAGCAATTCCTCGCTGCTGGAAAAGCTTTGGATTATCACTACAGGAAAGGAAATTTCACCACATAGGGGAGTTGTTGTTGTTCAAAGTAATTATCTCCAACGAACTGGCATGATTTGATGTCTGTGAGCATGCTGGATAAATGGCACCTTAAAAAGCAGAGCTTTGCCTACATCTAACAGTTAGTACCACAAAACCCCATGTCCCAATGCATTAACCTTTTCCTTCCCCACAGGAGAGGCACAGAAACAATCAGCTTCCTGCTGATGCTATTAAAATATTAATTTTCATAATCTGAGTTTTTCTTCAAAACACCAATTTCACATAGTAATATTTACTTTACTTGTCTCTCTACTACTACCGAAATCCTCTGATATAACCATGTTAAGTAGGGTGAGGAGACAGAGTATCTGCAAGAGCCACCAGCTGATCAGAGCACGCAGGTAAAAGCTACGGGAGCGTTTCCTCTCTCTGATCCCATCTGAGCCACTGCTGCTGTCTTCACCGAGGTGTTCATCGGCAAGACTTGCCAAGCTTTCCTCCACAGCAACCACCGCTAGAGCTGAAAGAGCTCTTGCTGCTTTGAATGGTAAAAAAAGCATGTAAGTTAAGCCTCTAAATATCTTCAAGGCCCTGGACCTGCAATCAGAGAGGCCCTCAGCAACACCTTATTCAACCAAGGCCACTACTCCCCTTCTGGGTTAACTGGAGTTTTTATGGGTCAAGTCACAGCTATATATAGAAAAACTTGCTAATTTATTGTTCTTGAATAGTGCAATCTTACAGGGCTCTAAGTATGTTTCTCATTAGAGGGGATATTTGAATTTCAGGAGGTGCTGGATGATGTTGGGTTGTTCCCTGTTTTTTTACAGCCATTTCCAATTAGCTGTTTGTTAAGCTGATTTTCGTGTTTGATGTATTCTGTATTTAAGCAGGACAGTTGTGTTGTACCTCAGATGCCATTTCATGTAACACCTTCTGAAAGAAATCCACACAGCTTCTATGAACTGTTAATTCTAAACACAAATTTAATATACTAATCAACCACAGAGGCAAAAGAACTCAACAGAAGCTAACTGGCTCCGTTATAGAATGTGGTTGCTCCATAACACCCCGCACACAGAAGATGAGCTTTTCTTTCTCCTAGCAGACCTCATAAGTAAACTTTTAGCATGACAGACAAAACATCAGCAGGTTTCAAATGATTAAATGCAAGAAAAATCACAACTCCTTCTCCGTCCTCCAAAAAGATTAATGTAAAGTACCTTGGGATTTATCTACATGAAAACTTCATATACAATAATTGTTGTAAAAATACTTGCCAGCATTTGTCAAACCGTGTTCTTTGACTAGTTGACATCTCTATTAAAACCTCTCTCAATTAGTATTCCATCCAGCATTAGTAAATGCTAAGTGTCAAGCAGTCACAATATATTCCCAGCTGATGCAACTAAAAAAGAATCTAATGCAAATTCCAGCAGGCTTCAAATGCAGTTAAAAAACACTTCCCTTAGAGCCCAGCTTTTTATTTGCTGACAGATGCTTTTATAGAGCTGCTCACTTTTGAGGCTAGCAAACAGTAATCACCCAGGCAGAGATTGCATCAGCAGAATAAGCACAGTAACATTGAATAAGGCTCCGTATTTCGAATGAAACTTGAGCACATTTGCCAATGTCAACATGTACCACGCCATTGTTTGGTGGAGATTCATCTGCTTGGGTAAGCTGCCCCAGTTCTCGCTGGCAAAACGGAAAAGCTGCTTTCAAATTTCACCTACATCAGCACCAGTGAGAAATACCACCACAAAACCAGAATTAGTTCCAGTTTATATCAAGATTACCGAGGTTGAAACCCTTGAAATCTCAATTTTCCAGTCAGTGAAATGAAGACAGTAAATAATACTTGCCTAATCTAAGAGGGAACTGGGCTGACACATTAACATTTGCTCAGTGTTCAGAAAGTTCTAGCTCAAATAACTCATATATTCTAAATCTGCCTCAAGTTCCTCGTGTGCCTAATGCCAGTGATTTCAATCAACTTACACCAGAAGATGTTTGGTCAGCCTTTTTTTTTCCTGCCTCGAGCACACTATTTTCTGCTGCTGTGGCCAAATACAACACAGATGGGCTTCCCCGGCCTGCAGCCAGCCAGACACAGGTCTTCTTACCTGGCAGCAAATCCCCATGCCAGGGCACTGCTCAGTGGCCTCCATGTATCTTCATATGTGGAAAAACAGGAAACCACACGGAACCCAAGCTAAATTTCATTTCCCTTCCCACTTGCCAGCCTTCCAGGAGCACTGACTTTTTGCTTCAGGCTTTTTAATTAAGGCTTCTCTTCTACAGCTGCTCAGTGTTTGCACTGGGCCCATTCTTTGGCTTGCAACACCTCCAGAGCCAAGAAGCGCAGACATGAAACACAGGAACGTGTCAAGGGTGAGAAAGATGGTTGCTGGTGAGATCTGGGTTAAAACATGGGAGAACATCAGGCTGTATTCTCCATTGTCAACACATCCCTGTTAAATGGGCAGAAAGGAATGGGAATCCAGAAATTCACATTCAAAAGATCAAAAAAATCTCCATGTGATTTTGGTTAAAGTACAAAACCATATTAAAAAAAAGTAATTTTCGTTGTAAAAACTGTAGTCTTGAGTACCATCAACTGTGGCTGAAATCCCTCATCAATGCCTCAGTTCAGCACTTCAAGGTTCTACATATGCTTTAGTGCATCACCAAAACACTTCTGTCTTGCTATGGAGTTGTTAACTGCCTTGAATAAGATAACAGCTCTGCACAATCCTCCGCTCTAATCTGTTCTGCTATGTTCAGGACTCATAATAGAGAAGAAGTCTGACAGAATACACTGAAAACTAGATTTTAAAGGAACATTCTCTCTTGTTCCATACAGCTTCCTAACATTTAGGAGGCAAACCAAGGGGAATGCTCAGGAAACATCTCTCAAAGGGATATAACTACACAGTTATAGGCTATTCCTCCACTAGTTTGGAGATGTGCTTCATTGGGTGATCTATAAAATTAAGAGGTTGGAAGATGCTACAGTGACAGAGAAGGGCCAATAGAAACATAGTATCTCTATTCTGCATAGGTTGCCAGTTGAAGCTAGTAGCCATGTTTAGTTCCTTTCCCCATCAAAGGAGAAAACAAGCCTGTGACAATGTTTTATTGTAGTTTTACTAAGAAAGTGACATGTGTTGGAAATTAACATCAACACAAGAACTAAAATACTGTTATTTTTGAACAGAGTGTCCTGGAATGCAAGAGAAAATTTAGACACAAAATCAAGATTAATTTTCACTGCAAGTTATTTCCCATTTTCTGCCAAAGACAAAAAGAAAACAGTAGATTTAATGAAAAACCAAATGAAGCCCACAAACTCTGTACAAAATAGGAACACGGATGAGACCTAAAAGCAAGTTACAATCTTTTGGCTAAGCTGTTCTGCACAAGAGGCCACACATGGAGCAACCACACAAAGGCTGGGACTGCAGTGCTGCAGGAAGCGGACGCATGGAGAGGGCGAGACATGGAATAGGGCTGGAACTCTCACTGGGACAGAAACACTGAATGTCAAGCTGCCCCTGCAGCTGGGCCTGCTGAGCTCCACTATATGGTCCTGTTTGTAGCACCATGCCCTTAAAAAGCACATGAAAAGGTAATGCATAATTAGCATTCTGTTAACAACAGAACTATGACCAATTCCAGCTGATTGTCCAGACACCCCGTGCTCAACGGAAGGCATCGACTCCCCAACTCTGAAAGGTGCCTGTGTTTCAACCCAGGTGGTCATACTTTGCCCAAGGCCACCAAGCAGTGGAATTTCACCACAGAATGCTGCACAGATTTAACTTAAGAGCAAGTTGAAATCCCTCCAACCCCAACCAAAACAGTACTACTTATCCCAGTCCTCCCTTCCTACAAAAGTCCTTTATTCTTCTCATTCAAAGCAAAAGCTTCAAAGAAAGGGCTGAACTCAGGGTTACAAAGAATATTCAGAGCTATAATGAGGGGCCTTGCCATAGGCACAATATTTTTTAAACAAGAAGTTTAAACTTCTCATGGACTGAAGTTAGCTAGTGAATCCTGGGCTAGGAACAACTTCAAAGTACTCCAGAGTTCTCCGAGACAGCCAGTGGGGCCAAGTTTAATTCCACAGAGGACAAGCTCTGCATGTCAGGCCACACATATTGAGCTACTGCACTTTAAGGTTCACTTGCTTAAATAACACTGCACACCCTGAAGAACATCCATCCTTCCACCTATCTCAGAATCACAGAATCATTATGGTTGGAAAGGACCTCCAGGGTCATCAAGTCCAACCTTTCTCCTAGCATCTCTCTAACCCCTACACCATATCCTCAAGCAACACATCTATTCATTCTTTAAAT